>JAOWBW010000316.1:617096-829294 GCA_026119855.1 Campanula takesimana | reverse complement strand
CGGAAAAACTAAGGATGTGAGGTTGACTAGTATGAAGAAGATTGGTGCAATTTTGAAATCCGGGCCAAAGAAAGGGGTGATGGTTTTATGGGGTACGTGTTTGTGAGCTGTGAGTGGTCTCATAATCATGACTTTCCAACGTATCCCGAAGGTCATCCGTTGGGTAAAATTGACAAATTCTGAATATGAGGAGGTGTGTAGCGCAAGTCAGTCTTCGATGCGTCCAAGTAACATTCTAACAATGTTAAAGAGGAAGGATGAGAAGAACGTGAGTACTCCGAAAACGACGTCCACAATGCCCTCACAAAATGCAAGTCACAAGAACGACAAGGGAGATCCTCGCTTCAACAATTCATAAAATTACTCGAGGATAAGCAATATATCTTCTTCATGAGGAAAGCCAATGAGAGTGACATGATCGGTGACATATTCTTCTCTCACCCACAAGCATCGGATATGCTTAACTGTTTTCCATATGTAGTACAAGGTGACTGCACTTACACACCAACTGCTATGGAATGGCATTCCTTGAGATTATAGGATTTACTTCAACGGGGAAGAATTTCACAATTGCATATGCGTTCCTCCAAAATGAGAAGACTGAGAATTACACGTGGGCACTCAAGAATTTGCAAAGTCTTTTTCATACTCCCCACATGCCAATAGTTTTTTTAACTGATCGTGACTTGGCTTTCATTAATGTTGTCCAAATAGTATTTCCCGAGACCGCACACCATTTGTGTCGAAGGCATATCAAAGTCAATGTTAGAAAGAGAGCGTTGGGTAGAACTGGTAGCTCAGAGTTCGCACAATCATTCATGAGGAGATTCAATGAAGCAATATCAGCCGCTACTCGCGAAGAGTGGGACACCCCGTTGGCAATTGTTTTGCGATCATTACAGATCTTATCCTGATTTATTGACCTACCTCCGCGAGACATGGATTGGTCCATACTCTACGAATATTTTGTCCATGCACACAGATCAGTTACTACACTTCGGACCCACACCACGAACAGGGCTGAGACTGAGCATAACAGGTTGAAGAAGGCCTTGGGGAGTGCTTCTTCTACTTTGACACAATGTTCAAAAAGGCTCATGAGATTATGGAAATCAAAATCCACATAACACATCAAAGCTAGTATGGAGCAATCAAAGAGCAGAATTCCAAATGATATGAAGACATGTGATCTGTATCACGACATATTGGGGCGAGTGTCAAGGCAGCCTTGGACATCATCAAAGAAGAGCAGAGTCGTTGTGGGGATAATGTCATGGATCCTTCAGACTGTGGGTGTTACTTGAGGCGAACACATGGACTTTCATTAACATATACGCTTCGGTGATATCCTGGAAGCGTATAACCCCTCGGAAGTATGAGACCGGAAAAGCGCCTCTAGGGTGGTACCGTAGGGAGTCCAACAAACCTAAAAATGAATTGTTAGACAACGTCAATAGAATATTCCCTCCGTCCCAGTGGAAGTGGCACTGGTGCTAACTTTGACCAATAACATATTATTGGTCAAAGATAGCACTAGTGCCACTTTCACTGGGACGGAGGGGTATAACAATTTGTAAAACTTTAAATATAACTACTCACCCTATCAACCGTCATTGTGTCCAGGGTGTACCGGAACTTCAATAGATGGGGCATTTCCTTCCGGCCGTATCAGTACGTACCCATCTACGAGCTCTCGGCTGACCCTCCGTCCATGACGGTCAATATCTCTCCGGAAAACGGGAAAGTACTCGTATATCCACGCCTGCAAATGTATGAAATAAATAAGTAAACAATGTTATAACAATAAATACATGTTGTAATTATTAAAGGAATGTTAAATATTACCTCTAGAAGACTCAAACAACCACCAATCTGCTTGCATCCATATCTAGACGCCTTCCCCAACTCCCGGTATATGTATGCCAACGCAGCTGTCCCCCAGAGACCCCCCACTCTATCAATATCCACGCACAATGAAAGGTAGGCTGAGGGCATCTTATCCTAAGTCTTGTCCACGAACAGCGTGGAGCCCAAAGGAACCTGATGTACGTGGAAAACACGCTCGTCGTCGGTCATGTCGGAAGGGGTATCAAAGCAACGGCGGAGGCCATCTAAAGAGTAGGTCGTGCCCTTCTCACAGCCTCTAAGGCGTGTCCTGATACCAGCTAGGTTAGGCTCTGGAACCGTCTTCTTAACAGGGGCACCTAAACAGCTGATCCTATAAATTGAAATGAAATAATTTATGAAATTGATAAAAAATATACAACAAACAAGAATATACCTAGGATATGAGTGACGTCATGCATAGTGATCGTCATCTCCCCCCACGGCATGTGGAAGGTGTTACTCTCAGGAGACCACCGTTCCACAAACGCCGTTAGGAGCGCCATGCTAGGCCGGCGAATGGTAGCATCATGTAGACAATGGAGGCCCGTACCCTCAATACGAGCCCACCAAGCTCTATCAGCCTCCGGTAAAGCAGAAGGCGAGAACCTGTTGATTCCAAACAAAACATTATAATTAATACTCCCTCTGTTTTAGAAAAACAGTCCATTTTGATTTTTTTTTTTTTTTTTGAACAAAAAGTCAAAATGGGACTGATTTTCTGGAACAAAGGAGTTTAAACACTAACAACAAATAATAAAACTATTTATAAACAAGTATTACTTACTTATCTAGATCTGATGCCTGGTTTTGGCTTTTCAACACCGGCTCACAAGTGGCGTTGTCCCAGATCTTACGGGCTCGGTGATGATCAAACCCGTACAACAACTCAATCACCTCCGGGCCGCCACCAGGGTTACTCTTAAGATTCCACTCTTCATCCTTAGCCTCTTTCCCCTTTCTGGGCCACCTCTTGCGAGGTCTCAAAGCTAAACTCTCCTCCGCCTCCTCCTCCTTATCACCAGATCGGTGTGCCTCATGGACAAATGCACCTCCGGAACGAGTACTAGAAGATGACTCCTCCTCCGACCCCTCTGAGCCCGTCTCCTCGCTATCCGTCTCATCATCCTGAGCCTGCTCAATCACGACATTCTTATCGTGCCTCATTTTGGTACGTGCATCTCCTCTAACTGCAGCTGCCTCCTCGGCCTTCCTCTTTCTATTAGAGGCAGTCGCAGGTATACGTCCCTACAAAAATTAAATAAGAGACAATAAATAAGCAACAATTCTAGTTGAAATATTTCATGTATTAGCACACGAATGTAAAGTGATGAATCAGTTTACATTTTGTGTCCTAATACACGAAATGTTGAGTGTATTTCGTGTATATGTACACGAGATGCTTCCCTCATCTCGTGTATTATAACACGAAATGTAAAGTGATGAATCATTTTACAATTCGTGTGAAAATACATGATATGGGGACAATCAGCTCGTGTACATATACACGAAATGCACTCAACATTTCGTGTATTAGGACACGAAATGTAAACTGATTCATCACTTTACATTTCGTGTGCTAATACACGAAATGTTGACAAGTATCTCGTGTGTGTTCATACGAAACACACCCCGACATTTCAAAATTTATACCCATCAATTCGTATCCAATTCAAGCAAAAAAAACCCAATTTATGTTACGAAATCACAATTAGAACCATTTAGGATAGGTTTAAACTACACTTAAGCGTTATATAATCGATTTTAGGCATAAATGTAAAGTTGGGCTTTCAAATTGAAAGTTAGGTTTAGAAATTAGGATTACTTTGGAGCGGCGGTAGAAGAGGCGGCTCCGGACTTTCCACCGGTGATAGGGAGCTTGTTTGTCTTCATTTGTGGTTGTGTATGGTGGTGGTGTTGTGGTGGTCGGTTGATTTTCACCGTTGAGAGAGAGAGAGTTTCACCGTCGTTGAGAGAGAGAGAGAGAGAAGAGCCGCTGTTTGAATGGGGAGGGAGGGGAAGGATTTTTTTTATTTTTTTTTAGTATATATATAAAGGTATTTTGGTCATTTACGCACGCCTTGTAAATTTTATGCCTTGTATATAGTAGTACCCATATAACCAGCATCCCATAAATGGAATAGGCTACAAATAAACTTTGTTTTCTTGTTTAATGCGTTAATAAATTTGCAAGTACAGAATTGAGAGCTAAGTTGGTGTATTATTTTTCAAAAATGAAAATGGGGGCAAACATTCTTAGGATTACAATTTATTTAGCCATAATGATAAAAAGAGTGCATTTAGGTATTTGAGTGGAACCACATTCTTTATTTGGTGGGAATCCTCATCAATTTGGCTTTTAATCTGTCTTCAACTTAATTCCATTGTCCTTATCCAAACACGCCCTTATTTTATTCTCAAATTTGAATGAGTGTGGGGACCTTTTATACCATTGTTCCTCCTTAAATGTTATTCCCCATATTGCCCCTTATTTCCCAACCTCTAATTTTTGAAGTATTTTCTAGAAATAATCAATTAGGGTTTATCCTTCTTCTTCTCTTTTTTTTTTTTTTTTTTTTTTTAAGGTTTGGTGGAGGTAAAAGAAAATGATTAATGGCACACATTCTTTTTGAGGCAGGCATGCAAAACTTAGAAAAATAGGAAATACAGACTTATTATATTCTAAAAAAAATGTTACTTTCTCATTTTATATTAAAAATTTCTATTTTTCTTATTCAAAATTGTACCTTGATTGTTTTTTTTTTCAAATTGTCTAAATTTGGACCACAAATTTATTAAGACATGATCATTCTCATGAGTTTAAAAATTACTCCTTCTTCTGGTGATAATAGTCTCATTTGACTATTCATACATAGTAATAACATATTGACATATTTTCATTAGTACTCTTAAACATTGAGTCCAATTATTAATTCCAATAAACTCTTTCTTGGAATAACCATACATGACTCAACAGATTCGTCACAAAGTTAAAATTGCACGTTCAAACAATTTAACACAAATTAACTTTAGAAATAAAACTATCTTTTTAAGACAAACATAAATGGAATGAGGGACTATTATTTTGAAGCAGTGGAGTATCATCGTTACTCTAATAAGATATCTATCAATAAAAGAACTTAAAATTTTATGAGAAATACTAGATTTTAACAAAGTTTGCAAGATGGCCAAAAAATAAAATGCAGCATTTATAATGGGATGGAGGGAGAATCTTTTTTGTACCTTATAAATGTTTTTTTTTATTTGAAAGCAAACAACACATAACTGCATTAATAATATTTAAGAAGACGGCGTTCCACAAATAACGGAAGCTCGTCCAAAATGTAAACATTGCAATTAAGATCTACACATGAATATCCTAACATATCTCGAATAATGATGGTCAATCCCGAACCAAATCTTCAGTGAATGTCCTTGGAAACTATAACATGTGATGCGCAAATGTTTCTCCAAGTAAAACTTGGACACAGCTCAACAATGGACTTTAATAAACCCCTATACGGTAAGAATTTGGCTTTCGAAACACAAAAAAGTAGCACATTTGAGTCGGAAGTAAATGCGCGACCAAACATCGCAAACATAGCACCTAAGTAAAAAATAATGTAACACAGTTTGTTTTAGACACAATTCTGACAATTAAGGAACTGCATAAAACAATATTCCTCCTTCCTTTCGGCAAAATCGAAAGAACTTTGTATATCATCAATTTTTAATATGAGATTTTCAGTTTCATAAGATATAGTAAGACCTAATCCTAAAGAAAGTTATTGGAAACACCTACAAATTGAAACTTTAACTGATAAAGTATAATACATGCCAAGATAAGATTACGTACTTTAATGTTAATAATGGTACTAATTCATCATTAGAACCAGGATATCAACAGCACATTTTAAAGCTGTATTTTATTTTTGGTATAAAAATGAGTGTTAAAGTTAAGTATTGTATGTGACTAAAAACTATTCCCTCGGCGCAGAATTAAAAAAAAAAAAAAAAAAGAAGACAAAATTAAGTAGTTTTTAATGCCCGGGCTAAAAACCTGATACACTAATTGTTTGCTCATTGGCATATTGAGCATCTTGTCATTCTCACAACAAAAACTTTCTATCCACTTTCTTTTACTTTACTTTTCATACTCACATTATTTACTTTTTCTTAATCTTCGTGTAAAGTCAAATTAATAACCTTAATCCGGGACGGAGGGAGTACTAAAAAAAAGGGCTGTTAAGGCCCATATGATCACATGGCAATACAGGGTGGCAACTTGGAACTGAGCTGGCTTTAAACAGTGCTTCTATGGGGTTTGAGTTGGTTTGTGGGGCCCATCTTTGTCTTAATCCATTCAAATCTGTCCACGTTTACAGCTGCTATTTGTTGCTGGCGCATACAAGCAAAATCTTCATTCGTAAAACTACGTGCGATGGTTCAACCACCCATAAACATTCAACTACCCTAATATCACTCCACCTCATCTTCTATCTCCATCTACTTAATCATTTAACTACCCTCTCAATTATACCCTCACAATGACTAGTTTAGTTTAAAATTCAACTCCTCCCAACTCATCATTCTATACACCACCACTTTTATTTTATTTATAATCTTTATATTTATGATTAATAAAATAATAATAATTATTAAATCATTTATAATTTAAAAAATACTTCACACTTAATTATTTTTTAATTGAAATTAAATAAATATGAAAATTGATGATAATTATTATTTTAAAAATAATCACACTTAAAAAGATGTTGACATTTTTTAAATAAGGTTTAATAAAGTATAATTGAAAATTTTATATTGAGAAAATAAGCTTCTTTTTTTTGTATCCAAATCAAATGAAACTTACATCAATTTATAGAGGGGAAAAATGATAAATTTTGGTGATTTTCTTTTTTTATATAAAAAAATCATTTACTATGAAATGATTAAGCTCAAAAAATTGGGATAAAAAGTTAATACGAAAATATAATGAACCAATGGGTATGAGACAAGTGTCCCAATTAGAAAAAGAAAAAACAATGAACAACAACGCCAGGAAACGAAAAAAAAAGGAAAAGGCAGAAACTCGCCGGCTTGGGAGGTGTGTTACACTCGCCAAGTGTTGGCCAATCCCAAACCGCCACGTGTCTCTTCCGGGCCCACACAAATTCCCTCAACCCGGTTGGAACTCTCAACCCTTCCCCTCAACCCCTCTCTCAACCCCTCATTGTAGGTGGTCTAACATTTAAATACTAAAACTAAACCATTACTTTTGGGGTCCACTTTTATAACGGTACTTTTTACTCTTTTTGGTCTCATTTTAATTTTAAGAATTAATAATTTTTTAAGTGAGTATTTTAATTTAATAGTTAAAAAATTTTAAAAAGATTTTTGACACTTCGTTATTCAATGAGTCTCCTTTGTCATATTAACAATAACTATCCACTAACTATTATAGTCCGCTTTCTCTCTTACTTACCTTCTATACCCACAACACTTTACCTCACTATATGTATTTTATAATAAAATATTTTTTTTTCTTAATTCCTCTACCCCACCGCCACATATATTTTTTTACTCTTAAAAGGAAACGGAAAGAGACTTTTATTTTTATCCAACTTTTTAACCAGAGAGACATTCCAATGGCGTGGCATGGACTAATTTCATGTTTAAATGTTTTACTCCCTCCTTCGTAAAATAAATTAGGTCATTTCAGTTTTATGATTAATTTATTACAGTTTTATTAAACTCAAATTTCTTCTTAAATTTTTTTTTTGGTTGATATTATTCAATCATTAGTAATAAATTTTAATTTTTTATTAAAATATTTTATATTGAATATTAATAGGTATTAAATAATAAACTACTAAAATGCTAGGACTATGACAACATGACAGAGGGAGTACAGTATAGATCTCTGATGACGCCCTGACTTTTGGGTTAATGAGATGAATCTCTAGCTGTATGTCTCCCGAACCTGCAATTACAATAAAACAAAAAACATTGTTAAGACAACGGTTGAGTTTGAAACCGGCTTAAGCACTCGGGTGTGAGAATAAGATCTTTGACGAAACCTAATAACAAGGCTTTAAATGTCTTGGGTGTGTGAAGGGGTATATTATAAGACTGGAGAGAGAGAGAGAGAGAGAAGGTGTGATGTCCCACATCGGTGGGATATCTAAAGTTTGAATGGTAGTTACTAAAGTACCTACGAATTACCAATAAATACCAATACGTCCATGGATTTTTTAGTGGGCATATGGTAAGACAAGTGGACCCAAGATATTTGTATCCATTGGGTCAGTGCGTGGTGCTTGTGTGACAGGCCGGGCTTTCGGGCTCGGGTCATTATTTTAAGCACTTCATGTCAGAGAGGTGGTTTGGCGAGCGCGGCGTGTGGGTGTCGCCCCTGTACCACGTTAACCGCCACTTGGACTTATCCGCCAGCTGGACTGTACTTGGTACGGACAAGGAGCCCGAAAACTCAGGCTCGGTCTTAGAGATAGGAGGAGGCTGAGCCTTCCACTGGAGAAACATAGTTGCTCGAGACGGGCTGGATACCTCGGGGTCTATCGTAATGCGGTCTTGTGCCCGGACAAGAATAGTTCAATCTTGGTCGGCTTGGTTCTCTTAAGGTTGTAATTCGATCTAACCCAATCTGGCTTGTTCACACGAATTTATTATCGGTCTGCTAGGCCCGGACTTATCAATCGCATACAACACGAATCAAATCTGAGGTTCCATGTTTGTGGATTACGCTGATTTAACGGTTTCATATCATTTGGTATTCTTAATAATTTGTAGTCGTTACCCTACAAGCGATACAATGTGGTATAATAGACATAAGTTTAGCACGAGTCCAAGTCCATGATACTCCCTCCGTCTCAAAATAAGAGTCATACTTTCTATTTTGGTACGTCCCAGAGTAAGAGTTGTTTTCCTAAAATGGCAAAAAATCTTTACTATTCACCCCACTCATTCTCTCTCATACTTTACTTTTATACTCACAACACCAATCAACTTACTATTCTCTCCCACTCATTATTTCTCCTACTTTACTTTTACACTCACAACACTTACATCATTTCCACCATTTATTAATCTCCGTGTAAATGGGAGGTATGATTTTTAATCCGGGACAGAGGGAGTACCACTTTTATATATCACTTTTATCTAAAGGGATGAAATTTAGGCTACAATTATCCCACATCTATTAAAGAGAGGTATATGGACTTGAGGAGCTACTTCCCTTAGCACCAATTGGTTTTAAGGTGGAACCTTCAACACAGCCCATTGTCGCCCCAGTCTAGCCCATGATCACGCTTGGGCCTCTCCCCTCTTCTTACCGCATCTCTAATTCTAAGATGGTATTAGAGTCATCGATCTATGGTGGCCTGATTGTTTCCGCTGGTTATTCTGATGGGCCCTCTATCATCTCTTCTACAAGGTCCACGTGTACGCCTATCGGGCCATGATTTTGCTCTACCCTACCCGATTGATAAGTCCACATTGTAAGCCTTGGCGAAGCCCGGCTACACGTGAGGGGGCGTGTAAGAGACAATTATCCCACACGTATTAAAGAAAGAAATATGGACCGGTATATAGACTTGAGGATCTACTCACCTTAGCACCAATTGGTTTTAAGGTGGAAACTCCAATAAAGTCCATTGTCGGCCCAGCCCAGCCCATGCTCACGCTTGAACCTCTCGCTACTTTCTTATCCCATCTCTAATTCTAAGAGAATTATTGCCACTACAAAATTTGATTATCTATATTCACTAGAGCATTTTAAATTAAATCTTTGTCTTGAAAATTGTCCTTCAAATTAAATCACTTTACGTATTTTATTTACTTATTTTTATTGTTTTCCGTTGTAGGTTTTCCTTCATCATTTTAAATATTTTTTTAGTAATATCATCAGGAGTAAATTAAATGTAATTTTCTTGGTGTATTAAAATAATTATTTTTAATAATATCAACAAATTATTTTACATATTACTTTTAGAAAATATGTCTTCTGAAAAAGTATCCTAAAAATGTATGTATTACTACTTTTTATATACATACAAATTAAAAGTTTATAAATTTAACGAAAATATTTATCATCATAACCATTGAATTTAAATAAAAATATTACTATATTTTTTTAGAATGTTCTATAAGTAAAAATCAAATAAGATACAGATACTCATCTTGAGACCGTACCGTTTATTTATATTTATAAATATTATAAAAAATATATTAGTAGAGTACACAAAATAAAAGGCTAATCTTGTAATACCACCTCATAAACTAATTTTGAGAAATGTCAGTTAAATTAAAAAGCTAATCCTGTCAAATCTATATATATTAAAAGTCGACGCGAAGGTATACGAATTCGCCATGTGGACAGTTAGGCTAAAGAATGCTTTTGGTGAAGCCATGCATGTCATCACCATTCTTATTGATAAGTGACTCTTGATATTCTTATTATTAGCTAATAATATTAGTTAATAATAATAGTTATTATATAAGTTACCTATTACTATTAATAGCATTAGTAAACTATAATAATTATTATATAAGTTAACTATTACTATTAATAGTATTAGCTAACTATAGCTAACTATAATAGTTATTGTATAAGTTAACTATTACTATTAATAGTCTTAGTTAACTATAATAGTTACTATATAAGTTAACTATTACTATGAACAATATTAGTTAACTATAATAGTTATATAAATTATTTATTACTATTAATAGTATTAGTTGACGTTAATAGTTACTATATAAGTTAACTATTACTATTAATAGTATTAGTTAACCATAATAGTTATTATATAGGTTAACTTTTACTATTGACAATAATAGTTAATTACAATAGTTACTATATTCCCTCTGTTTCACGTGAATTGAGACTTATTTCCCTTTTTGTCTGTTTCACCTCAATTGAGACTGCCCAAAATGGCAAACTTTTTAATATTTTATTTTCACCAAAACCCACCCATTTAACCGCACTAATTCTCTCTCTTCATTTTCCACCACTCATTTTATTTAACCAACACTACTATTTACCCCACTCATTCTCTCTCTTTATTTTCTACCACACATTCTCTACTTTCTATTAATTATTGTGCCTTTTTTTTGTCTCAATTCACATGAAACGGAGGGAGTATATATTAACTTTTACTATTAACAGTATTAGTTAATTATAATAGCTATTATATAAGTTAATAATTATTTTGTTTAAAGAAAATAACCATTACAATTAATAATATTAGTAAATCATAATAGTTACTCTCTTCATTCCAAATTGAATGTCATGTTTATACTAAAATGAATGATTTTTTGAAATTTTACATTCAAATAATTTTGTACTTAAGATTTTTTTCATATATCATTATATGCACTCATTTATGTGCAACGGTTACTAAAATATGAAGAGTCTCAATAAAATTTAATATATTAAAAATAATTATGATAAAGTGACTTTAACTTCTCCGGTATAAGAAATGAAAAGTCATAATTTGAAATGTAAAGTCAAAAACATAAATTTTTGATTTGTTACTTAAAACAAAGGAAAAGTCTTCAAACAATTTATTTTGTTTAACTAATAAACTAAAAAGTTTATGTTGATGCAACTCTAATCATGCAAACAAAGGAAAAGTCACAAAACCATTAATTTTGATTTTAAATCCAAATTTAGAAAATGATATACTCTTTAATTTATCCCCCCAAAATAAAAAGATAATTACAATGTAATTGATTATGACAAATTCTTGCGTGCGGCAGCCGCACCATGTGCGGCGGTTCCGCCGCTTCTCGCGTCTTCCTGCTCCGCTACATCTGACCGTTGGATCCAGCCCTCCCACTTATCAGATCGCGACACGTGTCTGCCCTAAAAAAAAACCCAATAACTTTAAAATGTTATATCTTGAGATTTATAACTCAGATTTTTTTTTAAGAATACCGTTGTGTTCGTCTCGACGAGACGAATAAAAATACATAGGTCATGATATGGTTTGATTTATTTTTTTAAAAAAATAAATTTTGTTACACACAAAAAGTTTGAGCTGCTCATCGGCTAAGATGTAAATTCTGTTCTGATAAAAGTAAGAGTTTCATCTTCAAAAAGTAACACTTTTCACAGTCAAATGTAACAACAATTTTACAAGAAATTTAAATTGTTTGATAGTTTTTTGTGGTTAGAAAAAGTAATATTTGAAGTGTAACAAAGTGAATATATAATCATAATTTTCTATATAGATGAATGTAACATTTTTATTTGGTAAATGTTACTTTTCTTCTTTAAAAAAAAGTAGTAAAAATTCATATATATTATCGAGTTGCATTTCAATTGTTACTTTCTCAATAAAAATTGTTACATTCAGATATAATGTTACATTTAAGAATATAAACTGTTACAATTGAGAAAAAAATGTTACATTCATTTTTTTATAAAATGTAACATTAGTTTAGTTTGTCAATCTTATGTTAATTTTAGAAAAAAAGTGTTACATTTGAAAAAAAAAATGTTGCATTCCTTTATAAAAAGTGTGACATTAGTTTAGTTGTCAATCTTTATGTTATCTTTAATCTATTGCAGCAAAATTGTGGTACATTTTTTTTTATAAAAAATGTTACATTTTGAAAAAAAAAGTGTTACATTTCGTTATAATAAGTGTTACTTTTGTTGGGAGGAAAAAAAAGTTTTGAGTGGCAAAAAAAAAAAATGGTCTCGCCTGGCGCCGTCGCACGGTGCGGCGGTTGCACAGGAGTCCTCCTCATTGATTATTTACATGCCTTTTTTTTAGTTGTATTTTTGAGATACTTAAAAATTATTTTTCTTTAATCATAATAAAATATAATCCGTTTAACTAACTAAATAAAGGATAAATTGTAAACAAATTTTCATGCCTAGCGGGTTTTTCCTAGTAGGACAAAAGAGTAACAGAAGTAGATAGAATACCTAATGTCCATCTTCAGAAAACGACACAACTTGTGTACAAAACTACTGTATTTCCCCTCCCAGCCACTATTAATTTGACACGTGTCAATTTATCAGAAAACCCTGATGTTTCCAGAGGTTCTTTTTGGACCGTGAAGAAAACGGCAGAAGGTGGTAGGGACCACTAACTAAGCTTTTAACTTTCTCTGATATCAATACATAACGGCCACACCGTATTATTGTCACCGATAATCGGGTCGGGTTTTTCCCTTCTTTTTGTTTTTTCCGTGAGAAATGAGGAGTAAACCCTACCACCCCACGGCGCACGTTAATACCGATTCTGCTCTGACGCGCCTTTCTTTGGACTTTTTGGAATTTTGCTAAATGGGCCTGGATGCTATATTGCTATAGTTTGAAAGCGATCCAAGTCCAATAGCAAAAAATACATCTTCACTATTTATAATTCTTTACAATAATACGATAAGATAAGAAGTGGAATTTTTGTGTGAAACGCTCTTATACATAAAACAAATCTCGACGAGATAAGAAATGGTTTGCATCGTCCCGCCCATATAGAGAGAGAGAGACAAACCACTTACTTTCTCAACGAGATATGTCACACACGAATGATAATTGTTGTGTGCTCAACTTGAGGTCTAACAAAAGTCTTTTGAGGTTAAATAAGTTAATTACTTATCCACCTTTGAAACTTGGCCAAAATAACGCTCATTTTTATACATATACTCCTTCGTCACCCTTTAATCTACAGAAATTGTCATTCTGGCTTGTCCCACTTCAATCTACAAAATCCAAAAATATAAATATTTTAATATTTTTTAAATAGTGAGAACCATTTTGCATACTCACATACACTCACTACACATCACATTTTCAATCATTTTCTTATTTCTTGTGCCAAAATTCATTTTTTTGTAAATTAAAGAGGGACAAAAGAAATATAGAGTGCCAGTCAAATGCATTCATGACTCAAGGGGGGCAGTGACAATATTCCAAATCTTATATATATATATTAAAGATGGTGAAGAGGGATATGGTGTTTTCATGTGGACAAATCATGGAAGAATGATGAATTTGGTGATGCCACATCAAATCTACCATAATAAATAAGTGACTTTTCATATATTTTTTTCTATTAGCTAATAGTATTAGCAAATAATATTAGTTACTATATGAGGTAACTATTATAGTTAACTATTATAATAAATAATATATATAATAATAATAGTTACTATAATAAGTAATTATTACTTATAATAGTAATAGTTACTATAATAGTAACTATTATAAGTAACTATTACTTATAATAGTAATAGTTAACTATAATAGTTACTATAATAGTTAACCATTATAGTAACTATTAATATTATAAGAATAGTTACTAACTATTACTATCATAAGTATTGTTTATTATAATAGTTATCATAAAAATTAACTATTATATCTAACTATTAGTAGTTAATTATTTATTTAATAATTATATTTAACTATTAATAGTTACAATTATAGTTAAAAATTATACAACTATTATGATTGATGATTAACTAATATAATTAAATAAATATAAATGAATAAAATATAATAAATTAATAATTAGTTACCCATGTAGAACACGGGTTACCCACTAGTTTTAGAAATGGACAAGTTGAATTAATCTGTTGCTAACTAAATGAGTCAAGTTTGAATGTGTAAGTTTTTGAGTTTTGTATTGGAATATATAAAGCTAGCATGTCATGTTCTACACACAATCAAGAAGCCGCTAGAACATAAATAGAGTCTACAGAAAAACATGAAAAAAGCAAAAATGACCTTTCCTTTTCTTTTGCAAAGATTCGGGCCAAAATACGTTTATCCCCAAAAAATATACACCGAATCTTCTTTGCACTCTCGCGCGAAATTCGTCTCACTTTGGCACCTCATGTTAAAATAATCTCACTCTGCCCCTCAAGTCCTAACAGACATTAGAAATTTAACGAATTCGATCATGTGCATGTCACATGATGGGTATTATGGACTTTCTCATTTTAAAATTTATAATCTTCCTTTAGTTATATTTTCTCACTCTTCTCATATTCAATAAAATTGCATAAAATGATTCAAAAAAAATTCTAAAAGATAATTTTATACTTTATATTTTAAATAAAAATATTGAAACTATAATATCCAACTCAAATTATAACTTATACTCACTCCGTTCTGGGTAAGTTGCAATATGAAATGGGAAGCACAAAAATTAAGAAAGGAGAATAATGAGTGGTTGGGAGGAAGAGAGAGAATGACTGGAGAATAATGAGTGGTTGGGAGGAAGAGAGAGAATGAGTGGAGGATTATAAAAGTAATAAAGAGTTTCCTTATTTGGCATTGTTGCAACTTAAGTGGAATGCCCAAAATGACAAATTGTTGCAACTTACCCGGAACGGAGGGAGTATTTATTATACTTTTATAAAAAATGTATTTATATTAAGTTTTACTAACATATTGCTATTTTCAAAAATATAAATAACTAATGACAATATTAATATTGTAACACATTGAGAAAAAGAATATTAGCAAAAGAGTCAAAGAAGATTATAAAGTAAATTGCATATATGGAAGTATTAATCAGCACCAATCTCCCTTATTACCTCGTCTTAATCTGAAGACGAATACAACATTCGTTGCGGCTACAAGCGGCGGAATTTTGAAGAACCAAAATATGTGTCTTTTTTTGTTTTTCGAGTCGTTCTTGTGAAAAACGCGTTTTACACTAGTCTTAGTGTAAAACGTGTTTTCCACATAGAAGGGTTTGGGCAGACACTTTTCGACACTGTAGGAGGCACTTTCCAATATTTTTATAGCAAGCACTTTTTTTGAGACTTTCACAGCAGACACTTTTTTACCTTAGAGAAGACACTTTTTTTGGCACTTGAAAAAAAAAAAAAAAACAGACATGTTTTAAAACTCAAGCAGACACTTTTTTTTGCACTTGAAAAAAAAACCCCAGCAGGCATGTTTTAAAACTCAAGCATGCACTTTTTTACCTTAGAGAAGGCACTTTTTTTGGCATTTGAAAAAAAAAACAGCAGGCATGTTTTAAAACTAAAGCAGACACTTTTTTACCTTAGAGAAGACACTTTTTTTGGCACTTGAAAAAAAAAAAAAAAAACCAGTAGGCATGTTTTAAAACTCAAGCAGACATTTTTTACCTTAGAGAAGGCACTTTTTTTTGCATTTGAAAAAAAAAAAAAAAAAAAAAAAAAAAACCCAGCAGGCATGTCAAAACATGTGTCTGCTCTAGTGTTAAAATCTGTCTGTTGTAATATTGAAAAATGTCTCCTACAGTTTCGAAAAGTGCCTGGTGAGTTTTCATAAGTTCCAGTTATTTACATCAATGCCACCGCGCCTTTTACAGCGTTCTCCGCTTTTTTCGCAAGCTAATATTTACAAGTTTGCCACCGGCTTAAAACACGTTTTACACTAAGTTAGTGTAAAACAGGTTTTTCCCAAGATTTTGTCTTGTTTTTCTTTCCCAGATTTGGTTTTTTTCCATTCTTCATTTTTTTCTTGAATTTTGATCTTTAATTTTGGGGATTTTGTAAGTTTGTGTTCTAAAAGGATTAATTTTGTATTGATTGGAACTAGGGGTGGCAAAATGGGTGTTTTGGGTGTACCCATTAAAGTTAAAATATCTGGATATCCAATGGATTTTTAGCTTTAACGGGTAAACCCAAAACACCCGATTTGCCACCCCTAATTGGAACAATGAAGTGGAAAATTGGTGGCGGTCACGGCAGCACAGTGGTCGCTATGGGGTGTTATGGAGGCAATGGTGGATGTTTGGTGGTGGTAGTCAAGGTGGTTTCATAGTGTTGAAGAGTAGAAAGCTTTCATGATGAAATGACATTTAAGCCCTTAAATTTTAGAGTTAAAATACATAATCACCCACCATGTGACACGCACATGACTAAATTCGTTAACTTTCTAACGTCCATTAAGATTCAGGGTGCAAAGTGAGATAATTTTAACATGAGATACCAAAGTGAGACGAATTTCGCGCAGGGATGCAAAATGGGATTTGGTGTATACTTTGGAAGGATAAATGTATTTTGGCCATGTGAATCATTCATTCCCACGTTTTATTTGTCGCCTACAATAATAGTTGATTGATTATAACACAAGATGTAATATATATTCCAAAAATAATAATACAAATTGAACTGTAGATAATTTGTCACCACATATTTTGTTATCAAAAAATCAAAATCAGGCAATAGAACAACATCATTTGATATTCATTGTGTACTCTTTTGGCTACATGTAAATATCCCACATCAATTTTTTTTATTTTTTTTTTTTTTTGAAAGAAAGACAAATTCATTACTTGCAATCAAAATAAGGTACGAGATGGCACTTCACAAAGTCGAAGGCTCAACTCATATATGAGGATTATTATAAAAACAAGTTTCAACAATATACAATCAGTCGCTCTATTTGCGAATCGACTTTCCGGTGCTGCACCTTCAAGAACCCAAAGTTGGCCATGATTTATACTCCAAATGGAGACCCGGTGACCATTTAAAATCTTCCAACATACACCCAATCGAACGATATCTTGCGACGAATGAATCCCTATTCAAATATAATTTGGAGACTGCCTCAACTCGGCATTTAAAAAGTCACTTCTCAAACAAGATTTTGCGTTAAGAACACGAAAAATTGAGGAATCCGGGTCAACGATAAATCGCCAACCAAATATCCCAAGTATCAAAAGATTGAAAAGTTGGAGATCTAATTGATCCCAGCAAAACCATTTAACATTTATAATCCTTCCCAAACATAAATCTGACATATTGTGAACTGGAGTAGAAGAAACCAAATCGGCAATTAATTTTTCATCCTCACTCGATAGTTTATTGAGAGTAACAAGCGAAAATGTCATAGGAACAACAAAAGAAATACATAAAGCCCTCAACAAATGAGAGAAATCAAAGGCCCTCAACAATGGAGGGGAAACCAATGCTCTCACATATGGAGAGAAAACCAAATTCAAAACTAAGAAAAGAAACATCTTTATTATTGAAAAGCAAGAAATTACTCCTAAATTAAAAATTAATCATTGATGATAATCAATGGTTAAAGTTTAATTTAGGAGATTGAAGCAAACCTAATTAGATCTTGTGTGACAGGAGAAAGTTGAAGACGAGAAGAGAGAAGTTATTGTCATCCCACATCAAAATTTAGACTCAGTTGTTTGTGTTTAGTGAAATTTTTAACAATTTTAATTGATAAATTATTATTGATGTATGAATAATAATTTTTAAATTTATTGTGATTATTAAATTAAGACGGATGCTAAATCAAAGATCATTTATATTAGATCATTAAAAATCAAAGAGACAAATAGTTTTTTTGACAGACGTATATCAAGCAAATCTCACATGTGTTAGTTATTAGTAATTTGACAGAACGTACAATCTTATATATATATATATATATATATATATATATATATATATATATATTTTCCTGTCAATTAGAAAAATTATTTTTTCACGAGATTTTGTGTTCAAAGAGCTAACGAATACTCCCTCTGCCCCAACACAAGTAGGACTTATTTTCGTTAAAACGATTGAGACTACTCGAAATGAAATGTTTTAATATATTTATATTCAACCAACCACCATTTAACCCCACTCATTCTCTCTTTTCATTTTCCACAACTCAATTTATTCAACAAAACTACTCACTCCGTCCCGGACTAAGGTTTTTAGTTTGACTTTACACGGAGATTAAGAAAAAAGTAAATATTGTGAGTATGAAAAAGTAAGTAAGAGAAAGTAGGAGAGATAAAGTGGGTAGGGAGTTTTTGTTGTGAGAATGACAAGTGGGTCCCATAGTCCATTTTAGGTAATAAAGCAACTAAGAACCTTAGTCTGTGACAAACCAAAAAGAAAAGTAAGAACCTTAGTCTGGGACAGAGGGAATACTATTTATCCTACTCATTCTCTCTCTTCAATTTCTACAACACACCCTACTTTTCTCTTAATTATTGTCCAACTCTTTTAAACCTACTTGTGCTGGGACGGACGGAGTATTCCATAGTTAAACATAGTCTAGTTTCTTCTCAAATTGGCGTTTGAGATAAATCAAGAACCTACGAACACTAGTGCAACGAATACGTCCCTATTGATTAGCTTAATAGCTTATGAAGTCAATAAAATACATTATCCCAAAACAAAGGGAGGGAATAATCCTTCTGGCATCTTCATTTTCCATCAACTTTAATTTTGATTAATCAATCTTTTAATTCTGAAACTCAAGCATTTAGTGGACGCTTTAATCATTTCAGGCTATAAAACAAAGCATAATGGAAAATTGAGTTGTCTTCAGTGGCTCATTGATTTTTTTTTTAAAACTGAACTGATGAATAATATTTAAATATATTAACATATATTTTTTATTCCATAATCAAATGACTTTTTATTGTATTAATCTCAAACTAAATGTCATATTTTAAATAAATAAATAATTTTAGTCCTGGAGTAGTAAAATTTTACTATAATAAATGCAATATATGAATAAATAAGACACATTTTTTTAAGAAAAGGAAAATCAATTGCAATTTTCATTATGTGATGGGGGCGTAATTAATAAGGAATTGGGTTGTTAAGTGATAATTATACTCCCTCCGCCTCATAGTACATATCCACCTTTCTTTTTTAGTCAGTCTCAAGAGTATACGAGTATGTCTACCTCCAAAAATGACAGAATCTTTACTATTCCTTCTACCCATTATCTCTTCTGCTTTACTTTTATACTTACAACATCAATCAATTTACTATTCCCTCCCACTCATTCTCTCTCATACTTTCCTTTTCATACTCACTCACAATACTTACATCACTTTCACGATTTCTTAATCTCTGTGTAAATGGGAGAGTGAACATATACTCTGAGATAGAGGGAGTAACAATTAAGTTTGATAGTACTCTACCACTACGGGCTGTAGGCCAACCAGATCATTGAAAACATTTATTCAACTCACTACATACATTATTATTATTATTTTGTGATTGTAAAAGATAAGCTCACGCCGAATCATGTGTTTTCACTGGTTGTCTTCACTTAAATTAGTTCTTGCTACAAAAAGTGATTTTTTTTTATTTTTTTATTTTTTTCAGACATTGGCCTGATTATTAAAATATTAGCAGTAGTATCGTTAAGTGAATTAACATAGTACATTTTTGTTTAGCAACCTTGGCCGTTTGTTCCATCCCCGTGAGGATAAAGAGAGTGGAAATGCACTTGCTAATTGGGCCATCTGAACTTAGTGTGGGTTTGACAATGCATTTCAGAACTTTTGGAGCTTAAACATCTCTTTTATTGAATATCAAAACCGATTTTGATTTTAAGCAATCATAATATAAAAAAACTACGTTTTGACAGACAGAAGCAGCTATAGTATAACCTTTGCCAAAAAGTAATCCTACAAAACAAGTCTCTTAACACGTCTCTTAACACGTCACACTCAAAAAGTAATCCTGCTATTGGCTTGAATGAATGATATGTAACTAATTTGTCAAAAACAGGTCTCTTAACACGTCACACTCAAAATTTTCTCTTTAAACAGCACAGCCAATGAGATATCTGTCTGCTGTGTAGTCTGTTTGTATTATGAGGGAAATTAGGTGCTCTTGGCCAGTTGTGAAGAAAATGAAGCATCCAAATGGATCATATGTTCAAGAAAAGGGTAAAAAAGGAAAGAAAAAAACTATTGGTTCGTAGAGCTAGTCATATAGCCCATAGGATAGGAGTACTTACTGAAACATGTTCTACTCCTCTGTCCATAAATGAGTGTCCATTTTCAAGAAATCTTTGTCCCTAAATGAGTGTCTTTTTTTAACATAACTTTCTCCCTATTCGTTTTTTTTCGAAAAAATTTTCACCGGTTTCTTTATACGTGCAAAACTAAAGGTTTGGAAAGGAGATTACAAGATTATATATGAATCGTTGTTACCAAATTGTTCAAAAAGTTGAGATTTTCAGTGTCCCTTAAAATGAAATTTGGACACTCATTTAGGGACAGAGGTAGTATTATTTTCATCCATATATAAGCTGACAATTTTGGGGGGGGGGGGGGGGGGAGCTGAATCTGAACCCTAATTCAGTAAGCTTTTATTTCTTCTGCTTGAAATGGGCCCCTAGTTTAATAAGAGGCACAAGCCAAGACCATTACTCCAACCAGTGCACCATTAAATAAACTTCATATTCACACATTGTATATTGTGCACATACAGAGATATGTGCATGTCATGTACAGAAAAAGGTTGCCATCATTTCCACGAACTAACTAGCCATGCATTGACAATTGGTTTTGGGATGGAACTTCAGACTTTATCATGCATGTTGCAATTAGAGATGGGGTAAGAAGAAAAATTGGTTTTGGGATGGAACTTCAGACTTTATCATGCATGTTGCAATTAGAGATGGGGTAAGAAGAAGCGAGAGGCCCAAGTGTGAGCGTGGGCTGGACTGGGCCGGCAATGGACTATATTGGAGGTTCCACCTTAAAACCAATTGGTGCTAAGGGGACTCAAGTCTATATACCGGTCCATATTTCTCTCTTTAGAAGATGTGGGATAATTGTCTCTTACAGTGTATAGTTTCTCCATAAATTAAAAAAAAATCCTGTTTTTAACCCTTAAATCCTAAACCTTAAACCCTAAACTTTAAATCTTAAACCCTAAACCCTTATAAAAACATGGTTTTTTATAACTTATGGAGGAACTAGTTTCCCCCAAAATTTTCTCTTGTGTTTTTTTCCTTCTCCAAACGGAAGGAAGGATTTGGTCTACAAATGAATAAGGACGGAACATTTTCATGTGCTTTAGAAATCTATATAACCACTTATCGTTTTAACTACTGCACTCCACAATGCAATACGTAAAGAGGTTGGCACAAGTTAAATGAAGCACGGATGGAGTGCAAACAGTTAAAATTTGAACTGTTAATAGCGACTCGGGCCACTTCAAAGTTCAAACCCCCAAAAAGAAAAATGGAGAAAGAAAAACTTTAAACACATGAAGGTTGTGTGAGTTGGCCAGAAATCAATAATACTAGCTTGGCGTTCCTCGTAAAATTATACTAACAGAAAAGACCTGTTCTAATGGTTATGTAACTGCAGGCAGTTACATCAAGAATTACAAAGTTAACAATGGAGGAATCAGTTTAGTGTTACCGTCAAGTAAGGAGTCAAAAGCTATCGTTCAAGGCATGTGAAGGTGTTGAATTGTCGCCTTCTCAGTCTACTTGTTCTCAATACCTGGCTGTATGAATCCAAAAGATTAGTTTTGAGTTAACAACGACAACAATCATCCTCTATTTACTTCATTTAACCTGAGAAAGAGCAAATGGAAGAAATCCTAAACATGATCTGACAGTATCTTGATAAGAGTACTGACTGGGGTATGGGAGGCAATCTTGAAAGATAGTATACAAATGTACTCCCTCCATCCCAAAATAATTGTCTATTAATTTTTCAAAATTTCTCTTGATCAAGAGAAAATTTAAAATTCTTTTGGCTATACGATGTGTCACCACCTCTTAGAGCAAGGAGCTTTGGTATACGAAGTATGGTTTCCATGGCCAAGAAACAATTGAGTTCTTTAGTGTTGTTAATCTTGCATTATTAGCTAGTTCACTCTCTAGATGAAATGGGAATGGGGGTTTGGGGCGGCTTTAGAGGCCACTTGAGTTGACCATTTGTACTAGACAGGCAAATTACTACTCCCTCCATCCTAAAATGAAAGACCAAAAAAGTATCAAAGTTGCTCTTGATCAAGAGCAAATTTGATTTTTATGGGGGCATTCATTTTGGGAAGGAGGTAGTACTAGCTTAAAAGAAAAAATTTATGTAATGGCTTTCTATACGACCGATTCTACAGTGCCATGACATAATGAAACAGCCAGACCAAATGAATGATTAGTGAGACTGTCACTGACATGTAGGAGTTCCTTTCTTCTGTAGTAAATACATTTAGGTTGTTCAAGATTATGTTCATAAGAATATTGAAGCTATGGGGAACAATCTGAAGGAGTGGAAGGGTAGTGGAGTTTACCTTTCCATTGGGCAGGTAGAAGTGATGACACTATTTCTGTACAAAGCGCGATACGATCCAATGAATCTGTTGAGAATAGGATTGCCACAAAAAAAAAAAAAAAAAAAAAACATAATTGAGTAGGCTAGCAAGTTTTTTTTATGTGTTGGAAGGAATATACCACGCTCGAGCTAGGTTTGGTTTATTAAACAAACCTAAATGCATAACAGACTTACAATATTATTTTCAGGAGAAGTCCAGTAGAATCCTTGAATTACAATGATGGCCAAGTTGGATGCTATGATAACAAAGATACTTAAAGAGTGCCTCCCCGCCCATTCCAATGGAAATGTCAAGTTTCTCCAACCATAAACATCTACCTGCAGGCAACAGAAATGCAAGTGAATTGATGGAATCCTATGTAGGAGTAGTTTACATGAGAATATGTAATATTAAGGAAAGTGGACAGTTGTTTAATTCTCAAAATTACCCTTTAAACGTTTAAATTCAAACCAAGGAGAGAACATTTGTTCAAGTTAGGTGAGGATTGTTAGTTAGTAATCGATTGAAAAAAAATAATGACCCCAAAAAGAAAGTAACTCTGTAACAAACAAAAAAAAACCCACATCTTCAAGTGTGACGGATATAGTGGAAGATAACACAAGAAAAGAATTATAAAGCCAACACAGAAGCATCTATCAGGTGTGAAGCCCATACAACTAATAAGAGACTGATCGGGGTGATAGTATCATATGAAAGTTAATGCTAACAGGTACACATGAGATTGTAATCTTTTCCAATAAATCAAAAATAAAATTTGGCACCCACATAACAAGTTAAGAAGGATAAGGTAAAGACATGGATCATCAATTCCATTGTGTTCATAGGTTAAAAAAGGTACATAACTGGTTAATGCTTTGATTTAGCATTCCGCTGTCCATAAACTTATAAAGATTATTTCATTGAATCCAAGTTTCCCATATCAATCTCAATTAGAAGAGTAACACCCATTTATGTTGGAGATTCTCGAGGTAAAGAATTGGAGATGTACTAGTGGCATACTTATACGTTCAAAAGATGATGTCTTCACTTTAAAAATAATAAAACAAAAATAATCCTTCCAAACAATCAAAGAGTAGGGCTTGATAAACTCACTAGTAGATACAATATACAGAATGTGAATCCGGCAGTTGCTGATGTAACCAGCAAATAACTGACAGTGTATAGGGATTTATTTACAGGGACACCTGAAACACGAGAAGGTGTATGATCAATTACATGCCTGCTGTAGAAAAATATACTCGACAGCAATTCCTATCCTTTTTATTTGATAACACATTTTAACTTTACATCTTTTGGCATCTTTACTGACATGGTTTCCGCCAAACGGGAACTATCAGGTTTCTGAAGTTTAGAATTCAATGTACTATTCACTTGGTCAGAAATTAAAACTGGAAGAAAATGTCGTAGTCTTGTTGACAAACAAATTGCATCTTCTTTTCTTTTGGAATGGAAAACAATAAAATGGTTTGCCTAGAGAATAAACATGGAAATAATAAATCTGAGTGTTACCAGACAATGCCTTCAGTTAAATGCATACCTATGAAGGCAAGGAATAGTCCAAGGACCATAAGCAAAAATGAGTTGGCAGACCAACTGGAGAGCCGCGCTTTATGGTCCTGCAATGAAGAAGCATGCAGATCTCATTCAATGAATCCAATCTATTGGTAAATTGGTCCTATGCTATAAGGTAAATAATCAAGAGAAGGATGAGCTTTAAAGAAAAATATTATGAAAATTGAGTGGATTTTAACACTTTTTGGTCGTTCGTTTTCTTTTCCACTATACAAGAACTTTTGGATAGAATGTACAAACAAAATAGAAACAGAAGGCCAGGATTTTCTTTTTCTTTATTTTCAGAATTGTTTAATTGGTAATTCAATAGAAAGCAGCAAATTATGTTTTTTCTCATCCACAAACACCAGTATATTTGACAGAGATCCTCATCTGCGTAAAAAAATAAAATCAAAAGTAGTTCCTACTTCCCAAGAAGAAAAGAAAATAAAATAAAAGAAAAAAAAAAAGAATCTCATGGTAGATGTCAAAGTTTTTAAGGATGTAGCTTTAATTTGTTGCTTGTACCTTCACAAAGTTGCAAAAAATGATGCCTTTTTTCAGAAGTGGGACTTCTTTTTTCGGGCATATGAAAATGCAACTCTTTTTTTTTTTTTTTTGCGGGAGGGTGGGGGGTAGGGGTGGAGATAGTGTCATTTAACATCATTAATAAGCTTTTCTTATCAGATCAGAACTTTGGCTGTGACAACCTAAAATGCAAAATATGATGCTTTAACATGAAATGAGTGATTGTAGAGTATGCTACATTGGTGAGCATGTGTCTTACCTGTAATTCTGCAAGTATGTGGCCATATTGAAGTCCAATTATGCACGCTACAGCAGCTGTTAAGGAACTGCAGGTAAATTGTTTCAAGAATCAAAACTAATACCGGGTTTGCCAACAACAAAAAACGTCAATCCCCAAATAAAGACTTCGTGAACTAGGTGAAGGGGAAAGATTATTTCAGTTATTAGTCAAAACTTTCCCAGAGGAACTGACTTGTGTTTTAAAAAGAGAAAAAGTTGAATAGGTGGTGGGAGCAGAGTATATATATGATAAAAAATCTGTAAATTTCACCATTTCACTTTGCATTATGTTTTAACCACACTACTTCTCTAAATTCATTGCATTTTTAAACTTTCATTTTAACCAAAATTAAATATCTTATTTAGGTTATTACGGAAATCTGATAATTTGGCTCTTTCTAATTTCTTCCACATGACTCATTTTAGACAGTGGCTATTTCTACCGAAAAATAGCAATACATGCATCTCAAAAGGTATCTAACACGTAATTTAAGCATACACATAACATACAAGCATGTATAATAAGCGTGTGTTCCATTTTGTTACTAAAATAGCTAGTTGACTGAAAAGCCATCGAACAGGAAGAAAAGAGAGGTCAAAACTATCAATTTTATTGATGAGCCTAATGAAGGATAGACAAAATGGTAAGATAGGAAGTGAACTTGAAAGAGCGATGGATTTTTAGAAGGGAAAAAGGTAGCATGGTTGAATTGTCACGAAGCACAGACTGCTGCGATTAGACTTCCACATTTCCATCATATATACCAGTTTTAATTAGGTTCTGAAAATGCAAGGATAAATGCTGAAATTTTCCAGTGCTTGAAGTGGAAATAACTTGGCAGGAAAAGGTAAGTGAGAGGAGTGAAGCATGCACAATGGCATATCAATAGAGCCAAAAGGAAAATCTCAGATCAATCACCTTATAATACCTTCAGGATCAAAAGGGGCATGACACCATGATGGTGAACTCTCTGGAACTTGGCCATTCTTGGATACATTGCATTCCTGTACTATATCATTATTAGGAACAGGCGGGATGCAGAAACTTAAAGTAAACAAAAAAAGTAAATTTAACATGATATACCTTCAGGTTTCTGTAAACCGGCTTTTGATATAGATGATCAATGCCAAGAATGTAACGGTCTATCATTCCAGCAGAGTTGCAAGCAGGTCCTAGATCACCTCTAACAGAGCATGTCACCTGTCATCAGAGTAACCAGCATTGAATAGACATTTATTTTCTCTTGGCTGACTTGAAAATAAGTAATATGCATATACAATATCCAGGGATGCTGTTAAAAGCTAGAAGGTTGATATTGCTTCCAGCTAGCTTCCTGACTTTTCGAAGCACCTATCTTGGGTCAAAGTCATCCAGTTTCGAGCAAAAAAAATATTTCATCTGTCCCAAAACGAATGTCAATTTTTTTCAGAAACCTTGTCCCAAAATGAATGTCGAAATTTTGGGAAGTTACTATATCATTCATCATTAAACAACAAGTTCCAGTTCTCATTTACACTCATGATGCAATATGGTGAAATCATTAAGGTTTGTATGTACTTACGCTACTAAAAAGGCTTAAATCCCAACATTCTTAAATCTCATTCAAAGCTAAAACTGGACATTCTTTTTGGAATGGAGGGAGTATCTTATTATCAATCAAAAGCGCTGAAGTTGTTAATTTACTGGTTGATTCATGCTGGTTGCTTCTGCAGTTTTTTACTGTGCTCAATCAGATATCCTACAACTACAGAGGTAAAGTACTGTTCACTTAAAGTAAATTCATACCCCCCCCCCCGGGGGGGGGGGGGGGGGGCATCAAAGAGCATACTTCTTGAAAATTAAGGACAATGTTCTTAGCCTTCTAACTTTGGGTCATGTAAGAAAGTATGTTGGATCAATGACTAATTTTGTTGTAACTGTAACAGTTTAACTTTTTGAGGATACTTATGTACATTGAATGTTTCACTATTTAAACATGCGCGCACTCATTGACTTATAAGGAGCAAGTATCCTATAAAAGAAAAATAAATAAATAAAGACATACAGCTGTTAGGGACGGAAAATAAACTAGATGAGAAGAAAAGGAGACACTAGAGAAAGCTGTTACAGTGTAAATAGTGCCGTCATTTTGTGAAGGTAGAGAGGAAGCCCGTAAATCTTTAAATTGCCAATCTGGGACGTACAATCCATATAATAATCCCAGATACGTCATGCACAATAAAAATCCAGCAAACCTACACCACAAACAAGATTCTCAGAAACTCCTGCCAGAATAACAGTAAAACTTTCATGCATTGGTTCTGCATGGAACCAGAATCAATTCTCTAACACAAAGAAACTAGACAATGGTAAAGCCCACATAGAATCTGGCAAAGTAGTTAAAATAACTTCACCAGAAGTTTGTCAAAGAATTAGAAAGATAAAGTAAACAACTCAGGTTCTCCAGTGTTTAAGAGTAACCTGTCAGGTCTTATTGCCTAGTAGCTTTCCAGTCCTCGCTATCGTACATATAATGGGTCACATATGAATTTTTATCTAAAGGTAACTGTTATACTAGGTTGGCGAATCAGATTTCTTCATAACAACATCTAAGTTTTTGTGTTTGCCACATAAGACGTGCCAGTTCCAAAAGTAATTCCAGATATAATCTCACCAGTGCAAGATATAATTCCTGGGGGACGTCTTACTCCTCCACTTTTGACGAGGAATCCAAATTTCACACAATGCCGCAACGAGATATCCAATAGCTATCCTCTGAGATTGACAATGTGAACAAAATATAAACAAGAAATATTCATGTAACCAGAGACATGTATGCGGGCACGCGCGCACACATACACACACACACGTGAGCACACACTTAAACAGAGACTTCCCAATGAAAGTTGTATACTCTCTCCGTCCCGGAAAGTTAGTCCCTCTTTTTCTGTTGTTAGTTTGAATGAACTTTGAGCAATAAATTAGGTTAGTTTTAAATATCCTAATGAAAATCTAACATTTGTGATTGATACACCATTATAAATATTAACAGTAACAATTTTTATATTCTCATTATGATCATTGAAAGTAACCTAAATTATAGCTCAAATTTCATTCAAATTAACAAAAAAAAAAAAAAAAAAAGAGGGGTTAACTTTCTGGGACGGAGGAGTTTAATATAAAGTTATGCAGGATGAAACAACCTGCTCCTAGAACGCATAACCAAGAAAAAGGAGCGTCAGTCTCCAGCAAACAAGAGCAAATAAATAATAAATTCATAACATTACTGGCACAATATGTTGGGGAAGATGAATACTGGGGTCTGGGAGTGCATGTATGCGAGGATGAATACTGGGTGGATCTACTAAGGATGGGGAGGATTCGTAACCAAGAATCCAACATAATACTTTTCACTTCAAGAGGATCCGTAATCGCCCATCTACATCTAAATACTAAGTCTAATTAATCAAATGCAATAGCATTGCACTTGAGGTTCCCGTCCATGACGAGAGATGTTCATGGTAAAATATATGAACGGAAAAAATAGAATGTGTGCCTAGGAAGTGGTGTGATCAGAAACAGAACTGTCCAAGTTAATCAGACCTGCAAAATACCGAACCAACGAATTCTGCTGATGTCAACTCCATAAGTCAATGAATTTATCCCATGCAGATAACCACCTGTGAAAAAAAATACAAGCACTTAATGCCTAATGATATACTGTGACTTAGAGTCAAAATTTGCATAATATGTAGACTGCAATTTCGCGAATAAGGGTGGTGATCAAGACTGAAAGAAACTCATATTGAAAGTGTATGGGATCTCACAGATGCATGGGGAACCTAAATTTCATAATTCACCTAACTTGTACGATTCATGTAAATGGTATTCTTCCATTTTGAAGAGAGTGTTTCCTTCTTTTAAATTGTTCAGCATAAGCTCACGAGAACACACAGCAACGCAAATATATACTTTTGCTCAATAAAACAAAGGATATATATTAGAAAACTTCTCCGCTAGTGGCTTATAACATTGTATTTTACTTAGCTAACCCTAAGTGATTGTGATGAAATCAGGATTCAGTAGAGGGCTAAAGTTTCTGTTTTTCGTGCATGGTTGTAAAGTAATTTGGCTTCTAAAGATTTTAAGTAGATCTTCCCTAACCAACATATTCTTTTCAGCGATCTCCTTTCTAAATTGATGCAGAGTTCTGTGAAATGCGTGGAAAAGAAATATGAACTAAGAGCATTATGGGGCAAGCAGCAGTTGAACAAAGCATCACGCAAAAATAGCCAATACATTGTCAGTTGTAATCACACCATGTGTCCTGGATATCTGATAGGTGAAAATACTTGCCAACAATATTACCTTGAAGAAGAACGCCAAGGAAAAAAAGTTTCAATGCTCTTACTACTGCTTTCCACGTAGCCTCGCCTCTGTTCGGAACTTTCTGAAATTTCAATTAGGAGCATTTCAGTGTCCAGGTTAAATTTTCAACTAAAAATAGAAAAAGTAGATGGATAATTTATACTTAATACTCCCTCTGTCCCACCCGAATTAGGATTTTTGGGTTGGACACGGGGATTAAGGAAAAAGTGTTAGTGGAGTAGGTGTTGTGAGTATGAAAAGTGAAGTATGAGAGAGAAAGTGGGGTAGGGAATAATGAGTGGAAAGTTGTTGTGAGTGTGAATGTGGGTCCCATTAAATAAAACACTTCCATTTTTGGGTTGTCCTAATTCGAATGGGACGCCCAAAATGGAAATTTGTCCTAATTCGAGCGGGACGGAGGGAGTATATGGAAGAGGGTCATCCTGAAAATGGAAGAGGGTTGAGGAAACTCTATGTGGGAAGAATAAGGTAGTTGATTGCGTTTTCTCTAAGCCAGCCACACTGAATCATGGCATTGTGTTAAGTACTCGGTTTGCGACCTAAAAGTGTAAACCAATGACGGTGGGACTAGATTTTAAATAGGACGGTTTAAAAAAGAAATTGTAGCGAAGATTGTTGACCTCATAGCCGATCCATATGTAGGGCAACAAGTTAGCAACTATTTGTAAAACATATTAAAACTAAGGGTTCTATTAACAGTACCTTGTAAACAAGTGCAAGAGATACCCCTGCAGCAAATAGGAAGAAAGGCATGACGAAGTCTGCCAAGTGAACAGCATTCCATGGGGAGTGAGCAATTATCGGAAAAATAGATCCAATGTAATCCACAAGCATCATAAGCTGAAAGCAAACAACTGGAGCAAATTAGTGCTATAAGCTTGAGTAATACTACTAACAGAGCAGTTGTTGGTAGAATTATCATGCGATAGTTAAGAAGAGGATATTTGTTTCAACATTTTGCAACTTAGCCGACCCCAAATCATACTGGGACAAAGGCTTTGCTGTTGTTAGACGGAAGTTATGATACTGTCATATACTCCCTCCGTCCCACTCGAATTAGGATTCTTAGTCAATTTGATTATACTTTGACCAATAATTTGAAGAAAAATAATTATCTTAATGAAAATCTAAAATAGTTGTTGAATTTATTAGTAACCGTGATACAATAACAATTTTTAAATTTTTATTAGCATCATTATTTTTCTTCAAATTATTAGTCAAAGTATAATTAGATTGACCAAGAATCCTAATTCGAGTGAGACGGAGTATAATTTTCAACCCCAAAATAATCTTGACCACCTTGCAGCCTTCCTGGCTTCGCAGGACAAAGAGACTACGAATCTTAAGACACTGCAGCGTCAATCTGATCCGTGTTAATCTACTTACCACTAAATAGGACTACTTTCCGGGACGGAGGGAGTATCATTTACAACGGCTTTGTTATTTCAATCATTTTTGCAGAAAATAGATTTCAGTATAAGAGAAGAATTCAGAAAGCACAATATAGTGAATCACTATTAGTGATCCTCTTAAAAACATCAATTGACAAGTATGAGGGGCTATATTTTACAGAAGAATAAAAAAGAAAAAGAAACATATTCTACTAGAACACCATCATATTTTTCGAATATAATATACACGGACGATATAGAGGCACATGGCCTAAATTTACCTGAATTGGACATAATAAGCCAGCATAATTGCTAAAAAGTAAAAGCTCCAAAATAAGCAAAACCTAAGATTAATCATCAAAGTAATAAAGCAACAGACTAGATTACTCAAACATAGATTTACATGGCATAAATACACCATTACACTGTAGATACATAAACGCAAACATGCCAAATACAAACACAAATACATAAATAAACGCAAAATACACCCGCACATACACACATCGCACGGCACATTCGTACATACATTTGACGTACACGCACAAACACGTACATTCATTCATAATCAATTAAGCATATAAATCTCTCGTCGATCGCAGACCTTAAAGGTGAATTACGAATTGCGGCAAACTTATACAACATTATTCCAAAGTGATTGCTAGAATTCGCAACAATTCGAACAAAAACAAAAACAAAAAAAAGCGGATAATTGTCGATCAAAAATTCAAAATACGAAGTGTTGTAGAGTCGAAATTAGGAAATTTACCGATACGGAGACGCCGCGAAAAACATCGAGAGAAGCGATACGGGAAGAGGCTGATGATGAACTCTTTTTGTTCTTATTCCCGGCTTTTACGAAGGCGAGTGTTTGAGGCAGTTGATGAGGTTCGTCGGAGGTGGCCATTTGATTTTGATTGCTCAACAAAAGCTCGAATTCCGCCATTGTAGCAGCGGAAACTTGAAAATTTGGGGGAAATTGAATGTGAAATCTTTCACATTATGAGGATTAATTAAGTTTTATGATGGAGAGATTGAGGAAGAAGGAGACGGTAGGAGAGACGGAAACCGGAGTATGGGTGTGTACGTATAGTATAGTACAAGATGTCTTTATTGGTACAGCAATAGCTCAACCAAACATTTAATTCATTACTTTATTTTATTGGATTTTTGGATATTCCAAAAGGATGTTTTACAGAATTTGGTATGTCCGGAGCGGCCAAGTGGTAAAGCCGAGCGCTAGGGTTCGATCTCTCTCCTCGCCTCCTTATGGCGTGAACATCATAAATTAAAAAAAAAAATGGGGTATGTGACTACTATAGAATATGAATAATATTATCGTTACAAAAAAAATCACAAAATTTTAGATATAATGATTTTATTCGTATTTTTAGTTAGATTGTGGGGGTCCATTATCGATGTGACTATTAAACTATCGTCACCTCATATTGTGAGCAAGATTTTGTGACCTTATTTTGTGCCCCTAGCATTGCTCATAGAATATACTACTCCACTATATCTATATTACAATAACACTCAGTAATAACTGAATCATAAAGAATGGCTACGATTGATTGATAACCACCATAAAGAGTGGTTGAGATTAAATGTTATAATCTTTATACCCTAGACAGTTGCACAGCGGTTCATCTCCACAGTTTCTCTCCCTCTTCGCCTTCGTTCTCCAACGTCAACTACTCCCCCCGCCTCAAACAGTTGCGGCGGCGTCTCAGGGTTTTATAAAACCTAACAGTTACGATTTCTCCCAGCTAATCCCAATCCACGACTCATTCATCCCACTTCCCCGCAATTGCAGATCATTCATATATCCTTGCTCACTCGCTTTGAAGAAGCTGCTGATCAAATACCTTATTGCCTTGCTTCTTTTATTTCAGACTTATTATGGGGTTGGAGTAACTCTCTATTTTTTACTGTACTATTTAGTTTGTTTTTTTTTTCCCCGTAAAGGTTGCATTCCTGCTATGGTTTATCGGGTGTTGTCTTAAAATGACAAATTACAGAAGAAACAAAACGAAATCTTGAAATACTTGATTAGAATGATGATGTCCTTTATTAATGTTTTTCTTCATTGTTATGTTTGTTTCTTATAGCATGAAAATGCATGCTACTAGAGATATGATATGGGTTTCATGCATTTTCAGTACTTTTAGAACTTGCAGTTCGCAGGACTTCTTTTTCAATTTGAGAATTTTCATAAGTTTAATTAAAGATCAGGGTCTTTTTTATAGTATATTTGACTAGGAATATTTTTTGTTATTCTGTATTCAGCATTTGTGTTTATATTGATATCAATTGTGTCTTTGCAACATTTGAGATGGGTTCAGTTTTTCGGACATTTATTATGGGATGGAGATTTTTGAAAGGAAAGACCGTGAAGAGGACATAAGCTTTGGCCAACAGTGCAGATGTGAATGCGTGAATTCAAATAGATAGGTATGTCCCATACAAATAGGGAAAAGGAGTATCAAATATAATCTCTCTATTTATAATTCGAGGAGAATTTTGCCAATCAGCTCAATGTACCTAGGAAAGTGGTTGTATTTGTATGAGTGATTTTGTATGGGTTAAAGAAGTTCACTTCTAAATTTTTGATTCAATTCAAGAATGTATGTGTCAACTCTTCTTTTAAATAGACAAATTTCTTTCTACGAAGTTTGGGGCTATGGAAAAGTAAACGGTCATAAGTAGTTTTCCTAAGTAATGGGTTGGATTAGGGGTTACGAGAATGTGTGCGGGGGAGGGGGGTTGTTTGATAGTAAAAAAGGAAGTCGGTAGGGGATTGATAGGAAGGAGGTAAGTGAGTGGGGTGAGGGTACCAGAACAAGGGAAGATTGAATTGGGCGTACTTTTCTTTTTTTATATTGTAACCGTGCCGACGGCACGGGTATAACTACTACTAGTTAACTATTTAAATATAATCGTTTATATCCTTCAAAAAATAATACTCACTCCGTCCCAGAGTATATGTCTACCGTCTCATTTACACGAAGATTAAGAAATGTTGGAAGTGATGCAAGTGTTGTGAGTATAAAAGTAAAATATGGTAGAGTCTGAGTGGGAGAGAATAATAAGTTGATTGGTGTTGTGAGTATAAAAGTAAGTGTGAGAGAAAAGTGTGAGGAATAGTAAAGATTTGTTGTCATTTTAAAAAGTGAATATATACTCTATGACAGACTAAAAAAAAGGTGGACATATAAACGGAGATAGTAATATTTAATCGTTTATGATTCAGTGAGCATTATAGAGGCAGAGTGAGCATTATAGAGGGAGAGTGCAAAACCGATTAGGAGCAGTTAACTTTTAATTTAAATAATGTCTTATATTGCAAAAAGTAAAAAAAAAATCTACTCCCTCCGTTCCAAAATGATCTTCATATTTGTCATTTCATTGTCCCAAAAAGTTGTTCTCATTCTACAATTTAAGCTTACAAATGCATAAACAAATCATGGCTAATGAAGCAAGTGTTAATATCCTTAAAAAAATTGAATATTCAAATGTGAAGATCATTATGGGACGGAGGGAGTATCTAACAATTACAGTAAAACACATCCGGCAAAGATGAAGATCGCAGTGAAAAAGATGTAATGCAGTAATCTTATCCTGAATCTTGGTGACATTTTGACGCTTGAAATTATAGGGACGTGTAAGTGTCAATTTGATGCTGTGCCATGCACTAGTTCTAACATTGACGCATTTCACTTAAATAATGAAGTTATCGAGTTCAAAAATTTGATGATGAGTTGTGCAATTTTTTGTTCACTTAATTACAACCGTCCATATTTTTTTAAGCATTAAACCGTTAATGTTAGAAAGAAAATATTGGTCATATAATTATAGGCTACTACTATCAATCTTACACGATGGTGTGATGTGCAAGAATGATTGAGACATGTGAGATGGTTACTAATTACCATCAAAGTGATAATAACAAAGGCGCTTAAGTTCCTTGAATTGAAAGGTAAGTTCAACTTCTCATTATTACCACATTTTGGCTTTCTAGTATGACAACAACAAAAAAAAAAAATTTATTTTATTTTTTTGAAGAATTTACCTACTTATTTTATTAGAAAAGTGGCATCAGGGTCAATAAAGTGATGATACATATTCCTAGCGAAACTAGCGTTTACATGAGTAAAATGAACAACATTTCTGTTAACCTTAATAATTTCAAAATTATTACAGCTTAATTTAAGTAACTTGATGTCAGAGATGACGTTGACAAGTGAGAGGTCTTGGCTTGTTTCTCCGTTGATGTAGTCCCGAGCTTGGGAAGAGTCTGTCAGAGTGATGATATCTTTGAAATCATTGTGAACTACCCATTCGAGACCTTTAAAAATGGCAAGACATTCAGTTTGAATAGGAGAGTTTGTTTTGTGGGAGCTGCTTCCTGAAGCTATTCTTCCTTTTTCCGGGTCCCATAATTCCCAACCTAGGCCCGCCCATCTGTCATTCTTCTTCCATGAGCCATCAGTAATAAGAACTTGCGATGCATGAAATTTTTGGTTTTTGAGATATTCCTCAAGAGTCTTTCCATTCAGAGAATCAAAGACTCAACTGGTTTTGGTTACGGTTATTGGGGATCGTGTCAGAATGTGGAGATCTTTGGTGTATGAAAGGGTTGGTGCTTTTGGTTTTTTGAAGGTTCTGCGTGGCTAGGTTAAGGATGTGTTCTATTGAGGGGTGGGCAAAGTTAAAAACAATGTTGTTCCTGTTTTTTCAGATTTCCCAGAAAATAAGGAAAATGAGGGTGATATCTTCCAGGGGTTTGGGGTTTGATATCCAAGAAGAGAACCAGGATAAAAGAGACTGGTCAGAGTGAGGAGTAATTAGGGGGTTCACTGTGGCTTGGTTCCAAGTGACAACCGATAGGTGGCAAGATAGGAAAAGATGGGTGTCACGTTCTTCTTCTAAACCACATCGATTGCATAAAGTAAAGTTCGTGCATTTCCTGTTTGCAAGGGCTTTTTGTGTAGGTAGGATTCGGGAAAGAGCACGCCATGCAAAAAAAAAGATTTTAGGTTCAAGAGGTAACTTCCAGAGAGTGTTCCAAGCTTTTTTGTTGTTCGTGTTTGATTTTGTAACACCCCGAATTTCGGAGTAATATAATATAATATCCTTTAATAAAATCCGTCCCCAAACGCGGGAAAACAACGGTCTTAAACAATAATTCAAACATCAACGGCTAGTATCTCTAACCACTATTCAAAATAAATAACGGAAGCGAATTTAACTGTCTTTTAAAACTCCAACGGTTAGACATAACCATCATTCAAAATAAACATTCTGACTACTACTAAAACTTCTTAAACTTCGTCATTAAGGATCTTCATTTCACCTCAACAACTCTTCTTTTGTCCTTCGAGACCGTCTCCTATTTATATCCTGGAGAACAAATATTATGGAAGGGGTGAGCGAACAATGCTCAGTAAGTTCATACGGGATCTCTCCGGGTTCTAAGGAGAGATGACCGGAAGAACGAACAACAATAATATTTTCAAAGATAAGCTTTCATTGTATATCAAGTTAACCGTTAAGATTCAAAAACAGTTAACAATAACTTTTAAATACGAAATGTGGCATTTACTTTCAAGTCCGTCAATTTCAAGATAACGTCACCATTTCAGGTGCAATGCCTGATCAGGGCATTTAAGTAAGATTTATCATGATAATCAACTACTTCATTTAAGCAGTACATAAGTCTAGTTCTTTTTCATTTCAAACTAGATTAACCTACTTAGTCCGTCTATACCACATTGAGATATAGCGAAGTAAGCGAATGTCTATACCACATTAAGATATAGCAAAGTAAGCGAATGTCTATACCACATTAAGATATAGCAAGGTTTCAACTTAGTGTTCAAGGTACGGGAACACCATACAATTTCAAGGATATGTTTTGGTACCCATTGATTTAAAACATGTCAAGGGGTAGGAACATTAAAAAGGCGTTCACAACTTTTAAGAATTCAAATGTTACCGCCACTAGGTAACTACCCATGAAAGAATATATAGGAATCCTACATTAAAGGATAGAGACAATCAAAGACTAAGGATCGTAATCCCTTACCTTAGCCTTGCAGTCTTCGCTTCGCAAATTCACGTGCAAAATCTACAAACACGCAAACACGGCTTTCTTAGGAACATGAATTACTTTAATTCTCCGTCCCCATTAGGCTTTATTTTACTTCCTTAACTTCACGAGTTCATCATCTTAAACCTTGGTTAGGGTTCGTTCTACCCGTTATTTGTGTTCCCAAAATACCCCTTTCGGATTTCTAAATTACCCTTAGGGTTATATTAATTCAATTCCCAATCATAAGTTTTAGGGTTGCATTAATCCTAATTAAAACACTATTCCCAGCTTATGAAATTACTATTCACGGAACACTATTCACTGCGTAAAGTTACTATTCACAGCACGTAAAATCACTGTTCACAGCACGTCACACACACTGTTTTCACCTTTTAAAACACACACACATACACGCATAACACAAAACACACACACACAGAACACACCCCTAACACACACACCCAGTTCATACATAATGCACACACACTGGACACACACACTTCACGCACACACACACACATGCTTCACGCACACACACACACACACATAAATCAGTACATACACACCACATTCATCATCTTCTTCTCCTTCTTAATCCATATTACTCAAACCCTAGTTCATCACTTCTCAATTTAGGGTTCCCCAACCATGATTTTCTAATGATTTCATTAATCAAAGATGAATAAGAAAGGTTAGGAAGGTTTAGGTTTTACCTTGGTTGATTTTTCCTCTTCTTCCTTTTCTTCTTGCCCGGCCTCTCTTCCTCTCTGCGATCTCTCACAGCCGCCGCCCTCACTCTACCGTTTCTCTTACTTTTCTTTTCTTTTGTGTTTAATAAAGAGAGTAAGGGTTTATTATGGGTATATATATATACTTAGGGTTTAAATTTGATTGGGTTTTTAATTTATTTGGTCCAACATTAAACCCATTCCCTAACTTAATTTATAATAGCCCAACATAATAACTAATTAATAAAGAGTTTACAAAAATAATTATTTGGCCAAAAAGGGCCGGTTGTTACATTCTTACCTCCTTAAAAGGGTTTGGTCCTCCAAACCGAACTCGTCATTCTGAAAATATGTCGGGATACGTTTCTCGCATTTCGCTCTCGAGCTCCCATGTAGCTTCTCTTTCTGTATGGTTGCTCCATTGCATTTTTACATAAGGGATCACTCTTTTCCTTAACATCTGATCCTTGCGGTCGACAATCTTTACGGGCCTTTCATCATAGCTTAGATCAGCTCGAACTCTAAGCTGCTTATACTCGATCACATGGCTTGGGTCAGAAATGTACTTCCTTAACATCGATACATGGAACACATTATGCACTCCCGCTAGTACCGGCGGTAAGGCTAATTTATAAGCCACTGCTCCAACTCTTTCCAAAATTTCGAACGGTCCCACGTACCTCGGGCTTAACTTCCCGCGAATACCAAATCTCATAATTCCTTTCGTTGGCGAGATCTTCAAAAATACTCGATCCCCGATTTGAAATTCTAAGTCACGTCTTCTACGATCAGCATAGGATTTCTGTCTGCTCTGCGCAGTCAAAAGCCAATTTCTTATCTGTTGTACCTTGTCCGCCGTCACTTGGACAATTTCTGGTCCAGTCAACTTCCTTTCACCCACTTCGTCCCAACAAGTCGGTGATCTACACTTTCGCCCATACAGTGCCTCGTACGGTGCCATTCCAATACTAGCATGGAAACTGTTATTATATGCGAACTCTACTAATGGCAAATGTTCATCCCAAGTTCCTTGCCAATCTAAAGATGTAGCCCTTAACATATCTTCCAATGTCTGAATAGTTCTCTCTGATTGCCCATCGGTCTGCGGGTGAAAAGATGTACTCATTGTCAACTCTGTCCCCAAAGCTTGTTGCAAACTTTTCCAAAATTTTGACGTAAATCGCGCATCTCTATCAGACACTATTGACACCGGTATCCCATGCAACCTTACAATCTCATCAATATACAACTTAGCCATCTTTTCTAGCGAATCTGTCACCTTGATTGCCAGAAAATGGGCCGATTTAGTGAGCCTATCTACTATCACCCAAATTGTGTTATACCCTTTCAACGTCTTCGGTAATCCAACCACCAGATCCATAGCTATGTGTTCCCACTTCCACTCAGGGATAGGTAACGACTGTAATAATCCTGCAGGCCTTTGATGCTCACTTTTTACTTGTTGACACACTAAGCATCTTGACACAAATTCTGCCACATCTCCCTTCATATGATTCCACCAATAAGATTCCCTCAGGTCTCTATACATTTTTGTGCTTCCCGGATGCACAGAAAACCTCGAACAATGAGCTTCATTTAAAATCTCTCTTTTGATGTCTTCGTTGCTTGGCACCCAAACCCTTGATTGGTACCTCACAATCCCGTCTTCTCCCATACGAAAGTCCTTCCAATTCCCTTCCACTAAGTTTGCACGTACTTTGCTCACTTCTTCATCAGTTACTTGCGCTCTTTTGATTCTATCCAACAGCGTAGGCTGTACACTCAAATGTGCCATATAGCCTTGAACTCTTACCTTCACGCCTAACATCTCAATACGACTCCACGTACTTACCTCCTTAGGCTTTAACGTCGCTAGGGTTCCATGATTCTTCCTACTTAGCGCATCCGCCACCTTATTGGCTTTCCCAGGATGATATAAGATTTCACAATCATAGTTTTTTAATAATTCGAGCCATCGCCTTTGCCTCATGTTAAGCTCTTTCTGAGTAAAAATGTACTTAAGACTCTTATGATCCGTATAAATTTGGCATGTCGTCCCATATAAGTAATGTCTCCAAATCTTCAATGCAAATACAACCGCGGCTAATTCTAAATCATGAGTCGGGTAGTTCTTTTCATGGACCTTCAATTGTCTCGATGCATATGCTATAACCTTGTCACTCTGCATTAACACGCAGCCTAATCCCTTAATCGACGCATCGCTATAAATTACAAACCCGTCTGATCCAGAGGGTAATGTAAGAACGGGTGCAGACACCAATCGTCGCTTCAACTCTTGAAAACTCTTCTCACACTCCTCTGACCAAACGTATTTTACTCCTTTTTGAGTCAGTCTTGTCAATGGCACAGATAATTTAGAGAAACCTTCAACGAATCTCCTATAGTAACCAGCCAAACCCAAAAAGCTCCTTATTTCACTAACAGTAGTAGGCCTCTCCCAGTTCACGATAGCCTCTATCTTTGTCGGGTCCACTTCTACCCCCTCCTTAGATATAACATGGCCTAAGAACGCTACTTTTTCCAACCAGAATTCGCACTTCTTGAACTTAGCATACAATTGTTGTTCCCTTAAGATTTGTAACACTAACCTCAAATGCTCCTCGTGCTCCTCCTTAGTCCTTGAGTAGACTAGAATATCATCAATGAATACTATGACACATTTGTCCAGAAGTTCCTGAAATACCCTATTCATCAACTCCATAAACGCGGCAGGCGCATTAGTCAACCCAAAAGGCATCACCAAAAACTCGTAGTGACCATACCTTGTCCTAAAGGCCGTCTTCGCAATGTCTTCCTTTTTCACCCTTAACTGATGATAACCAGATCTCAAATCTATCTTCGAAAAGTAACATGCTCCCCGAAGTTGGTCGAATAAGTCATCAATCCTGGGTAATGGGTACTGATTCCTTACCGTCACGCGGTTCAATTCTCTATAGTCGATACACATTCTCATTGACCCATCCTTCTTCTTCACGAATAACACCGGTGCACCCCAAGGCGATACACTTGGTCTAATCAAACCCTTATCCAACAGTTTTTGTAGTTGCTCTTTTAGCTCTTTCAATTCTGCCGGAGCCATTCTGTAAGGTGCCTTTGATATTGGCGTGGTTTCTGGTGCCAAATCGATAGAGAACTCCACTTCCCTCTCTGGTGGTATACCAGGCAATTCCTCTGGAAACACATCTGTAAATTCTCTAACTACTGACAAAGATTCTATACTAATCTCCCCACTATCGGTTTTTCCAACGTAAGCCAAAAACCCCTCACATCCTTTCCTTAGCAACCTGCGAGCCCTCATCACAGAGATGAAGTCCAATCTGGTTCTAGGCTTCATGCCTTGAAAACGAAACTCTTCACCAGATGGCAACCTAAGTGAACTTCCTTCTTGAAACAGTCAACATGGGCATGGTATGCAGCTAACCAGTCCATTCCTAAGATTACATCGAACTCTCCCATCTCTAATTCGATCAAATCAACCTCTAGTTCCATTTCGCCTATGCTTAACGGGCACTTTCTATATATAGACACAATAGGAATCGATTCTCTAGTAGGTGTATCTATCACTAGAGGTGTCTCTAATTCTTCAGATTTCAATTTCATTTGCTTCGCCACTCGCGTACTAATAACGGAGTGCGTAGCGCCCGTATCAATCAAAGCATATACATTTCGAAGGCAGAGTCGAAGAGTACCTGCTACCAGATCGTTTGAAGCTCTTGCATCTCTAGCCGTCATAGTGAACACACGACCACGGCCTCCACCCTTGTCCTTGTCGCCATCCTTAGCTCCCTGTGCATTGTTGTTCTTCTTTGGTTCTGGGCATTTCCAATACGGGTGTCCCATCTTGTCGCAGTTGTAGCATTTCTTTTCCTTGAACCAGCAGTCTTCGGTTTTGTGCCTTCCCTGGCAGGACTGACACTTCTCGCCCATCCCCTTATCACGAGCATCATTTTTGTCTCCATCTCGGCGGTTATTGAAGCCTTTGTTCTGATACTTATTCCCAGTACCTTCTTTCCCACGATTATCATCACTGGCTTTTCGCTTGTTACCCCCATCTCGGTTCCATCCTCCGGAACTTCCTTTCCATCCAGTCGATTCCTTTTCAATGGCTTTCTTCTTTTCCTCTTTCTTGCTGCGGTAATTATCAGATTCTTTCTCTACCAACCTTGCCCGGTCCACAATGTCACTGTATGTTGGCAGCATTAAAGGTGTAATCCTGAACCTTATGCGGTCACTCAATCCCGCTTCAAACTTACGGGCTTTCTGCCCCTCGTTATCAAAGAAAGTCGGAGCGAATTCCAGCAGCTCTGTGAACTTCGCGCAGTAATCATCTACGGTCATGCTACCCTGAGTCAGCATCAGGAACTCCGCTACTTTCTCATTGCGGACACTTGCAGGGTAATACTTCTCATAAAACACCGTCTTAAACCTGTTCCACGTGAAGGCCTCATCCCCACGCGCAGCTGCTGCTCTTTTTCGGCTTCCCACCATTTAAGAGCCTTCCCTTTAAACATGAACGTTGCAAACACCACCTGTTGTTCCGTTGTGCAAGTCAACGTCTCAAAAATCTTCTCCATGTCTTTTATCCAATCCTCTGGCTTATCTTTTGGCTCTCCAGAGAATGATTCTGGGTTTCTTTTCTGAAACGACTCAAGAGGATCTCTCTGTGTCACTGGTTGAGGTTGTGGTTGCTGCTGCTGAGCTGCCAATCCTTGCACTACTTGGCCGATTCCAGCCATTGTCTGAGCTAATGTCTGTAGTAAATTAGTCATGTTGGGATCTTGTCCACCATCGTTTCCGGCATTGCTCCTTCTGTTGTTCCTCGACATCTGAGGATAACAGGATATCTATTAATACTGCGAATACAAAACGTTTTACACGCTCTCGCGTACTTTATACTTTTACTTTCACAACATACACTGAGGTCGCCTTACTAGGCTTGTTATTTAAATAAAGGTCATTCACTTAGACCTATGGCCGTTTACTAAGCCAACGCTTTCTTATTATAGTAAATTTTACTACATTTCTTGGGTCTCATTATACCCCTATCTTTATTATTTCTTTCTATGAATCTTGATTTACTTTCATAGGTCATTTCACTAGACCATACTTTCGGTTATATTTGGCCGTCTTCCCCGACCAATCATACATTCATTTCAAAAGATTTCTTTGGTACTTCTTTGCCTTGGCCATTTCATTAGGCCGCTTATGCTTGTTTCAATCATTCTACTCTGACCGAAACTAACTTTCACTTGGCTGTTTCACTAAGCCAATTTCATTCATGATCTTTTCATTTGACCACTATTTCTTGTTTTAGTTAGTTCGTTTGCCACAACTTTAAAACAAAACAATTTACAAGACTATATGCTAAAATAACTTCAATAATTTTATTAAAAGAATTTTGGAATTCAAACAAAACGAGAGTTCTACTAAAAGAATCTAACTGACTAAGCTAGCTATTAATACTAAGAATAAAATAATTCTAAATTTCGTTCCTCAATCACGGCCTACATTCTTCCTAGGCCTTCCCCTAGGCCTTCCACTAGGGACCCTTGGTGCACTCTTTGAACCTCTTGGCCTTCCTCTCGGCCTACGAACCGGTGCTTCCTCCAGTTCTTCCTCATCTTCGATCACAATTGGGGCAGCTTCGTTGCCCTCCACTATGACCTCTATCTCTACCGCTTCTTCCTCTTCTAGTTCCTCTATCTCCTCATTGGCTCCCATTTCCCCACATTGGGTGCTTCCTCAAGTTCTGGGACTTTGTAGTAATTTCTGTAATATTCTTCCCTTATCGAGGCTTCATACACGTCCTGCTTATTCACAGCCTCTTTTAGCTTCTCCACTTCATCTACCGCTTTATGCCACCTTTCCCTAGTATACATCCATCGCTCAAATGTAGCGTCTGTTTTCTTCTCTTCATGTTTAAGCTGCTTCTTGAGCTTTCTGACAGTCCATGCATGCCTCAGAGCTGCCCTTTCCTTCGGCGTCTTATGCCTCAAATTCTTCATCATTTTGTCCTTAAGTCCGTCCATTTCCTATAATTTGGACACAATCAACGTTAGAATCACATACTTAAAGTCAAATAACCGTCATCTTAAGCATATAAAAGAAGGACATAAAAAGGACGTTTCCTATCTTAGGTTCTTTCCCAAAATAGTAAGTTTCCTTATTTGGAAAGTTCCTCAATTTAGAAAGTTTCCTAATTTAGAAAGTTTCCTCAAAAGGTAAGTTTCCCAATTTAGAAAGTTTCCTCAAAAGTACTATCTTCCTTATCAGAGTTCTAAAGCCCAATCTATGTTAAGTACTATTTATCCTCATAGTCTTAACTTCTTTCTATAGTCTCCCATGTAAACCTAAACCGGAGCTCTGATTACCAACTGTAACACCCCGAATTTCGGAGTAATATAATATAATATCCTTTAATAAAATCCGTCCCCAAACGCGGGAAAACAACGGTCTTAAACAATAATTCAAACATCAACGGCTAGTATCTCTAACCACTATTCAAAATAAATAACGGAAGCGAATTTAACTGTCTTTTAAAACTCCAACGGCTAGACATAACCATCATTCAAAATAAACATTCTGACTACTACTAAAACTTCTTAAACTTCGTCATTAAGGATCTTCATTTCACCTCAACAACTCTTCTTTTGTCCTTCGAGACCGTCTCCTATTTATATCCTGGAGAACAAATATTATGGAAGGGGTGAGCGAACAATGCTCAGTAAGTTCATACGGGATCTCTCCGGGTTCTAAGGAGAGATGACCGGAAGAACGAACAACAATAATATTTTCAAAGATAAGCTTTCATTGTATATCAAGTTAACCGTTAAGATTCAAAAACAGTTAACAATAACTTTTAAATACGAAATGTGGCATTTACTTTCAAGTCCGTCAATTTCAAGATAACGTCACCATTTCAAGTGCAATGCCTGATCAGGGCATTTAAGTAAGATTTATCATGATAATCAACTACTTCATTTAAGCAGTACATAAGTCTAGTTCTTTTTCATTTCAAACTAGATTAACCTACTTAGTCCGTCTATACCACATTGAGATATAGCGAAGTAAGCGAATGTCTATACCACATTAAGATATAGCAAAGTAAGCGAATGTCTATACCACATTAAGATATAGCAAGGTTTCAACTTAGTGTTCAAGGTACGGGAACACCATACAATTTCAAGGATATGTTTTGGTACCCATTGATTTAAAACATGTCAAGGGGTAGGAACATTAAAAAGGCGTTCACAACTTTTAAGAATTCAAATGTTACCGCCACTAGGTAACTACCCATGAAAGAATATATAGGAATCCTACATTAAAGGATAGAGACAATCAAAGACTAAGGATCGTAATCCCTTACCTTAGCCTTGCAGTCTTCGCTTCGCAAATTCACGTGCAAAATCTACAAACACGCAAACACGGCTTTCTTAGGAACATGAATTACTTTAATTCTCCGTCCCCATTAGGCTTTATTTTACTTCCTTAACTTCACGAGTTCATCATCTTAAACCTTGGTTAGGGTTCGTTCTACCCGATATTTGTGTTCCCAAAATACCCCTTTCGGATTTCTAAATTACCCTTAGGGTTATATTAATTCAATTCCCAATCATAAGTTTTAGGGTTGCATTAATCCTAATTAAAACACTATTCCCAGCTTATGAAATTACTATTCACGGAACACTATTCACTGCGTAAAGTTACTATTCACAGCACGTAAAATCACTGTTCACAGCACGTCACACACACTGTTTTCACCTTTTAAAACACACACACATACACGCATAACACAAAACACACACACACAGAACACACCCCTAACACACACACCCAGTTCATACATAATGCACACACACTGGACACACACACTTCACGCACACACACACATGCTTCACGCACACACACACACACACATAAATCAGTACATACACACACATTCATCATCTTCTTCTCCTTCTTAATCCATATTACTCAAACCCTAGTTCATCACTTCTCAATTTAGGGTTCCCCAACCATGATTTTCTAATGATTTCATTAATCAAAGATGAATAAGAAAGGTTAGGAAGGTTTAGGTTTTACCTTGGTTGATTTTTCCTCTTCTTCCTTTTCTTCTTGCCCGGCCTCTCTTCCTCTCTGCGATCTCTCACAGCCGCCGCCCTCACTCTACCGTTTCTCTTACTTTTCTTTTCTTTTGTGTTTAATAAAGAGAGTAAGGGTTTATTATGGGTATATATATATACTTAGGGTTTAAATTTGATTGGGTTTTAATTTATTTGGGCCAACATTAAACCCATTCCCTAACTTAATTTATAATAGCCCAACATAATAACTAATTAATAAAGAGTTTACAAAAATAATTATTTGGCCAAAAAGGGCCGGTTGTTACAGATTTGTCTCTGAGAAGCTGTTCTGTATCCTTATGTTTTGATAGAGCAATGAAGTATCCAGTCTTGATTGAATATTTTCCATCTTTGGAGTGGTTCCATATTTGTAAGTCCTCTAGGAATATGGTGAGAGAGGATAGCATCAATATGCATGTCCCAAATGTTTGGTACCACCTGCTCAAAAAAATTGCATTTAGTTGAATTACAAAAACATAATCGAACTAAAACTTGTCACCTTATGTAAAAAATAAAGAGCAATATACTGTATGCCTTTATGTCCTAACAAAATTGACATTATTAGGCAATAAACCAGACAACTTTGATGATACTGCATTTCTTACAAAGAGCAAATATGCCTCCATATCTAAATCCTCCTAGCAATCTCATAAAAACTTCCATAATCCGTCTGGGAGCATATTAAGTTGGTGCAACAATTGCTTGTGGCCAATTAAAAAATTTAATCCCCCACGTTCCCTCCTTTTGAGCCCGACAGTACGAATTTCGTTAACATGCGAGAGCAAGGAAATTACCAAGATTCGGATCCAATAACTAATACAAAACCCAAGGTAATTATTGCTCTTGGTGTCATTGTCATCGACATAGCATTTCACAGATGCCTCTTCAATGCAGACCGCTCTTGACACACTCGTTGGCAATTCCTTTCCAAGATGCTCATCTTGTGTGTTTCATATGAGAACGGACATAGTCAGCTGTCCCAACAATCAAACCAGCCAAAAAAAAAATCAGAGCGCAAAACATTAAGAAAAGAAGCGAAAACGACTAACCCCATCACTAAACAAGATGATAAGCTTACCGGATATGGCGACTACACCTAAAATTTGAACATCTAGATATAACAAGATGTTCTAGTAAGAACCATATTCAATCCCTGAACAAGAAAACTTCCTATCTGAATGGCTAATATTTGACCTACCACATTCTGAGTGTAGTTGGAGGATAAAGCTTTCTCCCTACCACTCACACACACACACAACCAGCATACTTAAGCCTACATCTACAAAAACACGTCACATTATGTTAAAGAACCAAAATGTATTTCAAAACAATGACCATAAAGCAAAACCAGTTATATAATCCCAGAGTGATAATAACATTTCATAGCTTCCATACCTAGAGAGCCCAAATGGGATGATAACAAAACAACTGGTCACTTAAAACTCAAGTCTCCAACCGAAAAAATCAATCATTTTTGGAGGACACAACAGCCCAGGGAGCTCACATATTTACTCAAAGCAAAATAGATTGTTCATGCAACTAGCTAATATATAATATAGTAGAGTAATCCAGATTCTAACACCATCATATCGACATTTCAGAGGCTGCAACATTTACTCAAACGCCCAGGCATTCTCTCGGCGGACTTCCTCTTCTTCCTCCGGAGTGAAGTCATTCTTGATGTTGAAGGTCTTGCGAATCTCTTCAGGAGTCTTTCCTTTGATCATGTCAGCCACAGTTTGGCATGTCAAGTCCAGCAAGCTCTTGATATTCAGATAATTGGCAGCCTGAAAAAAAAAAAAAAAAAAACAGTCGTCACTACGAGAATGTATACTTGAAGCAAGGACCAAACGTTAAAACAAAAACATATCAGGATTGGAAGCAGCCATACATATGCATCGAATATACCATCTACTTTATAAAGAAAGTAAGCATAAAAGAGTACAGAAATGCAACCAAAAATCCAAACATACAGCATTTGACAGCAAGATGCTAAAGGCATTATTATGTAATCTACATGACAACAAAAACAAAGGCCTAGTGATTCAAGTCGGCTAACAAGAAAAGTCATATGGAAAAGACCACAGTAACAAATATTGTCGTAACAAACACCAAGTCTTCTGTCAAATAATCGATGCATGACAAGGCTACATAACCAAATCAAACCAACTTAAAGACCTTCCTGCGTTTATTCATCTTTAATAGTAATGTAATTATCAAACAAATTGACAGCCTCAGAAACCTCATGCAGATTATTGAACAAACAAAAGGCGTTTATTCATCTTTAATACCCCCTCTGTCCCTAAATGAGTGTCCAAATTTCATTTTAAGGGACACTGAAAATCTCAACTTTTTGAACAATTTGGTAACAACGATTCATATATAATCTTGTAATCTGCTTTCCAAACCTTTAGTTTTGCACGTATAAAGAAGCCGGTGAAATTTTTTTTGGAAAAAAAACGTTTAGGGAGAAAGTTATGTTCAAAAAAGACACTCATTTAGGGACAAAGATTTTTTGAAAATGGACACTCATTTAGGGAGTGAGGGAGTAGATGTTATCAAACAAAATAACATCCCCAGAAACCTCATGCAGATTATTGAACAAACGGAAGGCGAAATAACCAAATCAAACCAACTTAACGACCTTCATGCGTGTATTATATTTCATAATTATCAAACAGAATACCATCGCATCAGCACCTCATGCAGATTACTGAACAAACAAAAACACTAAGGTGGTGTTTGATGTATTAAGCACTTAATGCTTGATGCTTAATGGATTGCAAGGTATAATTTGGAGGTAAGGTGCCTTGATAACATTGAGCTCTAAATGTTGAAAGTTCCATGAGGCTCTTATTGGTTAAGCAATGATTTTGATTCTCAATCATTAAGAGCCTCACGTAACCTCCAACATCTATACATCAATGTCATCAAAGGCACCCTACATCCAAAATATACCTTACAATCTATTAAGCATCAAGCATCAAGCATTAAGTGCTTGATACATCAAACACCACCTAAGCCTCAGTCAAATACTCAACCCAAACCGCAGAACAACCAAAAGACTAGGCCCCTATCAAATACTCAACCCAAGCAAAAAATCCCAGAACAAGATATGCTAATGCATCACTTCGGCACCGCTCAACAATATATAACTACATTCAAAGAAACTTCCCAATGAAATCATGTATGATATCAAAAGTAAAGCACTAAACAAAATCCCCTTCATCAATTTCGCCTTATAAACAAACAATAGGGTTGCACGATACAGGAAATCAGACACAGGATTAAAACCCCTAAATTAATTACCAAATAATCATCAAATCAGTAACAAGCCCAAACGAAATCCATACATTAACAACACAGATCAAGCAATACAAACAAAACAATAACAAATAAACAACAATAAACGAAGAAATATAAGGTCAAAAATCCAAACCAGATGAGATCGAAGAGCGTCCCCTGATCGACTTTAACGAACTCAGTATCAAACGATTTGAGATCGTCCTCGGCGGTCTTGTTGGTAGCATCATCAGATTTCGGTGCCTCAACGTGCTTCTTGCAGTACTCAATCACCTTAGCAAGATCTTGCTGGTGACATTAGGAAGAGGGATACTGGAATCGGCACAATCGTCTTCGATCATGTGCTTGATCGTCTGAGATTCCAACGCCACCGCCTCCTCCACCTCGAAGGACTCGCCGTCAGAGCTCCTCAACGTGATGATCTTCGACGACGACATGGCTGGCCGGCTGATTTTTTTGATTCGGAGATTGAAAACCCTAGATATTGGATAGAGAGAGAGAGAGAGAGAAAGGGAAAACGGTATCTGAAGAGAGAGAAAAAGCGATATGAATATTAGGGGTGGTGTATGGGTCCCTGTATTTATAGAGGTTTTTACTTTTCCGTGGAAAGTGAAAACGCTACACCGCTTCAGTTTTTATTAGCTAGATCGCGCTTTATTTTATTTTCATTGGTTTACATGGGAAAAAGATTCTTTTTTTAATTTTAAGTGATCATATAGTAATTAATTTGTGTGAGCAACCGTGAAAAAAAAAGCAATTCTTTTAAGACTATCTACTAGGGGTGGAAATAGTTCGGCTCAAACCGCAGTTTAAAACCGAATCAAACCAAGCCGTGTGGTTTAGCTCGATTTTAAACATATGTGGTTCAGCTCGGTTTCGAAAAGTGATAAACCATACGGTTCGGTTCGGCTTACAGTCTGACCTTTCAAGCCGAACCAAACTGAACCGAACCGAACCATATCAAATTGAACCGCGAACCAAACTGCAAAACAGAGCCGTGGAGCTGAACCGAGCTGTGGTCTATTGTCTATGCAATGGTGGAGATGTTTATATGTACAGAATGTGGATGTGGGTAGAATAACAAGGGAGATCAAATCCCCAAATAAATGTTTTGTTAGGATACTAGTTATTAGATTTTTTCAATAGCACTTCAAGCTGTTGTGCAGGGGTAAAAATGTGATACAAAGAAATCGAAAAGTAGGTCATGTAATGAATTCAAACATAAAATTAATGGAGGGATTGATTTTGGTTAATGTATGCTGAGATTGATTTTGGTTGGTACTTTTGTGTTCTGATGCCGGGTCTTTGTTTGGGCCATGGTCTGGCCGTGGTTTGGACGGTTTCGACCGAATTCTGAGCTAAAAAATGAAACAACGTGTTTGGACCGAACGAACCATGATGGTTTGGTTCAGCTCGGTTTCAAACTTTTTAATGGTTCAACTCAGTTTGGGATTTTTCCAAACCAATGACTAGCGGTTTTGTCTCTAAATTCGCCCAAACCGAGCTAAACTGAACCATTTCCAACCCTATTATCTACAATGGTTTCAACTACTATTACCCATTCAACTACCACCTTAACACTCTACATCATATTCTCCTCTCTCCACCTAATAATTCAACTACCCTTCCACCTAATAATTCAACTACCCTTTCACTTTTACATCCTACAATGGTAAGTTTAATTGCCAATTAACTCGGCACTCACATTTCAAAAAGTTTGTTTGCTCCGATCATCGAGATGCTCTTTCTCATTTAACTTCATCAACATTTTCATCTTTTTTAGCCTGAGTCTTGTCTGTCATTACTTTGTTTGCCGCCTCTTGTTGTGTGGCTATCTGACCCAATCGTTCCAACTCTTTCTCTTTGAATTGTTTAAATTTTGTCCACTCTTCGTTTACCACTTCCAATCCTACTCCCTTACCTTCTTCTTTTTTTTTACCCTTTTTCTTAGTTGCATCCCTTCCCATAGGACGAGGAATGGATCCAACCGAGTTTGAATCTGGATCATCACTTTCACGTGCTCTCTTAGATCCACTGCTACCGGATCCCGTATTTCCTCATACTTGACTTGAGAAACGTGGTTGATCTCGGATAGAAAGCCACTCTTCCATCAAAATAAAATCCCCTTGATACCACTTTTATATAGTTCATGAGCCTTAGCCAATACATCCTTCTCCGACCACCTGCTTTGTTGCATACGCTTAGCGTTATCATAAGCACCTATCCATTTCGCCAAATTTGGGCCAATATAATTAAAACGATTTTTGCATGCAACTGCATCACTGGGAAGGTTAAATGAGCAATGCTCGTTACAGTATTCCGTAATCTTACCACAAAACGCATCGCCTTTTTGATTTTTTCCGATAACACTGTCTGTTCCAAATTTAATCCACCCACTTAGTAGGACTAGATTGTTTGCCGAGCTCCATTTGGCGTTTTTTTTTTTTTCGAGTAGTGGTTGAACCCTCTGCAATTGAGTGCCTGAACCCTCTGCAAATGGAGTAGCTTCGTTAGCACCGCTCATGCTACCCAGAGCCATTTGTGTTGAAAAATCAGGAAATTCTGATGCTTCAGAAAAAAGAACATTTTTTATTCTCATTTTCATGTAAGGATTACGATTATAAGGGGGGTGGGGGTGGGGGTGGTTGAAATTGCATAGCAAAATATGGATTTCAATTTGGCACAGATGAAAGCATGGAATTTGGTGGAAAAAAATGATTTGGTATATTTTGAGGATGTGGTTGGTTGGAATAATGATTTTCTAATTGAAAATCATTAGGATTGTTGTAATTTGGTGGAAACTTACATGAATTTTGAGTGTTGAAATGGTTATTATTGGAATCCGTTTAACTAAAAAAGATGTTGAAATTTTTAAAAAATAGTGAAGGAAGGATAATTGAGAAAATTATATTGAGAAAAGAGGGTTATTTTTTTTTCGGTGTCCAATCAAATGAAACTTGCATCTATTTATAGAGGGAAAAAATATGATTTTTGGCCAAAAAAATTTAAAAATTAATTTGCTATAAAATAATTGAGCTCAAATAATTGGGATAAGAAATAAATCCGAAAATATGTAGAACCAACCAGAGATCGCCACGTGTCACACACAAGAAAAAAAACAGATAAAGCTGCGTCTCACGCACTTTGTCTGGCAGTGAGACGCACACGCCTATGTCGGCCCTATTGGGGCATGCCACGTGTCCAAGGCGTGGGGCCTCTTTTCTTCTCTCAACCTGGTTGAAAGAAAACAATCCAACCCCTTTCAACTCCCCATTAAACCTAGGGATGAAACGGGGCGGATACGGGACGGGTTTGACCAAACTGTACCCGCCCCTCAAAGAACCCCCCTATTACCGAACCCGCCCCGCCCCGTCAACTAATGACCCGCAGCCCTCCCCGCCCCGCACCGCATGGTCCAAAATCAAATTTTTCTAAAAAAAATCATATCCATTGAAGAACAACCGAAATAATAGCCCAAAACATCATTAATCAGCCTAAAAAATCAAAATCCATGAAAAAAAAAAAAAAAAAAACACCAAATACATCATACAGAAATGTATAGATCGATATTTCTCCTCTGAATTGAACATTACTGAATTTCTAACCTAGAAATTGACAAATCGACATATGAGAGAGAGAGAGAGAGAGAGCGAGAGCGAGAGAGAGATTTACTTACCGGAGTGGAAGTCCTGGAAGCGGCGGAGTGGAAGACCTGGAAGCGGCGGAGGAGTGGAAGTCGCCTGATGTCGATGTCTCTCTCGCTGCATCTCACAGACATCGCTTTCTGTTCTAACCCTAGGAATCGATTTTGAGAGAGAGAAGGCGTGGGTCTGTAGACTCTGTAATGCCGATATGCCAATATAGGGACCGGGAGTGGGGGTAATAATTGAAATGGGTTAGGGGTATTATAGTAATTAAGTACATATATTAGTATACGGGGCGGGCGGGGCCCCGCGGGTTGAGATGTGAAACCGAACCCGCCCCGTGACCCGCCAGGTTTTGAAAAAAGGCTACCAAACCCGCCCCGCTGCGGAGCGAATCGTCCCGGATACGGAGCGGGTTCGGACAAATTGCCATCCCTAATTAAACCTATTCAACTAACTTAACCCAATTCAACCCCGCATTGTAGATAGTCTAAGAGATTACTACTAAAACATGTTTATGGTGAATTTTGTTGAAATAACTAATAATACTTGTTCGAAGAGTCGCAAAGACAGTAAATAATTGGAATTTTGAACACTCTTGCACGGTTAACAATACAACTAGCATTTTGTAACATACTACATTGACAATTTCAACCAAAAGTTATTCAAAATGATAATTTCATTGTTTTATAGATGTTACTAGTATAAATGATTTTTTTTTTGACGATGTCCACACGAAGGACTCGCATTACCGAGGTTGAGGCTTGGCTTTACCATGGGCCACTCTTTTGGGGAAAGTATAATTTTAAGCGATAATAATTAATAAAAGTTTAGTTTTAATATTACAAATGCAGATTTGATGACTGGCATTTTTGTAAATGTACACACAAAAAAAAGAAAAAAAAAACGTTTTTCTTTATGCTAAGACCATGTACAACGGTTGTTTTTTGAGGTGTTGAATGGCAATTAAACATAGTGGGAGGGTGTTTATTGTGTGAAATGGGGGGTTGAATGGAGGGGTGTGTTTGAATTTATTCAACACAGTTTAACGGGTGAGTGGGGCGGCTGAGTGGGACACGTGGCGCCTCTCCATTAAACAGACCATTGTAGGGTTTAAAAGTTGAATGGGTGTTGAATGGATGAGTTGGAAGAGAGGAGAAGGTGATGTGGAGTGATAAAGTGTGTTGTTGAATCCATTGTACGTTGTATTGTACTCCCTCCGTTTTCATAATACATGACGTTTTAGGAGCAATTTTTTGTTCCAAAATACTTGACGTTTTACTATTACCAAGAAAGAATTACTCTTGTTTACTTATATACCATTATTCATTAATTGTGAACTATTTCTTGTATAAGTATTTAAATGCCTAGGTAATTGGATACTTTTAGGGGCACATATGTCTTTTTAATATGTATTAATTGCATTTCTTAATATGTTTGAAGGAGTCTAAAATAACATGTATTATGAGAAACGGAGGGAATATTGTATTGTAGATGGTTAAGAAAACTTGTTATATTTATGGCAAAGTAAAAAAAGTTGTTACCGAGGACTTTCGAATATACAATAGAAAAAGTCTCTGAAATCTTTTTATATTCACAAATTGACTATGGACTCCTTTGTCCCAATGTTGACTTGTTATATTTATGGCAAAGTAAAAAGTTGCTCTTCAAATAAATTTAAACTATAGTAACTTTCTTTGGCACTTCTCTGTTTTCATAAAATTCAGAATTGTTTCTGTAAAAAATACATTAAATCAATTGAAATTAATATTTTTTTAAAAAAAACACTGCAAGCCTTTCATATATACTGCTGGTAAGTAGTATTACACAACACCATCAAATATGCAGATATACATACAAATTCATCATCTTTAACCTCATAAATCCATATTTTTTCCAAACAACATCTATATATAAATCATCAGCGCCGGATGTCGATGTCTCAATCAAGTCAAACCATCTAAAGCTTCGCTACGGGCAATCCTGTTTCAAGAACAAAGAAATGAACGTAACAAACGCGTAGAATGAAAATAAGTTATTATTATTTTTATTTTTTTTAACTGATACTAGAATCTATACTTAATTTACCTATGGCTTTCGCATTGACAATGCTCGGGCATGCAGCAGGGGGTGATGCATTTTCGTTCAAGAATGGATCTACTTGGTTCGGATTAAACCATGCCGGGAACCCTTTAATTTTTCCCTACAATTTCTCAGAATTTTTCATATCATATACTAATAACAAGGTAAATTCTAACTGAAATCAATGGGCCAATCGCAATTTGGTTACCTCACTTTTGCAACATTATATTTTCGCAACCCAATTTTCAACATTTCCGTTTTATTGCAACTTGGTACAGGAAAGGACTAAGCGTTAATTTTTTAGCAAAAACTGATGAAAAACTTAATGAGTTTCTTTAAGAAATTGTAGACTCCACCCCTTGGCTTGAAGACATCATTTTCCATTATATCATCCGTTAACGTCAATATGAAGGGTTCAAACGTAGAAAATAATTTTATACATATACGTATATACGGACACATATAATTGAAATATATTAAAACAATTTTAATATTTGAACCCCTTCATATTGACATTGATGGACGAAATAGTGGGAAATGTGACCTAGTTGAACTGCATTCGTGGATATTACAATTTTCAAAGAAACTTGTTTAATTTTTTTACTAGGTTAAAATTAACGCTCCGTCCGTTTTTACCCCAAATTGAAACAAAAATATAAATGTCGGGAATCTGGTTCCAAGAAATACAATGGTGCGAACTAATTTGAAAATGTGAGTAAAAGCAAGGTAACTGAATTGCATTTGACCCAAAATCAATCTCATAGCGCATACCACAACATTCAAAGCTGCTAGTGTTGCCATTCCTTCACGGGTCCACTGCAGAAACCAAGTCAAAAAGATTATGAACTCGTATTTGGAAATCTTTAAGCTCAAAACTGTAAATAAAAAATACAGTAAAAAATTAAAAAATTAAAATAATAGATATTATTACCTTGGATGCGGAAGCTATGTGAGGCACCACAATAGCGTTCTTCATATCAGCTAGTCCTGGCTTCATGAAAGGCTCATCCTGATACATTTCAAACATATTCAGAAACGAAAATTTTAAAGTTGAAACACGAATCTGCAGATCAAGAGAGAGAGGTTTTACAAGCTTACCTCGAAAACATCAAGACCAACACGAAAACATAGGATTTTGTTTGAGGTGCTCCACGAGAGCTACCTCGTCAACCACAGGCCCTCTACTGCAGTTCACAAGAATCGCGTCCTACATATTTCCCTCACATCATTATTAAATCTTAATCCTCAGTAGTTCTCATTTCAATGAATACACAATCATGTAATATTTACCTTCTTCATTGTTGCGAGACTTTGTTTGTTGATGAGATGATAAGTGGTTTTGTCCAAAATCGGATGCAGACTTATCTACAATGTATATAGTAGCGATTAAAGTTCTCATAGTTTAAAAAACAAATCAAAAAATTGAAGCTACTAAAATGCAACACCCTCCCATCTTTTTTGTTTGTTAACATTTTGGTGGGGGCACAAGTTTTAAGGAAAAATGTATAATATAGTCGAGTAGATATTGTGAGTATGAAAAGTGGGTTAAGAATTGTGTAAGTGAGGTAGGAATTGTGAATGAGGTAGTTCTTGTGAGTATGACATGTGGGCCCCATTGATTAAGTATATTACTATATTGTTTCTGTTTTTGTTGTTTAACAATCAAATGTGACACCCAAAATAGCGAAATGTGAAGAAATAAAAACGACCGAAGGAGTATTTAGAAACTTATGGGAAGATTTTTTTTTACCACATCAGCCTCTCGGAGAACCTCATCCATGCTTGATGCTCTTTTCCAAGTAACGGGTTCTTCCCCACTGGCTTTTAAGAACTGACCATAAGCTGCATATTTACATCCATAAATACATTACATTTACACGTAATGTTGAAAGAAGCCTCAACTTACCATAGAAGATGTACCTGTAACAAACTTTTCGAGGCGAGTGGCTTGGTAAAGGTCGTAATAAATGAGATTCATTTTGAACCCTTCAATCTGAGATAGCAAAATTATCATTCAGTCATTAGCATATAGCCAAAACGCACCCCTGGAATAAATACTTATAAAGTAGAAACAATCAAATATGTCAATGTGCTTGGAAAAAAGAAAATGAAATGAGAAATTATACCATCATTCTAGCATATGCAGATCCAATACGACCAGCTCCAATCACGCCAACTGTCTGTCCCTTAAGCAAGTTACCAACAAACCTACAGCAAAGTGGAATCAAAATAACTAAAATTTCCCCGGGAAAAATAATTAATTATCAGTTACATTTTAAACATTTGATCAAGTAACATTATGTTGAAAAGTAAAAAATGATCATACAAATGAGGAAGCCATCCGTCATATAAGCCGGCCCTCATAAACTCATCTGCTTCAACAATTCTTCTTGCTGCAGCTAAAGAAAGCGAAGCTGCTAACTCTGCTGTGGTTTCAGTCAGCACCCCCTAATTTTATATCAACAGCATTAGTCCCAGAATATAACTCTTTTGATCTCATAAAGTCACGTACGAGTAATTTATTTTGCCTACAATTCTTATGTCTTGAAACCAGATAGATTCTTTGTTCAGAACATCGATTCAGCATTTCCATGCCGTTGGGTTGCAAGCAATATTTGAAGTTGCAAAAAAACACTTTGATTAAATGTTCGACAAAAAAGATGTACATGTATATCTATAAGTCATCCACACATATGCATAAATACGACAATATGTACCTCAAAATATGCAATTTCACATGCACAATATGTATCTATTAACTAGTTTATGTGCTTAACGTGCTGTTTCTTTGGATAGTTCATCATCTAACGGACTATTTTAATCAATCATATAATATGGAATCAAACAAACATCCATTCATTACTATGAAACGAACAAAATAATTGAAGAACAATCCATAATAAGAAGAGAAAGTCAACTTACGGGAGTGTTCCCAACAGCAACGCCATACTTAGTTGCAGCATTAACATCGACATTGTTGTAACCCACAGCCATGTTACTAAAAGCTTTCCCTCCTGCCTTGCTCAATGCAGAGAACAATGTCTCCCCCCAATCTTCAGTCAGCTAAAAACATACACACAAATACGATCACAACAAAATAAAAACACAAAAATATGCCAATCTTAACACAACCCACTTAACATTAACCCATAATTTCTCTTCCAATATTTATTTTCAAAAAGAAGTACTCCCTCTTTCCCCAAATGATCTTCCCACTTTTTTTGCCGTTACAGCAAGGAAGGAAATTTGAGCAATAGTTTCAGGTTGATTTAGTTATACTAATTAAAATCTAAAACTTGTTATTGATACACCATCAACAGTACTATCAATAACAAGTTTAAGATTTTCATTAAGATAATCAAACTAAAACTATTGCTCAAACTTCATTCGTAATAACGGCAGAAGAAAGTGGGAAGATCTTTTGGGAAGGAGGGGGTATAATGTTTTTTTTTTAAATTGCTTAGCGTTTGAACCCCTTACCATGACGCTTGAGCTAGACCTCTTTGACCGTAACACCGATTCAATCATTCTTGTAACAAAATCCAATAACTTAGATGTTATTAACAACTTATGCATGAGCTTTCTTTTAAAGACTAACCCTAAAAATGAGCCAAATCAAATCATCTAACCTTCACAAAGAACACATAAACAAAACCCAAATTCCAAATTTCATTATCCCATTCCAATTATTTAATCATCAAGAAAGAAAACTGGGCTTGAGCTAGCTTGAATACTTTATTGGTAAATACCACAATTTAAACCAAAATTTTGTATTACCTGACCAATAACTCCATCACACTTGTCACCAATCAAAGCAATAATGTCTTCAACAGACAAAATGGTCTTCTTCTCTGTGCATATCTGCAACAAAAATCATAATTTAGAAACAATTTCACATTTTCCCCACCTAATTTTATTCAAAATTTAACGAAAAAAAATTGATGGGTTTGGAGGGAAATTACTTCAACTCGGCAACCTTGTTCAATCAAGAGATTAATCCATCGAGTACCAGGCATGGGTTTTGTGCTGACCACTCTGTATTTCCCAGTTGGGTTCCACACTTCAATTGAAACTGGTTTTCGCCATTGAAGCTTTTTTTCTTGAGAAAAAAAAAATGTGGGTTTTTTTGAGTGTGTTTTTGATTCAGTAGGAAGAGAGTTTTTGAAATTGCCGGTTCTTGATCAGGTGTGTGTTAGGACCATTGTAGTGAAGGTAGCTGATTGGTTAGATTTGGGTTTTGGTTTAGATTGTTGATTGTGGGCCGTTGATGATGGTGATTGGGAAGTGTGGTGCATGGTATACTATGGTGGGGGGTACTAGTGGAGTGTGTTGGATTGGAAGTGGTTGTTTGTTAGTTTGTAAAGGGTTTGGACCTCTCATTTGGTATTGAGGATATGGCTTTTATAATTTGATGCCACGTAGTTGGGCCCTATCCATTTTTTTCAGCAAATGACCAAAATGACCTTGTTAAATAATTCCATTTTTTTTTTGAATAATTTGGATTATTGTTGAAGTTTTAGCAAATACTCCCTCTGTCCCACCTCACTAAGGTGGGCACAATAACTAAGGAATGAGAATAAAATAAGAAAAATGTGTTGTAGAAAATGAAGAGAGGGAATGAGTAGTTAATAGTAGGTTGGTTGAATAAATTGTGTGGTGGAAAATTAAGAAAGAGAATGAGTGGGAGAGGTAGATTTAATATAAAATTATAGAAAGATTACCATTTTGGAGAGTCTCAAGTGAAGTGGGACGGACCAAAATAGAAATAAGTCTCAAGTGAGTGAGGTGGGACGGAGGGAGTATATTGCATTGCATGTTCAAGGCTAATACTCTCTCCGTCCCAGTTTAAGATTCTTACTTTCTTTTTTTTTTGTATGTCCCAGTTTAAGGTTTTCAGTTGCTTTATGCCTTAAATGAAAAAAGATAAATAGTGTTTTGGACATCCTTATTGCCATAAAGTTCATATATTACAAAAAAAACCATCACTTATCCCATCTACTTTTCAACTATTGCTTTATAAATGGATAATTATATCCTCCACACTACTGTCTTGACTCAAATTTGCCGTGATTTCTTAATAATCGTGTAAAGTCAAATTAAGAACATTAAACCGAGACGGAGAGAGTATTAATATTTAGCAAATACTCCATCTTAGCAAATGGTCATGTCATGTTACACTGTTGATGTTACACAGTTGAATAGTTTGACTGTCTGATGGCACTCATATTCGTTAAATTTATATGGATGGCTCATGTTGGAGAGTATGAGACGAGAAAACAATTATATCCTTAATAAGCAATCCAACACATACACCATTTTGACCGTTAGACAGTCGAATGACAAGAAATTGAATCTGTAATACATGAAATTGTGTATTGTCTCATATTTCCCACTAAATATTTGAAGTTGATTATTTACTACTCCATCCGTTTCATAATACATGTCGTTTTAGACTTCTTCACACATATTAAGAAATGCAATTAATACATATTAAAAAGATATGTGTGCCCCTAAAAGTATCCAATTACCTAGGCATTTAAATGCTTATACAAGAAATAGTTCGCAATTAATGAATAAGGGTATAATAGGTAAACAAGAGCAATTCTTTCTTGGTAATAGTAAAACGTCAAATATTTTGGAACAAAAAATTACTCCTAAAACGCCATGTATTATGAAACGGAGGGAGTAATACAAATAGTAATTATATTGTTACATTTTGCAGGAGGAAGGCCAAGAGGTAAACAATTTTATTGGAGTTGAAGTTACATCCTCTTGTTTCCATTCCTATGTACTCTTACACAAGTATTTAATTGCTTCGGTAATTGAACTATTTTTAGGGTATATGAGACTTTTTCACATAGATTAATTGTATTTATTAAGAATCGTGCAAATGACCAAAACGACATCTGTATAAAGTAACAACAATGGAACTACGGTCTTGAAATGAGTTTAGGAGTTAAGAATAAATCAGATTCTTGAGGTATGCCTGGTCATACAAAGGCCCATCCTTTTGGTGGACTCTGGCTTTTGGGTTAGAATGATATCTACACTTGGGCTCTTAAGTCCATATAAACGCCATAGTATGTAATTTTGTACAAAAATGGGCTTAGTGGAATGGAAGAATAGTACTCTCTCCGTCCCAGAAAGATAATCACTTTTTTTCTTCGTTGTTATTACGAATGAACTTTGAACAATAACTTAGGCTACTTTTAATTATCTCTCAATGAGAATCTAAAAATTGGTATTGATAGTATTTACGATGGCGTATAAATAACAATTCGTAAATTTCATTAGGATAATTAAAAATAGCCTAAATTATTGCTTAAAGTTCATTTGTAATAACACGAAAAAAAAAAGGACTAACTTTTTAAGACAGAGGGAGTAATTCTTTTTCTAAACAAATACTCCCTCCCTCCTGGCACAAGTGAGACTAATTTCCTTTTCAATCTGTCCAACCACAAGTGAGACTGCTCAAAATGAAAATGTTTTAATATATTTATAGTCAATCAACCTCACCATTTCACCTCACTCATTCTCTCTCTTCATTTTGCATCACTCAATTTATTTAACCAACACTACTATTCACCCCATTCAAAAAAAAAATCTTCATTTTCTACCACACACATACAACCATTTTCTTAATTATTGTGCCCACAAGTTGGTCTCACTTGTAATAATGTAATGGGATGGAGGGAGTACTCTCCAATCGACATACACTTTTGTTGAATTTTTTTTCAAATAATAGGGTTTGGAATTTTTATCTACCAAAGTACTACCCAAATTCAACTATGTACCAAAATGACACTTTTTTATGAAAGCGTCACTGGCAATCACGTTTTTACCTAGAAAACGGCACTACCAGTGCCGTTTTAAGTGTTGACCAAAATCCAAAATTTGACTCCTCAGCCGGGTTGGTTTTGGGTGGGTTTTGGGTTGGTTTTGGGTGGGTTTAATGGACCTTTTGAACCGGTTTAGGGTTTTTTAAGTGCGCTGACACAAAAAAAAAAAAAAAAAAAAAATGAAAAGTGGCATTACAAGTGACGTTTTGTTTTTAGGGTTTCAAAAAATTCGAAAAACGTCACTTGTAGTGACGTTTTCAGCTTGAGGTATATTATATATGCGCAGCTCAGTTCTACATACATACACTGCCCGCTTGCAAAAAAAAAAAAAAAAAATACACTGCCCACTCTCCTTTCCTTTCATTATTTTCAACTATCTTCTTCTCTCACATTTCATTCATACCCAAGTGCTGCTCAAGTGCTGAAAAAAAACGTAAGTTTTCTTCACAGATTTGATTAATTCCAAAAACGTCGTCATTGGGGGCAGTGACGTTTTTACCCTTAGATAAACCGGCATTTCCCAAACATTATTTTCAACTCTCTTCTTCTCTCTCAGTTTCCGCATTATTTTCACTCTCTTCTTCTCTCTCTCATTTCATTCTTATCCAAACCCAAGTGCTGAAAAAAAAATTGCAAATTTTGTGAGGTGAAGATTCAAAGCATTTAAGGTATATTTTAATCTTTCTTATATGTGTTAATTTGTTTAATATAATTAAATTTCGAGTTATTAGATGCTTTTTTGTTATATGCATTGCTAATAAATTAGGATTTTGACAGTCGAATTCATTTGTTTAGGAGTAAATATGAGTGGAGTTCCACTTATTTTCATGTGCTACTGGGAAGGAGATGATGAAAACCCGTTTGAAGGTAGCCATTTTGAACAGGGGCCGAAATGTGCACTTAAAGCAAAAACTCGATGGAGGTATAAAAAATTGATTAAGAAGTTATATAAGAAAATTGGGGTAGATCGAACCAATGTTAAGTTGAAAGTTATTTGTAGATATCCTCATCTGGTCGGCAATGGGTTTGCAAATTACATTCCGTTTCCAGTCGAGAATGATATGGGTATGGAAGTCATGTTTGATGTTTCTGCTCAATTAGGTGGGATGAGTAGCTTGCAGTTGTATGTTGTCATGAATTTTGTTGATAATGTACCTTCTAATGAGTTTGAAACAGGAGAGGAGCCGATACAAAATGAGTATTTTCATGACATGGATAACTTTCAGATGGGTTCTTCAAGTTACTACCCTGAGAGAGATGTTGATGAGTTTGAAACACATGTGGAAGAGGAAGAGGAAATGGAAGTGGGGGAGGAAGAAGAGGTAGAGGAACGTGAAGATGATGATGATATAGATTATGAAGCTCATTTCCTTGAAAATGAAGAGGGTGATTCTGGATATGAAGATTGTGCGAGTCCAACTGATGTTAGCGACAATGAGGGTGATGATGGGGAAGGTGATGATTTGGGAGCACACATGATTACTTTTAATGAGCCGCAGAATCAACTGTATGATAGAGGAGACTATCAATTTAACCGCGATATTGGGGAAGGATCGGAGATTATGATGATAGTCAATATAAGTTTTCAGAATGGGATGCGGAGAAAGATGAAATCGCCAAAGGTATTCGCTTCTCAAAGAAGATTGAAGTGCAGTATGAAATAAAGAAGTATCATATTAAGAAAAATCTGCGGTTCAGGGTGAAAAGGAGCACAACGCGAAAGTGGACTATTGAGTGTTTGGTGAAAGAGTTTCCATGCAATTTCTATGTGAATGTGATCATGAAGAATTGTGGGTATTGGGAAGTAACTAAGTACAACGGTCCACATTCTTGCTTGGCATCAGATGTTACCGGAGATCATCCCAACTTAGATGCTCAGTTTATAGGGACGAGAAGTTATGGAATTCATTAAGGCTGATCCTGAGTACAAGATTGCGCTTGTTAAGGCAACAATAAAAGCAATGCATGGTAAGGATATTTCATATCGGAAGGCATGGTGTGGCAAACAAAAAGCCATCGCTCAAGCATTTGGGGACTGGGAAGAGTCTTACAAAAAGTTGCCACGTTTGTTAGGAGCTATTCAAAAGGGGAACCCTGGCACCATTGTGGAGTATTCTAATCATCCTCATGTTGGTCCTCCAGGGGCGTTTGACCGTGTTTTGGGTATTTGGCCCTTGTTTGGAAGCATTCTCTCATTGTCGTCCTGTCATTTATGTTGATGGCACTTTCTTGCATGGAAGATATAAAGGGGTAATACTTATTGCTATGGGTGCTGATGCAAATGATAGTTTACTTCCACTTGCTTTTGCTATTGTTGAAAAAGAGGACCATCCAAACTGGTATGGTTCTTACATCTTGTTATCAAACATGTTATTAGGGGTCGAGAAGTTGTTTGATATCTGATCGTCATAGTGGCATCCTTGCCACGGTTGGAGATAATTCATGGCCACGAACTATTGTGCACAGGTGGTGCATGTTGCATTTGCGAGCAAATTTCCTTTAGCTCACAAGGGTGTAGGCTTGAAAGATCTTTTTTGGCGTGCTGTTAGCGCCACCCAGGACAGGAAGATGAAAAATTTTATGGCTCAGATTCGTATAATCAATCCCGAGGCAATTAAATGGTTTGAGTTGTTGGATGCGAGGAAAGTGGTCATTGGCGCATGATTCTGGATATAGGTACGGCATTAAGACTACCAATTTGTCCTAAGTTTTTAATGGTGTCATGAAAGGAGCACGGGGGATGCCTATTTCAGGAATTGTTGAGACTGCCTTCTATAGGTGTGTGGAATACTTTCAGAATAGACTCTCAGGATCAATAAGGGCATTGGGGGGGGTATCCTGGTAACCCAACATAAATGCGAGACTACAGTTCAGTCAAAGGGTTCAACTTAAATATGACTTCAACTTGAAGAAGGATGGCTATCATCATGTTATAAGGTTTAACAATATGTCAATGGGGGTTTATCAAGTGACAACTGGAAAACGCGGTGAAAGAGGTGGAAGGGTTCAAGTCGTGGAGTTGGGTCCTCGAACATGCACTTGTGGCAAATGGGTGCAATATCATTACCCTTGTTCGCATGCTCTTGCGTGCTTCAAAGCCCAACATGTCGATGGTTTGAATTTCATTGATTTTTACAGTCTTGAGGCGTACTACAATACATGGAGGACACTTTTAATCCGATCCATGACGAGGCTTATTGGGATGTAGATGGTCGTGTCCCAAGTTTTTATCCTAACCCGATTGCACCGACGTGATAAGAAGCAAGGAAGACCTAAATCAAGGCGGATTAGAAATAGGATGGATTGGCAGGTGGAGAAAAAGGAAGTTTCGCTGCGGGATATGCAAGGGAGAAGGGTCACACTAAAAGAAGGTGTCCAACTATTAGGGAGCAGAATTAAATGTAATTTTCTAGTACTTGTAATATGTTTTGTTAACTATTCGTTGAATGTTTGTTTTATTGAACTTTGAACTTGTAATATGTTTAGGTATTATGTTAACTATTCGTGAATGTATTTTATTTCTTAAACTTAAATTACTAACTGTTATTATTTTAATTGAACCTGTTAATATATATATTTACTTGTGAATGTTATTTTATTAAGTGTTTGAAAAAATGATGCGGAATATTGGTTTTTTACTTGATAAAAAAATAACATGTCCAACAAATACTTCATTAATCATCGCAAACACTTACTGACCACATCCCAGTCACGTAGGGAAAATATTACATAAATAAAATTATTCAGTGACCACATCCCGGTCACATAGGAAAATATTACATAAATAAAAATATTCAGTGACCACATCCCGGTCACATAGGAAAAAATATGCATAAATAAAAATATTCTGTGACCACATCCGGTCACATAGGAAATCCAACATAAATCCAAATATTTCATGTCCAACAAAATTAACTTAACAATCTTAGGGAATACCTTAAAAACATTGGAAAGTGTAATGTTAAGGACTTTTTTGAGCGTGAGACGGCGAAGACAACAACCTAATAGATCAAAAAAAACAAAAACATTTAGAACAAAACGTTAAGGAAAATATCCTTAAGGAGTGCAATGTTAAGGAAAATATTTCATACCTGCTTAAGAATCAGAACAGCACCAACACCTATGTCACTTCCATACTCACTTTCCTTACCACTTTGTCACCAATGGTAGCTTCAATTGTATCCGTAGGATCCTTCAAAGTCACAAAAAGAGAGCCAGAATCACTTCGTGTGCACTCCTTGACAACAACAACAACCTAATAGACCAAAAAATAACGACCAATTATTTTTAAATATTAACCTTAACTATAAATAATGTTTGTATTATACCTGTCCACCCTGTCATATTTATCGCATTTCTCCTTGATCATTTTCAACGGATAATATGTACCCTCTACAGTGAGATAGTCCATTGCAGATAGCCAAGGTCTGCGCTGGAAATGATCATCCTCCACCGGCTCTTCAAGCTTTCTCCTTATGGCCTCTTGGGTCGACTGGGGGGGTCCTTGAGAGGCGTGAGCTTTTCCGGAGCGATGCCGACGCATGGCGGAATGTGCGACACCGGCGGGACCAGGTATAATATGAGGCGGTGGAGATTCTAACTCTCGTTCGATTTGAGAGAGATTAGATTGCGGATTAGAGGGTTGACCGGGATGACCAGGAAGAGGTTGTCGTCCAAGATACCAACGGGGGAGTGATGGATCCATTTTGACAGTTATAAATCTTGTTTTGAGAGAGATGAATTAATTTGAGAGAGATGGATGAATTAGTTTTGAGGTTACCGAGCCTTTTAAAGGGAAAGTATTCTGAATAAAAAGGGCAATGCCAGTACCGTTTTTGACAGTTTGATAAAATCGGGCTTAGTAGTGCCCTTTTTGACAGTTCTGATAAAAACGGTATCAGTAGTACCGTTTTGACAGCTCTGATACATCTATTTTTGGGACTGATGTCTAGTCTTTTCGATGTACCTGCCTCAAAATTCATGAAATCTAAAAGTGATGGTTACAGATCATTTTTTTTTACCCTCAGATTTATACCCACAAAAGATCCATTTTATTCATAGACATACAAATACTACATCAATCCAAATATGTAGTGACCACATCCGGTCACATAGGAAATCCATCAGGGATATGCAGATGGGGTGTAATTGTTAGGAGGATTACGTGTCCTTTCACCTCTCCTACGTAAAAGGTTAGAAAAAAACACGACCCATTCGTGATGTGGAAGTTTGATGTGATGACGATGCTCCACCCTGAGTGGGGTCTATATGAGTCGTACCACTACCAAAAGATGGAAACTCCGAAAACGACGTCGGAGGTAGACCAAAGCTTCGCCTTCGATAATCACTTTCTGGAGGAGGAGTTGGAGTATAATCCATTTGAAAGCTTCGCCTTCCAGTCCCACTCCCAGAAGCATGTGATGTAGAACCCATCCATGGAGGTGGAGTATAATCCATCTGAGTGATACCGCTCCGGGGAGGAATCCTAAAGGTGTTTGGATCCCCAGCATCGTCCTCCTCATTCTCTGCCTCCTCTCTATCCTCTTCCTCATCATGTAACCCCATATCCGGCTGTATCTCTGGATCTCCATGAACGTGTTGAGCTGTCTACGAACCCGATTTCGCCTTTGTGGCACCCCTTGGACACGATCTGATGGTGGTGGTGGAGCTTCGGCGGCATCCAGTCGTTTCAGCTCATTAGTACCTGCTAAGGATTCTGTGATGAAACGACGAGTAAGAAGTAGGTGTTCTGAGGCTGGGCCGTTTAGGCCTCCCATAGCTATGGCATTCTCATTGGATTGGTATGCGCGCCGAAGGTTTTGAATCTGTCGAAATCAATTAAAGATGATATAGTTATGACGATAAAATGGTAAAAAACAAAAAATTGGTAAAAGTGTTGTGTAGTATTTAGCTTACCAAACCCTCGTATCGACTACCATGTGCCGTGTACCCTCCCCCTCTACATCATTTGGATGCTGGATCAATAACCGGGTAATCTGTCTGTACCATGACATATAGATATGGGTGTAATGTACATCCTCGACACCATACTGCCCAGCAACAACCATATGATTTCGGTTGTTCCACAATCCTATATACTGTCCGTGGAAGACCACCCAATCAACCTCTGACCGACCTCGCCGATCAAGTGCATGCAGGTACGTACTCGTGTCACATGCCGCAGGTATAGGTTGTAACAGCCCGAACTGCCTCATAACGCGATCTGGAAGGTGCCACTCAACCCTATCAAAACAAATAAGGGGCACCTTCGTTCTCCATATACCCTGTCCCTGCAAGCAATAATCTGGAACTTGGACACCTTCGTATGGCCGCCACACAACCTGACTCTCAGTCAGATACGCTAGTTGATCTCGGTATCCATGCAGGTTGTGCCCGGTAATATGTGTAAAACGACAAGGGACCTTGCCACCTACATATGGAGCAATTGACATAAAAAGTAGTAAATAAAAACCTCATAAATAAATAACATATTTTGTGCAGTTAGTGAAGTAATTTTAGAATACCTGCAACCATATGGCAAGAATTGACCATCTTGAAGTATGGCATCTCCCGTGTCCTTCTTGGTCGTGTACACAACAACCTTTCCCAAGCCCAAAGCTGCAACCAATAAAGATAAAAATAACTGTCACGTACAACAAATATTTTATTCACTACTATAATACAATATAATTAAATATAATTGACATACCTGTACTAGTGTTAAAAATCCAGCACAGCCTTTCGAATCGGGCTTCGTCGCTACACATAGCTCCCGATATAAAAAGGCTAAAACCGCACTACCCCAACTGTAATTCTTAATCGTGTCCACGTTTCTAAGCAGTGGGAGGTACATCAACTTAACCAAAGAATTGCTTGTATCCGGCATCAGATATGCCCCTAAGCATAACAAAATATACGCCCGAGTATACATGTCAATCAAATCGGGGGAGGCATCCTGGGGAAGCGCTCCGAACAAAGGCAATTGTTCCATAATCCACTTAATCGACAATCTACCACCTTTCAAGTCTTCGGGTTGTGGTTGAATCCCAAGTAACTCTACGCATAACTGAATCCATTCGGGTTTTGTCTTGGTGGTTTCGGAACTTGTCACAGCTACCCCGTCTATAGGAAGGCCACATAACATGCCAACATCCTCCAGGGTGATTGTCATCTCCCCAACTGGCAAATGAAAAGTGTGGTCTCTTGACGCCATCGCTCAATCAAAGCCTCTATCAAAGGCCATCATATTTGAAATGGCCTAGGCTATATGCTCCGAAAAAACCCCACATCTAACAGTTTTTGTTTTATCCTAATATCCAAATCCTTAGGCAGATCCGGACCACGCCTGCATCTAAGACTCTCAACGTCTTGTTGAGCCCAAATATAATGAGATCGGTGGGATGTCTGTAATGTAAGTACAGACATATCCAATGGCCCGGGATCAACGAAGGGTCTGTGTTCATGTTGGTCCATCTAAAACAAACAACAATACCATAGTTAAATTGCTCTTTAAATTAACAAAAACAAATTTTAACTATATAATTAATCATCGTTGATGCAACAAAAGAAACGTGCAAATACCGTTATATTTCTAACAGAAACGAGGCTGCTCCGTTAAATTATAACAGAAACGTGCAAATCCCGTTAAATTTCTGACATTTCTAGTTAATATTTTGACAGAAAGTGATATTTTTGTGACATTTCTGACAATAAACACAAGATTTAACATATATTGCCAAATTTAAAGTTAACATACATACACATAAACACAAACTAATTTTAAAAAAAACGTGCAATTCCATTAAATTTGTAACAGAAACGAGGCTGCTCCGTTAAATTTTTAACAGAAACGTGTGAATATCATTAAATTTCTAACAGAAACGAGGCTGCTCCGTTAAATTTATAACAGAAACGTGCAAATCCCGTAAATTTCTGACATTTCTAGTTAATATTTTGACAGAAAGTGATATTTTTGTGACATTTCTGACAATAAACACAAAGATTTAACATATATTGCCAAATTTAAAGTTAACATACATACACATAAACACAAACTAATTTAAAAAAAAAACGTGCAATTCCCATTAAATTTGTAACAGAAACGAGGCTGCTCCGTTAAATTTTTTAACAGAAACGTGTGAATCTCATTAAATTTCTAGCAGAAATGAGGCTGCTCCGTTATATTTTATAACAAAAACTACGCTGCTCCGTTAAATATAAAAAAAAAAAGTGTGAATCCCGTTAATTTTCAAAATCACAAAAACTTATAAACACAAACTAATTAAAAAAGAAAAAAAAAAGTATGAATAATACTAACCTTATGATTTTAAAAACGTTACTACGAGTAACGACTTCACCAAAATTTTCAAAAATTTCCTCTGCTCTTTCTCAGCTCAACAATGGCAGTTTTTTTTTTTTTTTTTTTCTTTTTCTTTTCGTGTGTGCTCTGTGAAGAAGGGAAGGGGTGCTAGGGTTTAAGAAGGGAGGGAAGGGGTGGGTGGGTGGGGAGCCAAACTGATACCAACCGTGACTTTCCAGAAAACGGCATTGACAGTCACGTTTTCTACTTTCCCAGAAAATGTGATTGCCAGTCACGTTTTCTTCTTTATTTTTTGTCTTTATCGACCATGCGCGTACCCTAACCCCAATTACCCTAAACCGGTTCAAAAGTCCATTAAACCCACCCAAAACCAACCCAAAACCCACCCAAAACCAACCCGGCTGAGGAGTCAAATTTTGGATTTTGGTCAACACTGAAAACGGCACTGGTAGTGCCGTTTTCTAGGTAAAAACGTGATTGCCAGTGACGCTTTCATAAAAAAGTGTCATTTTGGTACATAGTTGAATTTGGGTAGTACTTTGGTAGATAAAAATTCCAAACCCTATTATTTGAAAAAAAAATCCACTTTTGTTTGGGCATGGAAATTAAAAAAAAAAAAAAAAGTACGTGTTGTGAGTGTAAAGTGTGAAAAGTGAATAAGAAAAAAGATGGTAAAATTGAGAATAGTAAGTGAATAACTGTTGTGAGTATTAAGTGAATCTCACTAATTTTTTTTTTTAATTTGATAAAGTAATTTTTTTAGTGAGACTAACTTTTGAGTAAAGTCTAACTGGTAATGGGAGGGACAGAGTAATTGCTAATCTTCAATATTGGTACTTTAAACTGGATCATGATCTAACAAATATGTTTATATACACTCTTATAAATAAATTCTACTAGTATTTTTTTTTTTTTAAAAAAATGCTGTTAAATTTTCAGTCAAGGGACAATTTTCTTTGCCAACCATAATATTTTAGCATAAAAGTTTGTTTGTAATATACTCCCTCCGTTCCAAAATGATCTTCGCGTTTAACTATTCAAACTTTTTAAGGATATGAAGACTTGCTTCACTAGCCATGCTTTGTTTAAGCCTAAAATGTAAAAATGTGAATAACTTTATGGGACAATGAGAAATGGCAAACGAGAAGATCATTTTGGGAAGGAGGGAGTATGCACATTCAAAATTATTCATTGGGACTAAGGCTAATTATCTTAACAAGTTGATTGAGATTGAAGTATAAATAAATTGACAGACTTTTTTTTTTTTTTTCCTGGAAGAACTTATTTTGAGATACTGAAGTTGGAAAGTTGGCAAAGAAAGTGTCAAGTGGACCAAATAAAAAAAATACTCAGAAGAAAGGGTGTGAGGTTTGAAGTAGTGGTGGGTGTGGTCAATATTAGAACCATCAAACTTCATTAATTAATTATTAATTAGTTTTTAAATATAAGAAACTAAGCCAAAAAGATATTTAAAATATATTATCAATCTAATAATTACAATTATAATAAAATTATAATTGAGTTGCCATCTTTTATACAACTGGAGAGAAATTGAATTTAGGCTCCGTTTGTTATCGGAAAACATTTTCCCCATTTTCCGGTGTTTGTTAAACACCGAAAAATGGGGAAAATGTTTTCCGGAAAATGATTTTCCCCCTTTTCTAAGGAAAACGTTTTCCATACCTCCACCTAAGGAAAACATATTCCGGAAAAAATAATGATGAGACAAATTTATTTTTGAACACTCATCCACCTCCGTCTCGCCTCTTTCCCACCCCCACCCCTACCCCATCCCCACCTCAAAAAAAATAAAAATCTTATTGCTCATATTAAAATTATTTTTGAACACCTCCCCACCCCCACTACCCCCACCACCCACTCACGCACCCACCTCCACCCTGACCCTACCCCACCATCCACCCACCCCAAAAAATAAACCTTCTTTTCACACACATTAAAATTATTTTTAAACTTCAAACCCTAAAAAAAAGTTTTTTATACTTCTTTATTTGTGGGCCCCACATGTCATAATCTCACAACAATTACCCACTAACAATTCTCTACCCCACTTTTTCTATCATACCAAACCATCTACACTCACAACACATCATATTTTTCTTAATTCTCGAATCCAAATTTTTTTTGAAGTTTAAATTGAAACGGAGGGAGTATTTATTACGAAAATGAGTTGCAACAAAAAGCCTCAGATACATACTTTAGTTTAGGGTATCAGTTTTTATTTTTTACGATGTCTACGCTAAGAGAAGAGGATAGTGATCGAACCCTAACGATCACACTAGGGTGAAGCTTGGCTTTAGTTCTGAACCACTTCCTTATATTAGTTTAAAAAATCAATTAGTAACATTTTAAAATAAAATTCAAGCTTTTATTATTCCTTGAGCAAAAAAAAAAAAAAAAGTGGTAGTCATTCCCAAACGAAAATAGACATCTTCCCAACCAAGTGGCCCACTTTCCCAAACAAGTACCACGTAACCACGCTTCCCCAAATAACTATGTCAAAAAGTGGTAGTCCTTAAATTATTCAATTGTCAATAATTTTATTTATCTTTGTCAAAAAGTAATAATTTTATTTATCTTTTGCTAAAAAAAAACTTATCTTAAAACTCTTTGCAAAAATAAAATAAAAATTATTACTCTGTTCCAGAGTATATGTGCACATTTTCTTTTTAGTATGTCTCAAAATATATGTTAACTTCTTAAAATGGCAAAATATATTTACTATTTTTCCACTCATTCTCTCGTAGTGTGAAGTGTGAACATAGATTCTGAGACGGATGAAGTAAGACTCAGGGTCAGGGAAGGAAGTCGTAATAAGGCTCCGTTTGTTTGGCGGAAAACAGCTTCCGGAAAACATTTTTCCCATTTTCCGGTATTTGTTAAACACCGAAAAATGGGGAAAATGTTTTCCAAGGAAGTGGTTTTCCTCCATTCCTAAGGAAAACGTTTTCCTTACCTCCACCTAAGGAAAACGTTTTCCGGAAAATGCTAACACTTCAATTGTGGTTTTAACTCCAATTTTTGTTTTACGAAAATTATTTTTTAAATATGCCCAGTTAAATAAAAAATGTCTAAAAATATTTTATTTTTATGAATATTTTTTAATATGTTAAATTATTAACTTTAGTCCATTACAATTACAAAACTACATTTCCATTTTACTTTATAATTGAAATTTGAGATAATGACTAATTTATTGATTATTTCTTTTAATATATACTCTAGGTGATCAAAATTAATGTATCTAAAAAAGTTTTCCGGAAAGCATTTTCTTAAAATTCACCAAACAGTGGAAATTACATTTTCCGGAAAACATTTTCCAAGAAATCGTTTTCCGGAAGTTATTTTCCGCGAAACAAACGGAGCCTAAGTAGAGAAAAGTGTTTCAAAAATGAGTTGGTTTTGGAGGAAATTAGTTCCTCCATAAGTTATAAAAAGTCAAATTTTTAACCCTTAAACCCTAAATCCTAAACCGTAAACCTTAACCCCTATAAAAACAAGATTTTTTTATAAATTATGGAGAAACTAGTTTCCCTCAAATTTTCTATTAAAAAAAAAAAGTAAAAAAAAGTAGAGAAAGTAATTTATGAGTCAAGTAAATTTAATTTACATTTATGAAAAAAGTACTCCCTCCGTCCCAAAATGATCTTCTCATTGTCCCAAAGGTTTTTCCTATTTCTATTTTTACAATTTGAGCTTAAAAGTGCCTAAGCAAAACATGACTTGTGTTAAAAAATTTGAATAGTCAAACGCGAAGATCATTTTGGGACGGAAGGAGTATTTAAAATCAGTACTTGTATATCCTAACCGGTCCCCCACTCTCTCCCCACCCCGCTGTCTTCGTTTCCCCCTCTCTCTCCCTGCAAATTCTTCCTAACCTTTAAACCTCCCCAAAAACACACACAAACACACAGTTTAATTCAGAGGGAATAAGCCATGGAAAGGCTTATCCACTCTAATCCAGTCCCTTCCTCCAAATTCCACACCAAACCCTCTTTTTTCCTCCCCCGAATCGACGCCTCTAAGCTCGGATTTTCACGCCGGGTCAACTCGGTTTCTTGCAAAATTGATGACAACTCTTCCAATTCTTCTCCACTTGTAGCGTCTGGTAGATACCCAGTCAAGGATTCTTTGTGTTTTTCGAGTTCTAAGGTGGATTTGGTTGATGGGTCGTTGGAGAAGAAGCCCCATTTGCTCAAGCAATTTGCAGATGCATTATCTCAACAGAGACAGGTGATAATATTATCCAATTATAAGATCTTCTCCGTGTGTGACTTGCGTGAAAGTTTATGTCATATTGTCAATGGGGTATAAACAATTATGTTTTTATGATTTCGCATTATAAAGTTCGTATAATTTATAATTTGGGTGCCTATTTCATTTCTTTGGATTTGCATAATTGATATTGCTTCATCACTATATGATTTTGGGGCTTGATTTGTAGTATATTATATAAGAGATTGTAGATTCTGAGTTTTGAGAATATGTTATTTTCCAGATTTACATTGTATAGTTGATGTTGGATTTGAATTATTTGCATTGTTGGAAAAGTTCAATCAGACCAATTCCCCGGTTAAGGTTGTACTTTCTCTTTTGTGATGAGATTTATGATTTAGATGTCAAAGTTTGGCCATGTGGTGAATTGTGCATTCGTGGGACGTCCAATTTGCGGCAGGTTGGAGTCGGTGGGCAACTAGTTAAATGGCATTGGATGATGAGAAGTGCTTGATCAGCCCGAGAACATATTTTATGGGTTTTCACTTTTCAGAGCAATACTTTCCTAACCTTTTTGAACATAAAAGTGTTTGTGATTTTGAAGCAGAAATAGTCACTTAAGTAACTTTGTTTCTTGAATTTTTGATGGCTTGGACTTTGGACACGTATTATAGTGCAGGCTAGAAGTGTGATGTTATCAATGTCTATAGAAGTTTAGAGGCATAGAACGTCATGTTTTACATGGGACAAAGAGCTTGCTGGATAATATTCCTTATATTTAAGAGAAAAAACATTTTTTGTGTAAAAGTAAATTTCCTTGTTGAAACCTCACATCATTTAGTTGGTTAAAAATGGTTGACATACTAAGGGTGAAGTAAATGGGCTTAACATATTCCCACCTCTCCTAAATGAATGTTCATTTTTTAATTTTCGAGGAAGTTAAGGAACTTGACTTTCAAGCCGTTTTAGTAGCATGTGTACACAAGTGCTCCTAGCCGTATAGCAAAGAAAGTGTACATTGGGATATGATATCTGCTAAAGGTGAAACAAGTAATTTCCTTTAAAATGTGTACACTCATTTAGGAACACAATTGTTTAGAAAATACACACTCATTTAAGGACACAATTTGTTACAAAACGGACACTCATTTAGGAACGAAGGGGGTAACTAAATGCAACTCATAACAACTATGACTTTCCATTTTTTTATTGCTCACTCAGAATACTCTAACTTTTGTAGGCAATATCTTTCGTATCTCTTCATACTTGATTATTAACTGTATTGCAATTAATATCCTGCATCTATAGCTTTAAATATCTATCTGCATACAATCCATGGTACATTTTCCGTCAGTAGGAAATTGAGGCCCGAATTCAGACTTTTGGTGTTTCTGCGTTTTCTTGTTGGTCTTTTCCATGTTGGCAGGTCGAATGCTATGTCAATAATTTAATATACCTCAAGCAGATAAAGAATGATAATCCAATGGGCGGTGTTAAATATGAGGGGGAATAAATGTTTAGTGCTTGAATAAGATGTTGAAAGATGTTTATAGTCATTATTACTCTAACTGGTGACCAGGATTCTTTTGGTAAAAAATGACTTAAAATGATTGTAGTTCAATCGCTTGGTTGGCATTCTGTATATACTCTAATACTCCCTCCGTCCCAAAATGATAGTCCCATTTCCCCCATTTTGGTTGTCTCAAAAAATTAGTCCAATTTCCAAAATTAAGGCTTCAATATCACTGAATTTTCAAAGCATATAAACCTTAAAATATTGGAAAGTCAAATGGGACTATCATTTTGGGACGGAGGGAGTAAAACTTACTTCCATCCTATGAGAAGGTATCAATCTTGAGTTTTCATTTTGGCCCACGATGAATGTTGCTTTAAGCTTCAGTTATCTTCATAAAATGTCGCTTTCTTGAACTTACACACACCGGTGATTAAGTGTGTGTGTGTGTGGGAGGGAGAAGGGGGGGGGGGGGGGGGAAGGAAGGCTGTAATTCAACTTGCTCAAATTTCTCTCGTTTACTTTTCAGGCAGTTACTACAGGAAGCGTTATACTACTTTCTGCCCTCATTGTCATCCTACTGCAACCCGTCTTTGTTTCACCAGCATTTGCAACCTTACAAGCTGCAACCAAGACTCGTGCCCCACTATTCAGAAGTGAGTTATTAACAAGTGCATGGACAGGCTTCTTTGCAGGTTGCTTACACACCCTCTCAGGACCCGATCACCTCGCAGCCTTGGCCCCACTCTCGATCGGACGTACCAGAGTCGAGAGCGCTCTAGTCGGGGCCCTCTGGGGGTGCGGTCACGATGCCGGTCAACTCATATTTGGCCTACTATTCCTCCTCCTAAAAGACCGCCTCCACATTGAAGTCATCAGAACATGGGGAACAAGAGTGGTCGGTTTTACCCTTTTAGTAATCGGAGCAATGGGAATTAAGGAGGCGTCGGAAGTTGCGGGACCCACCCCGTGTGTCGCCCTGGAAAACGGCGAGTGTGATGTCAGCGTTTACGACGCTGACATCACAACAGCTGGTAAGAGTAAGAGTAAGAAAAAGATTGGATTTGCGACTTTTGCTACCGGGATCATTCATGGGCTTCAACCGGATGCGCTTATGATGGTCTTGCCTGCACTGGCTCTGCCTTCGCGAGTAGCCGGAGCTGCATTTCTAGGCATGTTTTTGGTCGGGACGGTAATTTCAATGGGGAGTTACACCGTTTTTATTGGCTCGTGTAGTGAAGCTTTGAAAGAGAGGGTGCCTAGAATAACTGAGAAGCTTACTTGGGCTTCTTCTCTTGTAGCCATTGCTCTAGGGTTTGGGATCATTATTAGTCAATTTTTGGGTTTTAGTTTGTATTAAATTGTGTTGTTTAGCTTCAATTTTTAGTGTTAGGAAGAAGATTTTGAAGGTTTCTGTATTAGTGGAAGGAATTAAATCATCTTTTCGAGAATATTTATATTTATGAGAGTATTTTTATACATGTTTATATTGTTAATGATTTTTGAAGATTGTGGTTTTATGGTGTGATCTTTCCTTCCATTTGAATCTTGACATGGCCAGGGAGCAATTTTACATGTGCGACAATGGCGCCTAAACGGCTATTTGATACATACTCCCTCTATTCTCTGTAAAAAGTCCACGTTTGTTCCCCGTATAAAGTCCACATTTGAAAGTTTGACTAATTGCAAAAGTTTGAAAGTTTGACTCATTGCAAAAGTTGGAAGAAACAAATTGAATACCTCTACTATTATAGTGACAGGAACCAAAATCACACCCAAAAACAGAAGGAATTACACACAAGAATATGCACCTAACTTTACAAATTCAATATCTCCCCATTTTTTCAACAATTTGGGGTCCAAAGGGTAAAATAGTCAACAGTTTTGGTTTCTCTGGAGAGCATCATTGCTGAATGACTTTAGGGCTTCTGCGTTTTGTTAATGTCGTAAAGAACGCACTGATCGGCAGCTGTCTTCATCTGCACCATCAAATAAATTTCATATCAGGCTAAAATAGCACTAAATGACCAAAGTATGATAGAATGACAAATTGACCAAATGAATGTTGAAAGCATACATGCGATTACTAATACACACATATATATATATATATATAATATAGGAGAGTTATATTCCATTCCCACATTGCGCCACGTGGATTTATGACGTGAGATTCCACGTGTCACAATGTGGAGCAAATTTGAACTCTCTTATTAATAATTTAAATAATAAAAAAATCTCAAATTTCTGTTTAATATGTTTTCACTCTCTCGTGATTTTGCAATGTTGTTAGATTATGGATATCATTATTTCAAATCTCAAAAACTATAATCAAATAGTTAGTTTTAACTCAATATTCCTTATCTTCAAAGCCGTAAAAAAAAATCAAAAAAATCCTACTGACGTACTATTATTCTTTTCTTTCATTCATTCAGCCATATCTTTTTTTTTTCATTCATTCAGCCATATGAACAACATGGAGATTATGAGATTGACAACTGGATCATGAATAAAACTTTTTAAAATGATCAAACACGGTTCCGGTTCCAGAAAAGCTTGAACCGTAACCGAACCGTTTCTCTTCTAGTTACGGTTACTATTAAGAACCGTCAGTTCACGGTTTGGAACCGCCGGTTCCGTTTCTCTTCCGGTCCGGTTCCGGTTCCAGTTCCAGTTCCGTTTGGCCATCCCTAATAGAGAACCACTCTAATTTCAATAAAAATGTCCCTATATTTTACGGTAACAGTGTTGTCCATTAACAATGTCAAACGTTAATGAAACTCTGTGAGAGTAGTTTACAAAGAGTTAATTTTTTTCCCATGATTTACTTTATAATTATGTAATTATGTGACAATGTTTATGAAGCAACATTGAATAAAAATGAAAATAAAAAAGTAACCCAGACAAAAAATAAACGCGAATCCAAATCAAGCTATAATTATGAACACGTAATCAGTTTAGAACAAAACTTTTTAAAATGATCTTTTAAAGAAAAGTCGTCCAATATGATCTACTCTCTCCGACTCATAATAATACTCTCTCCATTTCATAATAATGTATACACATTTCATTTTTTTTTAATAATTTATTGATAAATTCCATTATCTGAAATAATACTCCCTCTATCCCGGAGTATATGTCCACCCTCCTATTCACACGGAGATTAAGAAATAGTGGAAGCGATGTAAGTGTTGTAAGTATGAAAAAGGAGGTACGAGAGAGAATGTGAGGTAGGAAATAGTAAGTTGATTGGTGTTGGGAAATAAAAGTAAAGTAAGAGAGATAATGAGTGAGGAAGATTTTTTGCTATTTTTGGAAGTGGACACAAACTCTTTGACGGTCTAAAAAAGAAAGGTGGACATATACTCTAAAACGGAGGGGTTAAATTTTTATTATTATTATACTTCTTATACTCATGTCATTCTTAATAATTAATTTTTTGTTGAAACAGTTATTATGCGTTGGAAATTAACAAACCTAACCTTCAATACATAAACTCCAGCCCCCTTCAGAAAGTCAATAGTTTTGAGATGAAACTCAAAGAGATTGGTAATATGAGCCTGATAAGCACTATGAGTGCTATCTCTAATAGCTTAAACTTAAAGATCAAGTGGTAATTCTACACGTGCGATAACTCCACGCCACCCAAGTTTATGTTCAGGCGATAACTCCATGCCACCCAAGTTTATGTCCATGCGTAAGCTTAAAGTTCGGCTTCGCAAGATGATATGTGTTGAAGTTATTATCCCAATAACAAAACTAGCGTTCAATATATAAGGATTGGAGAACACTCCACTCATATTCAATTGATTTTTCAATTAATTTTGTGATGGATCTCAAGATTTTATTAGTTTTTAATATTATTATACTTCCCATACACACTTTTCTCTCCGTCTTTCTTCTTTTCTTTTTGGTCGTTAAAATTTGTTTATTGTTTAGTCACTAACGTATACTACTATACTATTTACGCAACAAAAAAAAAAAAAAAAAAAAAAGATTAGTTAATTTTTAATGCTTACCCGTTGAACATCATTTAAGTGTACAATTTTATAGATCAAATAATAATTTCTCTATACAGTAGGCATTTTTCATTAGTTTGGGTCTTCATGGATATTTGAATTACTTGGATACTTCAAGACAATTTTTTTCACTTTGCCCGTTTATCTGAAAAATATTTGAGACTGCTAAAAATACCCCTTATATTTTATAGTGATCTGGTCTCTATATTTGGCCTTTTTCTTAGTTTGGTCATTTATGATGATTTTTTTTTTTTTGTCAACTTGCTCCTTTAGTTTGTTTTGATATTTTTAACACTTAAATATTTAAAAATATTTATATGGGACCTAACTAATGCAAGTGTCATGTTTATGAACCAAACTTTTAATTAATCTAAAAATATTTTTAATAAATTGAACATTCTATACTTGAAATGGCCAAACTGGTAAACAAAGACACCATGAGAAACTAAACTAACAAATTTATTCATAAAGTGACCAAATTAATAAAAAGTTTCAGGTATAGGGGCGGATTAATGCTAAAGAAGCAAAGAAAAAAAATCAACACTAGAAGTTGATTAATTGACTTGTGGGCATTTAGTGAGAAGGGGAGCCTTGGAGCCAAGGTTAAGGTGTTGCGGTGTGACCTTAAGGTCACGAAAATTTAAAAGTTCATTAAAAAAAAAAAAAAATGAGATCACATGTACATTAAAATAAGTTATTTTAAGTGGAGTGTGGTAAAATTCTATTGAAAATTGTAAAATAAGTAAATATTATGGGACAAATTAAATTTTACTTCTTAAACTCTTTTTTTTACTTCTTAAACTCTTGAATACAAGTACTTTGGATTTCTTCAAAAAAAAAAAAAAAAAAAAAACTACAGGTATTTTAGAATGGGGAAGTAAAGTAGTTCATTCTTCCAAAATTACAACTCATTAATTATTATTTTTACACATTTTAGATGCTAATCATAATTATTCTTTATTAATTAGTTTACTATGTCCCGTCGAGTATCGACGGGTCACTAACTAGTTCATAACTAAGAGACAGTAAATTATTGCTACACTCGGTTGCCCTATAATCGGGGGCGGATCTGCAGTAACGCTATTGGCTGCATGTACACCCGATACTTTCCCCAATAACAAAGAAAAAGTTTTTCCAATACTCTCTCCATCCCAAATTGATAGTCTTGTTTGGCTTTTCAAACATTTTAAGGTTACATTATAAGTTTTGAAAATTCAGTGATTTTAAAGCCTTAATATTTTGGAAATGAGATTAACTTTTTGTGAGAAACAAAAAGGGGAAATGAGACTATTACTTTGGGACGGAGGGAGTACTATATAGACAGACAGAGAGCACCCTATAATCAAGTGGCCTATATAGCTCCAGAAAGCGCAAGGCTCTTGATCTTGGGTTAGTGGGTCGAGCCCCCACGGGGTAGGTTTGGGGTATTTATTATCCCTGCCCGGAAATGATGACCTTATTTTCTTTTTTCCCTTTCACGTTATTTTTTTCAGCTTCTTCATGACCACCAATTTTGAACCTACATAATCCCCAACAAGGAAAACCAAATCACGTAAGAGGTTTTTGTCGCTAGTACTTAGGATAACAATTCAACCTGCCTCCCTTGTACATTTGACCATTTCTGGATAAGATTTCGTGTTGGACATAAATTCAAGGATCATGACCGCTTATTAACCAAATTATTTTTTATTGTTAAAAGAAACAGTTGATCACGACATCACTACAGACACTGTATATGTATCAATTCATATTCCTTCAAATGCATTTCCAAGAGTTCATCTGACAATCCTAAAAGCTAATAATCCGCATAACTAAAAGAAAAATAGTATTATTCTTAGGTCTACAGACAACAAATTGAACTCCGAGACTTCAAATGTTTGGCACTTTTCCCCGTCAAATAAAACAGAATCAATCCCAAGATATAAAGAAAGATATTCCCTATACGATCCAAGTACTTTACCATAACACTAAGCAGGAACCATAATTAGACTCTTATTGCCTAACAACTAATTATAGTATGCTGCCAATAGACACATTACGTTTCGATGTGAACAAATAACATAACCCAATAATAGACTTGCATCGAGCTTATTATGGACTCAAATTAAGGGCCACCAAAATAGTAATTATATCACACTCAAATTATCTCTAAATGATGAAATGAGATATGTGAATCATGGCAAGTCGAAAAATCTATGCATTATGGGTACCTGTATAACGTTGACTGATTGCTTGATGGCCCATCCAAATAGAAGAATGACAAGTAATACAGCTAGAGCTAAACTTTGTTGCACAGCACCCACTAGCACCTATATAAAAAGTACGGCTGCTATAATTCACACACAATTAAAAATAATAATTTCTGGCACCAAAAAGAATCATCCATTAAAGTCTTACATCAGTTAGATTTTCAGTTTCCTCTTTCGCAAGAAGAAACAAAGTTATGTAGAGAAGCTGCAATAGCAAGTCATTAATTGTGAGAAGTATTAAGATATCTTTTTTACTCGATCATGAAGGAGACTGAAAGCAGCATTCACCTCACATGCAACGCAACAGTATCCCATAAACATCCTGTTTCCATAGTATAGCCTAAATAGCCAACTGGTGCTGTCTTTAACATCTTTATGACTAGTTTTGCCAACCAAGAAAGTACTACAATGAACGAGAAAAGACGAGATTAGAAAAAACGGAGATTTGTATAAGCGGAAAGTCAACAATTCATAAGCATTGACAAAAAGAAAGTGATAATTGATAAATGGAATACCTATACATTTGCAACCAATGGCTGCCAATATCTAGAGCAAGCAATGACAAGAATATCAAGCCAGGCCTGCAGAGATTTGGAAAATAAATTAAATAAACGCACGAATTCATCTGAAGAGAAGTTTCAGGACACATAAATTACAGTCAACTTTTACCTGTAGACTTGAGATAGAATCACCAGTAGGCAAGCAGTGCTGATTCTGTATGCATCAAGACAAGCAAGCCCCATTATTGATGAATCAGTAACATGGGGTTAAAAATTATATGTAAAAAGTGTATGGTAAAGAAATTAAAGGTAGAACAAGAATTATTCTTTAGAAGAATACCTATCTGTAACCATGTCCAGAACTGCGCCGAAGGTCGAAACTGAATAGGAAAAATAAAATTGATAAATCATAAATCAAACAAATTGCTTTCCCATGGATGCCAAGGGCGAAGAGATTGTAGAGCATTTGAAGATAAAAATTCCAAGGGTTTAGCATTTCGAATATCTTGCATTCAAAGTCGAATTACGAAAAGTTGCACATGAGAATCTCACTTGGTTAAGAACGAGTGTTATACACTAAATGTTCTTTCACTCCTCCTTAACCCCTTTCAAGAATTAGATAATATTAGGCAAATAATAAAAGACTTCCCAGAAGTTTATTCTCCATCCATTCTGCTCAAAGCATCCAGTTTCGTAATATAGAACTAATAGAAGTCAACATGGTACTAAATCAAATTAATATTTTACGCATCTTAAATTTGTTTTAGGAAAGAAAGTATCATTCATTGAAGAAACAACGTTAAGGATACTATGAAGTATGAACTGTGCATTCAGTCATTTACGACTTCGTCATAACTCATAAATGTATGTCAATCTTTGGCCAATTTTTCCTTAGCCCAAAAAGTTAAAAAATGGACTCTTTGTTTGAAATGGATGGAGTATAAGCAAATATAACAAGATTAAGCAATGAAGTTGTTGTCCATAATCAATTCCGAGATTTCATTAGGAGAGGATAAATTAAATCAATGATTTCCTACCTTGATTCAACTTGCGGGCAAACCAGCCATCCAAGGCATCACAAACAAAGCTGAAAATGCATGATAAACCAATCAACATTCCCCTCCCAGATACAATTGAGCTGACTTAATAAAAGCTTCCAAAACAATTTCTCACCTAATGAAATAGAGAACTGAAAATAGCTCTTTGTTCGAAAAGCATATGGCAAAGGCGAAGCAATTCATAAGAACTCTAATGTATCCTGCAAGGCATTATAAGCATAAAACATTTCAAGAAACTTGCTGACATAATATCGACTCAATGACGAGAAAAGATGCACAACCTCCGTCCCAAAATGAAAGTCTTAAAAAATCAAATTTGCCCTTGATCAAAAGCATATTTGAATTTCTTGTTTTGGACACATTTTGCGATGGAGGGAGCAGTAAACAATAGCATAATGCAGGCAAAAACCTTGGGCATCATACTGAGATTTTTTCTACAACAACAACAACAACAACAACATTACCCCAGTGCCGCAAAGGCTCCCACCTATGGTGGGGTAAGGGGGGGTCGGATGTACGCAGCCTTGCCCATGTATTAAAGCACAGAGAGGCTGTTTCCAGATGACCCATGATGAAAATTGCGTCGAAAATTTCATGGACTGACTGCTGCTTCATCACAAAGAAGCGCAGACAGTTTAGTGACCCATTTTGCTTTATTCCATCATATTCCCAAGCCAAAAAATAGTGAGTCTTTGGCTCCATCGGAAATGATGGAAACTGAGATTTTTTCTACTATTACTAATTTTCAAGCAATTTAAGGATTGTTATTATATACCCACCAAATATAAATGACTATCAATGATGCAATAACCAAAAGTATAAGGTAAAAGAACAGAACAATAAAATCCTTACCTATAAAGAAAGGAGAAATGTCATAAGCAATTAAAAAAAAAATGCTTTTACACACATGATTCCCCAGGTGTTGTCCTAAATAACCGACTCAATGAGGCAAAAGAAGTATGGAAGGGAAAATAACAATTTGATGACCAAAGAACAATAACAGAGACCCTAAAGGTAAAATAGAATGACAATGAATGACAATGAAGGAAAATAAATAAAAAAGATTTTCTAGTGTATCCCAGATAAGGACAAAAGTTTACAGACTCTTTACCAGGAGAAACAAAGCTGAAAAGTAAGGATGAAAACATTTGTAGCTTAGAAATAGCATATAATCCTCCAGAAACAGAATTAACACAATTAATTACATTACAAGAGCAGTGATTTCCATGTATCACTTATGCGATGTGATTTATCATGCAGACTAGAGATATTCATTCTAGTCCATGCCAAATTGTGCTCTATATTGATTCGGTTTTATCTACAAACCTAGATGCCAGTAGTAGTTTGGGAACGTACCTATAATATTTGGGACATAAAGGTATACACGTAATGTGCTGGGTCTTGACTTGTTCACCATATCTACAACTTTTGCCACAAATCAATGTGGTGTGAAATATGCTGAACCTTCAACTCAGGTGGACCTTTTATCTGCATACGCAAATCACCAATTAAAACCCACACCAACACGCATAGAACCTCCACTTTCACATTTTCATCCACTACCAAATAAATAATAGAACGTAGAATAATAACCCCAGCTTCTTATGAAACTTTATCATTCTTGGTGTAACAAATTTTACACAACTGATGTGGAAATGGTCATGTTAGATTTGAAATATATGCTTCCTTGCGAATTCTTGGAAGAAACAATGCAGCACTATGATTTCTGTGAAAAACAGTAAAGGATGCTCAGTTAGTGCAAACATCTTCGCAGTTATGTAAAGGATAGAATAGGAAGCTGTTAGTATAACCATTGTATTATTTTGCAAACTAGACCAGGTAAAACTAATTTATTAATAGGATTTAATATTGTGTGAACGAATCTATTGAGAACAGCAGCACATTGTCCCCCCTCCTTTGTGTTCTCCTTTTCAGAGTGGGGGGGGATAACCCGAAGCACCTTCCAGTAATTAGACATCTTTCGAGGAAAAGTTTGCCTTGACAATGACATCATCAAGAACCTTGTGAGGGTTCCTACACCGAAAATCATTTTGTTGATGGCAATTTAAGGTTACCTTAAGGAAGTAAAAAGATAATTCAAAACCAAATGATAAGCCACTTTCAACTCAATAATTCGCCATCAGGGAAGCGTAGATGAACTTCACTAAACTGAGAAAGTGTAAATCAAGTTCAGCAATAAATTCACAAGAGAATGTTTGTTAAGTAAGCTTAAACTGCAAAACCAATTCTTATCAGCTAAACTCGTGAAGTAAAGAGCCAAGCTTGAACATGGACTAAACAAGCGAAAAAAAAACAGGTTGCTGATAAGCACAAAACAATAAACAACCTGCATCCAAATTTTCATATAATGAACAAGGATACAAGTGACTGACTTGACTCTTCACTGATGATTTTGCATCGAATGAATAAAATGTGATACAAGATAGACAAAGAGAACCCCACGTAATTGGAACTCATAAATGTTTGTGTCATATCAACTCATCTAAAAGCTTAAGCTATTAGAGAAAGCACCAACTATGTATATCATGACCTATTTTCATCATTAACTGTTTCAAGTTGGGGGACGGGGGGTATCTATTGATAACGTGCCTCAGAATAGGGTTGAGTAAGTACATCTCAGCCGATTTACAACTCAACCTATGGTCATGGTGGCGAGATTGATTCAGACAACTAAACACATTTAGTAATAGAACAGACAGATGGTTCAACTCAATATCGAACTCGATCTAAAGCTTGAAATTCCAAAACGCGACTAAGACTAGATTATATCCGCCCAGATTACCTGATTGAATGCTCAACAGTCCCAGATTCATAGCCTTGTTGTACTCTATCAATCACCTTGTTTAAGATTTCGGCTACTAAAGCTTTCCTCACACAGTAAGATCCGTGAGTGGAATCATATTCATAACAATGAAATTACAATTTACAATGCACGGCTCACAACCAACTTGGTAACTAGTGTTTGGATAATCATTAATGAGAGTTAACAGCGAGATGAAATTAAAAAAATCATATCAATTATCAGCTAATCATTTCATGCAGTCACAACCAAAATCATGAATCCTTAACGTCAACAAGGCTAATGCATCAACTTATTTCCGTTACAGAAAAAATCAATCAAAATACATCGAACCTTAAAAATCCACACACACACAACATAGTAACGACGTGTTCGTATAGATGGAATTGTGAAATTAAAACGCGGTCGAGATTTACCTCTTTCAACTGAGCAGTTAGCCGTGACAAGTTAGATTCGTTGGTAGACGACTATGAGGAGAGAGAGAGAGTGTGAACGGCCGGCGAGTGAAACCCCTTGCCGACGGGAGGACCGATAACAACTAGTAGGCCGAGTCGAGTTTCGAGTGAATTCGGGTCGGACTATCCTGGGCCAGGATGGTCCCAAACTCGGCCAAATGTTAACAGGTATTTTGGTCATTTAACAGTCCACCACCAAATTGATGGCTGGCAAATACAGTAGCACATTACCGCCTCAAAGTTTCACCGGAATTGCAATGCAAATCCTAACGTATCATTTGTTGCAATTTAATTCCTCAGTTTGTGCGTCGATCGTGGTTGGGTGGGTTGGGAGCGGACTCAGCGGCGCTCAAAATTACAGAATCGACGACTGAGAAAAAACTAAAAGAGGTTTGTACGAGGTTTGCATTCTTAATTGTTCTAATTTTAACACTCTGCACCACTCTTCTTTCAAAAATAACAATTTACACCTCTAAACGTTTTTTGTTTTTAATAGCTAATCGGTACAAAATTTCCTGAAATCCAGGGTATGCACTTGCTTACCCTGACGATACGCTACATACGCCGCTGTATGTATGGGTTGAAAGAAAGGGTCTCTTTCATATCATATTTGCAATGGATATCAAACTCATTCACAATCACATTTGTACTAATCATCAAAATATTTTTAATTTGGATTGTAAATTTAAGTCTTGTGATGAGTCTCTGAATATTGTGGAGAACCTTCTCATTAACTCTTGTTCATGCAATTGATTTAAGTTTCTCTTTGTTTCAAAAAAAAATAGTAGTACAAGTTTTGTAACATACTCCCTCTGCTCGGTCAAAATAGGGTTTTGGTAGCTTTTTTTTATACTTTGATCATATAATTTAAATAAAAAATAATTATCCTAATATAAATTTAAAATTTATTTTTGAGAGTATTATTAATTGTAATACAATAAAAAAATATTTTTATTTTAATTATTATATTTCCTTCAAAAGACTTGGTCTTATTTCGGACGGGGGACAGAGTGAGTATTTTATTTATTTATTTTCAAAAAACAAACTTTTATTCACTTACGAATGTGATTATTCTAGTGTACTCTAGGCAAAAACTGATACATTTAGATACATTTTTTTTTTTTGTTTGAAGAAATGAATACGTATTCTTTTCGTTTTAGAGTAAGAGTTTTACTTCTTTTTTGTTGGTACGTATAGTGTTTTAAATATTTATGTTCTTATAATACTTATGTCAATGAAAAAAACAACACTTCATACTTACTTTTTACTCACTTGCATAATGAATACTAGTGTTTAGAACAATTGTACCCTCAACCCCTTATACTCCCTCCGTCCCAGCTCATTTGACACTTATTTTTATTTTGGTTTGTCTCAGCTCACTTGACACTTCTAAACTAGACTACGTTTTATAATTTTATATTCACTCTATCCATCACTCATTCACTCTCTTCTTTTTCACCACTCAATTTATTCAGTCAACACTACTATTTACCCCAACTCATTCTCTATCCTCATTTTCTACTATATTTTTTCTTTATTTTATTCTTTTCTTTAGTTATTGTGTCCACCCCTCGTATGTCAAGTGAGGTGGGATTGAGGGAGTATTATTTAGTCCTCTTTTATTGTTTTCTTAATAAGCGTACATATCTCATCTTATTTAAGACTCTTACTCTGAAATGGGTAGATTATTAATTTTAGTTTCTTTAAAAAATACTAGCCATTTATTTTAGGTTAGATCGAGTATTTTTTTCATTTTTCAAAACATATGAAAAAACCAATTTTATAACATTGAAACCACATGATTGTATGGATTACTAAAAGAATTAGGATTTCAAAAGCTCCATGGAATGGTTCTAGTCTATATCCCCCATTATCCCTAGTCCCAACCCAGTCCCAACCCACACAACACCACCCCCCCCCCACCCCCATGCCCCACCCCCACACAACCATTAATTCCTCTTGGACAAACTCTAAAATAATTAAGAAAACATTGTACAACCAAGTACAAGTTTTTTTAATTATAAATATATTTACTTATTTTTATAAAGATCTAAAACTTATAAATAATACTTCATCAAAAGTTTTATCAATTCAAGTTTTAAATTTTTATTAAAATATTTCAATTGAGTGAGTATTATGAAAAACTTGTTTTACACTAAAAGATGTGTAAAACCTATTTTATATTAAGAGATGAGTTGGTTTTGGGGGAAACTAGTTCCTCCATAACTTTATAAAAAGTCCACTTTTTAACCCTTAACCCTAAACCTTAAACCCTAAAGGGCCTAAACCTTAAACCCTAAACCCTAAACTTTAACCCTAATAAAAACATGACTTTTTATAACTTATGGAGAAACTAGTTTCCCCCAAAATTTTCTCTTCAAAAATTGTGTTTTACATTAAGTGGTGAAAACAAGTTTAAAACATTTTTTCCCTAAATTTTCACATTTAAATTTACCCAAACTTACTGCTTAAAATCCATTAGTAGTAAGTCATTTTGAAAGGGGTTAATGACAATTTAGACCCTAAAGTATAGGACCACCCTTCCAAGTGAGTTTTTCGCCATATCAGACCCTGAGGTGATTTATTTTCGCCAGATTGGGCCTTTTTGACGGAATCTGTCAAAAATCCCCGTTAAGTCGTCACGTGCTGCTCACGTGACTTTTTTGTGAGGGCATTTTGGGCAAATGAAGTTGTTAATTGCAATTTAGACCCTGAAGTATGTTACCACCCTTCTAATCGAGCCCTGCTGCCTTTTTTCGCCAGATCAGACCTTGGGGTAATTTATTTTTGCCAGTTAGGACCTTTTTTTATGGAATTCGTTAAAAACTCAGTTAAAAAGCATGTGCCAAGCACGTGACTAACGGAATTGGGTAGTTTGAATTGCGATTAAGTTTGAAAGAGGTTATAAATGACATCTTCAAAAAACAAGGGATGGAAAAAAAAACTACATCTCATCTTCTTCCTCCTCCGTCACACACACACACACTCGCACATGCACACGTTCGGTGAGTTTGTTGCCTTTTTAACCGGCGCGAATCTCGTGATGGACTATGTCTTCTCCAACGCCGCCGTTGCGAGAAGCTTGACTACTTATTTAGGAACCGCCATTGGCGTATCGGCGGATACGAAATGGAGAATCACCGTTTCCTCCCTCCCCGACGGTTTCAACCAGGTCGATTTCATCGTCGTTCTCGTCGTAGTTTTCCTTACCGTCGTAATCTTTTACAGGTTAAAAAGGCAACAAACTCACCGAACGTGTGCGTGTGTGTGTGACGGAGGAGGAAGAAGATGTGATATTTTTTTTTCCATCCCTTGTTTTTTGAAGATGTCATTTATAACCCCTTCAAACTTAATCGCAATTCAAACTACCCAATTCCGTTAGTCACGTGCTTGGCACATGCTTTTTAACTGAGTTTTTAACGAATTCCGTAAAAAAAGTCCTAACTGGCAAAAATAAATTACCCTAAGGTCTGATCTGGCCAAAAAAGGCAGCAGTGCTCGATTGGAAGGGTGGTAACATACTTCAGGGTCTAAATTGCAATTAACAACTTCTTTTGCCCAAAATGCCCTCACAAAAAAGTCACGTGAGCAGCACGTGACGACTTAACGGGGATTTTTGACAGATTCCGTCAAAAAGGCCCAATCTGGGGAAAATAAATCACCCCAGTGTCTGATATGGCGAAAAAAGACATCCGGGGCTCGCTTGGAAGGGTGGTCCTATACTTCAGGATCTAAATTGTCATTAACCCTTTTGAAGGGGGGGGGGGGGGGGGGGGGGGGTCATCACCATAAATAAGTCCATTCCATTAGTATTTATTACTCCAAAAATCACTCTTTAAATTACCAAAAAAAAAAAAAAAACTCCACAACAATTTTCTTGGACAGTGCTTCAAAATAGTGACAATTGACGATGCCTTTTCCCCTATCCTTCCTGTCAAGCCCAAAAACCAACAACTGGGTAATTTGAACATTAATGTTTTCTGCTATGAATAATCAAAATCTTGAACAGTAAAGGGAAAAAAGTGAATGAATTCAGGATAATAATAGATGCTCTATATAAAAATAAAAAAAAATGTTTAATTGAGCTCTTTGTTTAAGAAGAAAGTACAAATCAAATCTCCTAACAGAGCCTAATAAAAAGAAAAAGGAAAAAAAAATAGTAGTAACAGCTAATGAATCAAAAAATTGGGCTCTGTTCTGTGATGTCAATTTCCATTGTTTGATTTCCCGGAAAACAAAATTTTGAATGAATTTTCCCGAGAAAATGCATCAAAACAAGACCTCTATACCATAATTTCTTACCGTTTTACACACAGGGCAAGAATCAAGAAACAATTCACAGTCTTTACACACACAAAGGTGCCTGCAAGGCATCAAAATCATGCACGAATTCCCAGAGTTGCACTTCTTGCAAATCATCTTTCTTGAATCATCTTCCTCTTCCCCTTTTTCACAACAAGACTCTGAATCTTCAACTCCATTTTTGTTTGAAAAACAAATACTATGTTGTTGTTGTTGATTTGTTCGATTGTTTTGTTGAGAGAAACAATCGTTTCTTCATTCTCAATTGCCACTCTCTGCCATGTTTGTCTCTCAATTTCGATTCTTCTCAAGAAATCTTCAAGCTCCATTATTCTTTTGTTTGCTTTGCCAATCTCTTCATCTTTTTGCTTCAGCATAATCTGGGCTTTTGATTCACATTTTTTAATAATTGACAGAAATTGTTGCTTCTTAAGTTGTAATAAACCCAATCTCAATCTTTCATTCTGTAGTAAAAATTCAAGAAATCATGAGAAAAAAATAAAACAAAAAATAAAATGGCAAAATTAATCTTGATTTTGAGAATGATGAAAAGTTTTATACCTGTAAACTGATGAAAGTATCAAATTCTCGCTTCTGTTTTCCCATCTGGGCAGCCATTGATTGAGAAAACAGTCCCGTTCTTTGATTATTGTTCATATTGTTGATATTGTTGTTGTTGTTGTTTTGTATAAACAACTTTTGATTCCTCTGTTGTTGTAGACTCAAATGTTGTTGTTGAAGATTGTAAGAAGAATCAATTAACCCAAAACCATTAACAATCAAATCTTGAGAACTTCCACTACCACAAAAAGGGTACCCAAAATTCTCAGAATACATTTGTGCTTGAATAGCCATTAATTCTTCAAGAAACTCTCTCAAATTAATTAAAAAAAAAATCCAACTTTTTCACAAATCTTGATCAATCCCGTGAAATCCAACTGGGTATGTTTAAAAACACAAATCTTGAAATGGGTTTGCTTCAAATGAGTTGGTTTTGCTGGTTTTTGGTTGGGTGAAGGGTGTGATTTCAAGAAACGCAAGAAATAAGATGTGGGGTGGTAGGTTGTGCATGTATTTATAGAGGGGGGAAGGAGTGATGGACATGTAAATCAAGTATTTTAGGAAAAACGTTGATTTATTATTATTTTTTTTCTCGAAAAAAAAGGCAAGATGAGGGAGAAAAGTGGGGACCTAGGAGGCTAGGATTCTTTTTATTTATCTTGACTTTTTCTAAATAAATATTTTTTTATCTTTTATTTTTTTATTGGTGATGCATTAAAAAGGATGGGGTAAACAACAAAAGTAGTACCACATGCAGATTTTGTGACTAAACTAAAGGGTCAGAGATATCAGAGGGACGTTTGTTGTTTTGGATTTGAATGATATCAGTAGGAGTAGGAGGAGGAGAGGAATTCAATTCCCACACACAACTAATTGTGCAAGTGTTTTTTGGGGTGTGTGTTTTTTGGTGTGAATAGGTCAGTTTTTGCTTTCTTCCGAGAGAGACTTTTTGTTTGCATATTGTCACCCCGTCCCACCTCACTTCACACCCAAGAGGTGGGCACAATAACTAAAGAAAAATAAATAAAAATAAAGAAAGTGTGTGGTAGAAAATGAAGAGAGAAAATGAGTGGGGGTAAATAGTAGTGTTGGTTGAATAAATTGAGTGGTGGAAAATGAAAAGAGAGAATGAGTGATGGGGTAGAATGAATATAAAATTATAAAAAGTAGGCTATTTTGAGAAGTGTCAAGTGAGCTAGGACGGACCAAAATGAATATAATTGTCAAGTGAGCTGGGACGGAGGGAGTATTTAGGAGCTGGATAGGGATGGCCAAACCGAACCGGAACCGTCGGACGAGAACCAGAACTGAAAAGCTCGGAACCACTTTGAATATTGACGAAAACTGGAAACGTGTGAACCGGAACCGTTTGTAACACGGGCCGGTTCTGGTTCATCCCATATGTAAACCGTGAACCGGCGGTTCCAAACCGCCATGAACGCCTAGACCGAACTGGAACCGAAACCGTTTGCAAAACCGTCAAAATCGTTAGATTTCTAAAGGTTTCATCAGAATTAACCGTTACTAACGGAAAGTTGACAAGAAAATTTGGGTTTTGATTGAATTTGTAGCTAAATTCAGTGAATAAAAATAATAAAAAATTGTTGAGTATATAAAAGAAAAGAGGGACGGACCTCTTTAATTTTTTAAACATTTTTTCTACACATTTTTGTAAAAAAAATCGGCAATAAAATATTATTATAATTGTTTTTTCTGTTAAAAAAAATAATTTTTTTTTTAAAAAGAACGAATCTGTGGACCGGCGGTTCCGAACCGTGAACTGGTGATTCCGAACCGTAACCGTAACCGGAAGAGAAACGGTTCGGTTACGCTTCAAGCTTTTCCGGAATCGTAACCGGAACCATGTTTGGTTATCCGTAGAGTTGGACCGGACTGCACAGATATCTCATTTTTTTTAAATATTAGTTTTTTATTTATATTAATTTAAAATGACATGAATGCTACAACTGTATCTATAAATAGGTTATTACAAATTTCTTTAACGGGATTCGAACTTGTTTTGACTTCCGCATGAGAAGCTAACACCAGATACTGCTTGAGTTAGAACTCTTTGATAATATATCATGCTTGATCACTGAATTACTTCTTTACGGTTACTTTTTTTTTCCCTTTTTATATTACTGGGATAAATTCATCTTTATATAATTAAATCAAAATTGTTAAGAAATCAGCATAAAACCTCAAATTCATACTTACTTGCACTAAAATAGTGGTAGAGATTAGAGAGGAAGAGAATCTTAGATGTGTAATTTTGGGGCTGTTGTTGTTGTTGTTATGCAAACCGAGCCGGGTCGAGCTCGGCTCGAAAAAAAGCTCGATTTCGAATGGGCTCGAGTTGTAACTCGAGCTCGAACCGAATTTCAAACTCGTTAAGTAATCAAGCCGACGGTGGTCGACTCGTTTAGCTCGTTAAAAGCTCGAGTTCGGCGCGATATGCTAATTAAATTAAAATTTTTGTTTTCGACCGGCTCGAACTCGGCTCGATAATCTCGTTAAGAACACATTGTAATAGAAAAAAAAGCATAAGCTCGAGCTCGCCGTTAAAATTTGACTTCAATATCGACTCGAGCAGCTTGCGAGCTCGATTCGACTCGAGCTCGAACAAACAAGTGGACTCGACTCGATAATTTTTAAACGAGCTTGAGCTCGGCACCCCAAAGCTCGACTCGGCTCAGCTCGTTTACAGCCCAGCCATTTGTAGGGGAGAATAGGATTCCACCATACTAGAAAAGACGGTTTTACCCTTGTGCAACTACATTTACACAATTATTTAGTGCCTCTATATATATATATATATATGGGAAGGTCTCTGGTGCGGCGGCCGCACCCATGCGGCGCGCCGACCATGCCCCCCCCTTTTTTCTTTTTTTTTTTTTTTACCCCACAACCTTTTTTGCCTTCAACAAAAGTAACACTTCTTATAACGAAATGTAACACTTTTTCTATTCAAATGTAACCCTTTTTTCTAAAAAAAATGTACCACAATTTTGCTACAATAGATAAAGATAACATAAAGATTGACAACTAAATTAATGTAACACTTTTTATAAGGGAATGTAACACTCATTTTTTCAAATGTAACATTTTTTTTCTCCAAAAATAACATAGGATTGACAACTAAACTAATGTTACATTTTATAAAAATGAATGTAACATTTTTTTTTTCTCAATTGTAACAGTTTATATTCCTTAATGTAACATTATATATGAAATGTAACAATTTTTTATTGAGAAAGTAACAATTGAAATGCAAACCCATTTTTTTTTTTTTTGTAAAATTGATGTTACATTTGACAGTAGAAAAAGGGTTACTTTTTGAAGATGAAAGTGTTACTTTTATCAGAACAGAGTGTTACATTTCAGCTGGCAAGCACCTCAAACTTTTTTATGTGTAAAAAAATGTTAAAAAAAAAAAAACAAACCATATCATGAGCTATGTAGTTTTATTCAGCTCGTCGAGACGAACACAACGGTAATTTTAAATTTTTTTTCTGAGTTATAAATCTCAAGATATGGCATTTTAAAGTTAATGGATTTTTTTTTTTTAAGGTGACACGTGGCAGCGATCTGGGAAGAGGGGAAGGTGGATCTCGCCGTCGGATGTAGCAATGGAGAACAAGGCGAGAAGCAGCGGAACCATTCTCACGAGACGGCTCGCCGCACGCCATGCGGCCGTCTCATACGAGAATTTGTCTATATATATATATATATATATATATATATATATATATATATATTTTTGAATGAACCTGATGGAAAATTAAAAAGGTAAATTTACGCAATTAATGTGTTATACTGTATTATAAACATGACCCAATATTTGACTTGCAAGAGATTGAGCACATCTATTATGTCTACAAATCTACTCTTTTCATGAAACAACTTTTTAACTTAGATCAATATAACAAGTTATGTTGTTATATTCATCCTTTTCTGTGTTTTACTTTGTTCAGAATTTTGCAATCGACTTGCAATAATAATCATATGTTCTCATTCTCTAATTCAAACTAGCTAATAGCCCGTCGATACTCGACGGTGCATAGAAAGTCACTTAAAAAATAATTAAGCCCGTAGACTCACGTTATGGGTGATCAATAAATTGATCACTATTAATAACATCTGAAATTTTGATAAATATTTTAAACAACCTGTTTGATAATTTTATCACATAAAGACTCTCTTTTATAATATATATAGATTAAAAAAAGAAAAGAAAAGACAAAAACTTGTGTGAAACGGTCTTACATGTAAGACGAGTTTCCTTAAGAGAGTAAATGGTTTGCCTCCTATGGCCGAGGCGGGTTAAGCCTATTTTCTCTCTCAACGAGACCCGTCTCACACAAAACTTCCTCTAAATAAAAAAAAACTTTTATGGGATTGCTTGGATTCTATCAAATTTCCTAAACATATTACTAATAAGAGTCGAGATCTCCTGTACCAATTTTGTGTGCCACTTCATGTACCACTTTTAATCAAATCGTTTACATGTTTGCATAATATTACAATAATACTACTCTTAACAATTGTGAACCATTAGATCACTTGTGGCACATGAAGTGGCACACAAAGTGATACAGAGGATTTGGTCTCGTAGTAAAGTCGAGTTGAAATCTCTTTTACCACGTTTGTCTACCACTCCATGTACCACTCGTAATCCAACCGTTCACATGTTTAGATAATATTAATTTAATGTCAATCTCAATAACTGTGAGCCATTAATCACTTTGGCACATGGAGTAGTACACAAAGTGACACAGAGGATTTTGACTCGGTAAAGTCAAGCTTCACCCTCGGTGAGCGCTAGGGTTCGATCCCTCTCCCCGCCCTTCTCGCGCGTGGAAATCGTAAAAAAAAAAAAAAAAAAAAAAAACATTATTAAAGCTATAAATTTGCAGAGATTAAAAAAAAATGGAAATTTTGACCAAGTGAACGTATGATTGCAGGCTAGAAAGTAGAGTTTAGATTATTGTCCTGCAAAATCAATAACAACAAAGATGGGAGGCTCCATACACCAAAAGATTGCATCTATTATTGTGCTTTTTTGGTCCTTGAAGCATTGATAGAAAAACACGCTCCTGTTGGTATAAAGTCAAGTTCAATGGGCCTGCCACAAATGTCCACACTACGTACTAAAATACACATTGCAAAATACTCCTTCCGTTTTATGTGAATTAAAACAAAAAATGGGGCACAATAATTAAGAGAAAATAGTGAATGTGTGATGGAAAATGAAAAGAGAGAATAATTGGGGTAAATAGTAGTGTTGGTTGCATAAAATGAGTGGTGGAAAATGAAGAGAGACAATTAGTGGGGTTAAATGGGTGGGGTTAGGTGAATATAAAATAAAAGTTTGCCATTTTGGGCAGTCTCAATTGAGGTGAAACGGACGAAAAGGGAAATAAGTCTCAATTCACATGAAACGGAGGGAGTACTATATACTTTCTCCCGTCCCAAAATGATATTTATACTTTTGCTATTAACACACTATCAACAATACTATCTATAACAATTTTTAGATTTTTATTAAGATAATTGAATCAATTTAAAATTATTGCTGAAAGTTTTTTCGTAGTAACGTCGTCGAAAAAATTGCGATCATTTTGGGACGAATGAGTATGAGATAAGTAGGCGTGGATTGGTAGGTATACCGAGTGTATTTTGCTTGTACCGTGTACCAACAAAGTATGATTTGGTACACAAAAATATGTACCAGTGTCAACTACAAAAGTCGGCATACCAAGTTTATTGGTACGGTTGGTACTCAATATATACCAAATATAAATGAAGACAAAAAAAAATTGAATTTTTTGTTAGACTTTCTTGTCTACTATAAAAAAACACATTATAGCATAAAAATATATCTCAAAACATGTACAGAACGATATGATCCGTCTCATAGTAGAGACGAGTCATTTTTTACCCATGATCCGGACTCACGACCCGTGGGATTATTTTTTTTCATTTTTTTTTTTTAGTTTTCATGTTTTTAATTTGGTGTTTTTTCGGTTTGCCAAAAGTAATAGTTACTAACTTACTATAACTAAATGTAACAAACATGTTACTTACATGTAACAGTTTGTATACATAAAAGTAATACATATATAGAGAAAAGTAACAGCGTTTTTTTTTAACGTTTTCTTCATTTGCCAAAGCAATACAGTACTTATAATTATAACTAAAATGTAACGAACGTGTTACTTATATGTAACAGTGTTCATACATGATTGTTACTTTTGACAAACGAAAAAAAAACTGCAAAAAAAAAAAAAACTAGAAAAAAAAACGAAATTCTTTTTTTTCTGGAAAGAAAAAAAATTGGGCCATGGTCGCTGCCACGTGGAAGATTTGAGTGGAGCGTGGGTTGAGATCCTATGCTTCGCGCAAAATTGCTACCATTGCAGCCGTTCTCATCCATGAGAACAAAATGGGTGTTCTCATGGGGAGACCACCTCAAATCTCAAATGTAAATGATGTGATTGCCCAATGGTTAACCTAAAAAATGGTAGTCTTATTGTTAATCATAGTCGTTAGATAAAATAATTGAAAAAAAAATCTGTTTGAACAACCATAATATATTGTGGAAACTGTTATAAAACTGTAAAATTAAGAGCAAAATCTTAATAGAGATTATTTTATTTCAAGACTATTATAGAGAGTATACAAGAGAGAAAGATAGAAGTTAAGAACTTCTGAGGTCACTTGAAATGAAAACTAGAGCTTACTATTTATAGGAGGAAATTGGCTTCCTCTGTAAGCTTCTCTAAAAGATATTTACAAAGCTTCCCTAATAAGCTTCACTAAAGATATTTACAAAGCTTCTCTAGTAAGCTTCGCTGAAGATATTTACAAAGCTTCCCTAGTAAGCTTCGCGAAAGATTATCTTGTAAACTTCCGGTTCAAAGGACATCCACACAATAATATATCATAACACTCCCCCTTGGATGTCCGCTGCTAAGATATCACGTGTTGCCTCATTAAAACCTTCTGAGCAAAAACCCTGTGGGAAAAAATAATCTCGAAGGAAAAGAGTACAACGCAAAATCTTTTCAATCAACACTCATTGCCTCGTTAAAACCTTGGCGGGTAACAAAACCCAGTGGGAAAAATAACCCCGCACGAAAGAAAAAGAGTACAATGTAATCTTAGTATCTTCTGGATACTCCCCCTGAATAAAACATTACTCAATATCTCTTAGTCGCCTCATTCCAATATCATGTACTAATTTCTCAAATCTTGGAGTTGGTAATGACTTCGTAAGTAAGTCCGCAAGATTGTCATTTGAACAAACTTGTTGAATATTAATTTCACCATTTTTCTGAAGATCATGAGTGAAGAAAAACTTTGGTGATATGTGCTTTGTTCTGTCTCCTTTGATATATCCACCTGTTAGGATTCATTGTTAGTGCACCCACCTTAATTTGATTGATCCATTCCACGTGTCTTTTTATGGACTTTAGGACCGCATGTAATGAAGTTCTACTTCAATTTTTAGATAAGTCCATTTCTAGATTTTTTGTTTTCAAGCTGAGTATTGTTCGGTTGTATCATTAGCGGTTTAGTGCTTCAAGCCATCATTTTAAGAATGCCAGCATGGAGCTCTTCAATTCTCATCAAACCGCAGTTTGCATGTTTGATGAAACCGCACATCAAGACCATTCTTCAAACCGCCCTATGCTTGGTGAAACCGCAGAGCAGTTATTGAAGAATTAAAGAGATGTCATTTATTCCTTAGACAAACATTCCCTTATTGACAGTATAAGGATGTTGTTATGTCATGTCAAATAACTCTAAGTTAACTTGGAGTTTCTGCAAGGAATGTCGGTTTGTCCATCAGTTTAAATTGTTTACCGTTAGTCCTTTCTGCAACAAAGGACAATTGTCAGGTAGTGGTGCAACAACTACCTAGGACTACAAGACAAAACCAAGGACGAAAATGACAGCTCAACCAATGGGATTTCGACAGCACTGTACCCTTCAGATTTGATTCAAATCTTTACCCAACGGTCACAAGGGTGCTCTGCCTATAAATAGCCTTCATTATTCAACAATGAAGGTTGCTGAGCTTCAAGAGATTCATTCCCAAGTATTCAAGTTTGCTTTGAAGAGTTAAACCCAGATATTCATATCTTCAACCATCTCCATTGCAAACCCAGTTCTTCATCAAAGCTTCAAGCCTAACAACCATTCATACTTAGCCTTTACACAGAAAGAATTCTATTTGCTCCACCATCATTTAGATACTTAGAGCATTTGATTTCTTTTCACACACACAACCCGATTTATATGATCATATAGATTATATACTTCGAAAACACCGGTTGTTATTATAGCTTAGGTTAGACTCATTGTTTAGAGTTTAGATTTATCTTGTAAAACCTCCTCTAAATTAATACAAGTCTTATGGCTATTAGAAAATCCTAGACTAACCATCTAGGTAGAGGACGTAGTTCATTTAAGAACGAACCTCTTCAATTTTGTGTGTTGATCTTTATTTTCTGTCTTGATATTTATCTTTCTTGTTTGTGGTCTTGAACTTGTTTCCATATACGAAATGACTTGAAAGATGAATTGTGTTTTCCTTTAAACTTAAGTTTAACTATTCTGTTGCATCATAGTGTTTTCTCAACCCGAGTCAAACTTCCAAACTCTTTAACTAACCTATTTGGCCAAACCGCAAACTCCGCTGTGCATTTTATCAGTTCGGTTCTTGTGCCTTGAACCGCAGTTGGCCAAACTGATAAGTACCCGGTTGATTTTAAGGGTATTTCGAAAAAGTTTCGGACCGCTATTCACCCCCCCCCCTCTAGCGGTTCTATACCCTTGTTGCCCTCTGGGACCAACACCACCATTGAGTTGAGTTATACATGCTGTATGTCTTCAATAGTGTTGTTGAACTTTTCGCATCCAAAGCCAATCCACACGTCCCTCGTATGTGTTTAATCATTGATCTTAGCCAAACGCATTCACGGCTTGCTTCGTGGATTGCTATAATTTCAGCATAATTTGATGAAGTGGCGACTAACGTCTGTTTCGTGGAACGCCATGATATAGCTGTAGATCCAGTTGTAAATAAATAACTGTCTGAGATCGAGCCTTATGGGGATCGGATAAATAACCTGCATCTGCATAGCCAATAAGCTGTGATCCACAATTATATGAATAAAATAAGCCCATCTCAGTAGTTCCTCGGAGATAACGAAATATGTGCTTTATTCCATTCCAATGTCTTCGGTTGGATTGGAACTATATCTTGCTAATAAATTTACCGAGAAGGCAATATCAGGTCTTGTATTATTAGCGAGGTACATTAATGCACCAATTGCACTAAGATATGGTACTTCTGGACCAAGGACTTTTTCATTATTTTCTCGAGGCCGAAACACGTCCTTTTTCACATCAAGTGATCGAACAACCATTGGGGTACTCAATGGATGTGCTTTGTCCATATAGAAACGTTTCAGGACTTTTTCTGTATAAGTTGATTGATGGACAAGTATACCTTGTTTAAGGTACTCGATTTGTAGGCCAAGACAAAACTTTGTCTTTCCCAGATCTTTCATCTCAAATTCTTTCTTCAAGTAATTAACAGCTATTGAAAGTTCTTCTGGACTTCCAATAATATTGAGATCATCAACATAAACAGCAATTATTACAAATCCTGAAGCCGACTTTCTAATGAAAATACATGGACAAATAGGATCATTCGTGTATCCTTCCTTTGCCAAGTATTCACTAAGACGGTTATACCACATCCGTCCTGATTGTTTTAAACCATACAAAGATCTTTGTAATTTAATAGAACAAACTTCCCGGGAGTTTGAATTGCATGCATCAGACATCTTGAATCCTTCTGGATTCTCATATAAATATCATTGTCAAGTCTGCCATACAAATATGCAGTGACAACATCCATTAAACGCATATCAAGCTTTTCATGTATTGCCAGACTAATGAGATAGCGAAATGTAATTGCATCCACCACAGGAGAATATGTCTCCTCATAATCAATTCCATGTCTTTGCGAAAATCCTTGTGCAACAAGACGTGCTTTATATCTTATTACTTTGCCTTCTTCATTTCGTTTTCGCACAAAGACCCATTTGTACCCTACTGGTTTTACACCTTCAGGTGTATGGACTACAGGCCCGAAAACCTCACGCTTCTCAAGTGAGTTTAATTCTGCTTGAATTGCGTCTTTCCATTTTGGCCAATCATTTCTGTATCGACACTCGTCGATACACCTTGGTTCATGATCCTCGTTATTTTCCATAACATTAAGCGCTATATTATATGCAAAAATATTGTCGACAATTGTTTCCTCTCGGTCCATCTTTTTCCAGTATTGACATAACTGATCGAGATCTCATCATTCTCAATGATTTCAGGTACCTGAACTTCTTCCAGAAGTATTTGATCAGATTTGTCATGTATCTCTTCAGGAGATTCGTTTACCTCGACGGGGTTTTTCTCACAATTTGCTCCTTTTTTCTTTCGAGGATTTTGTCTTTGGAAACCGATAGGCTTCCACGCTTCAGGCGTGGTTTAGATTCATGAACGGATTGTCCAATCGGGACATCAATCCGTATTGGAGCATTTACAGCTGGAACATGTGACTTTGTCACTCTTTTTAGGTCAGTAAATGCGTCTGGCAATTGATTCGCTATTTCTTGCAAGTGGATTATTTTTCGAACTTCTAGTTCACATTGCTTTGTACGAGGATCAAGATGATATTGCAACGTATTCCACTTGATTCCTTTTCCAGCTTATTATTTTTTCCCCCTAATGTTGGGAATATTTTTTCATCAAAATGACAGTCGGCAAAACGTGCCGTAAATAGATCTCCTGTTAATGGTTCAAGATATCTTATAATTGAAGGAGAATCATACCCAACATATATCCCCAATCTTCGTTGGGGTCCCATCTTGGTGCGTTGTGGTGGAGCAATTGGAACATATACCGCACACCCAAAAATTCTTAGATGGGAAATATTTGGCTCCTGACCATAAGCCAATTGTAATGGGGAGAACTTATGATAACTCGATGGCATGATGCGTATAAGTGTTGCTGCATGTAACACAGCATGTCCCCAAGCTACGACAGGTAGCTTTGCTCTCATAAGCAATGGTCTAGCTATTAACTGAACTCGTTTAATAAATGCTTCAGCTAAACCATTTTGTGTGTGAACATAAGCAACTGGATGTTCAACATCTATTCCAATAGATGTACAATAGTTATTAAAAGCCTCTGATGTAAATTCACCAGCATTATCAAGGCGAATTGTCTTGATCACATAATCATTTTCATAGACAAAATTTGTTTCGACATCTTTCCCTTTATTCAGCATTGATGCTTGATACAGTTTAACAAGATGTTTTGGCGTACGACAGGTACGGGCCCAATGACCTTTCATTCCACACTGATAACATAAATTCTCAACTTTTATCGGTTGCTCAGTTTGTCTAGCTGATGATTTTTCTTTATTATCTTCTCTATTCCACTTCAGGTGGCGAGATATATTTCCATCATTATTGGGGTGATTATTATTATGATACTGATTATAAAATCTTCCCCGACCACGGTCGCGACCACATCCACGGCCCCGTCCACGACCACGTCCTCGGCCTCGCCCATTATTATCATATATACTCGCGTTCACTTCAGGGAACGGAGTAGAGCCAGTAGGGCGGGCTTCATGATTTTTCAATAAGATCTCATTATTTTGCTCAGCCACAAGAAGGCATGAGATTAATTCAGAATACCTTCTAAAACCTTTTTCTCGATATTGCTGCTGCAGGAGCATATTCGAGGCATGAAATGTGGAGAACGTTTTTTCTAGCATATCATTATCAGTAATTCCTTCCCCACATAGTTTTAACTGTGATGTAATTTTAAACATCGCAGAATTATATTCACTTACGGTTTTAAAAATCCTGCAAACGTAAATGAATCCACTCGTAGTGTGCTTTTGGGAGAACAACAAATCTTTGATGATCATACCTTTCTTTCAAATTGTCCCAAAATACAAGTGGATCTTTCACGGTGAGGTATTCGTTTTTAATTCTCATGGACATGGTGTCGGAGAAAAATCCTTGCCTTAGCACGTTCTTGCATAGAGGCAGTATTTCCGTTTTGATGGTTTCTCCCAGACCCTTGGCATCTAGATGAATTTCTGCATCTAAGATCCATGATAAGTAGTTCTTACCCGTAATATCAAGAGCTACAAAGTCAAGTTTTGTGAGATTTGACATTATAATATTTTGAAATAACTTGAAATGAGACTAGGTAGATCTTACCAATACCGTACCTACTTTGGTAACTATAGCTCAGGATGTGGAACTAGAACGAAGTCGTGCTGATAACGTGTTATAAAACTGTAAAATTAAGAGCAAAATCTTAATAGAGATTATTTTATTTCAAGACTATTATAGAGAGTATACAAGAGAGAAAGATAGAAGTTAAGAACTTCTGAGGTCACTTGAAATGAAAACTAGAGCCTACTATTTATAGGAGGAAATTGGCTTCCTCTGTAAGCTTCTCTAAAGATATTTACAAAGCTTCGCTAATAAGCTTCACTAAAGATATTTACAAAGCTTCTCTAGTAAGCTTCGCTGAAGATATTTACAAAGCTTCCATAGTAAGCTTCGCGAAAGATTATCTTGTAACTTCCGGTTCAAAGGACATCCACACAATAATATATCATAACAGAAACTCAGTTTTTAAATAGTATGAAAAATCAGTCCCAAAACATTAAAATAGACAATCTGTCATTTAAGATATTCCTATTTTAAAATTGTATTGGCATTAACACTGTTAATTCTAGCTATTAAATTTTGTCAGTCAAAACTACTAATTTGACAGTTTTAACTAATGGATGACAACATCCTTCCAAAAAAAAAAAAAAAAAACTAATGGATGACAACTTTAATTATAAAACTGACAGTTTTTAAACTTCAAATAAATCTTTTTTTTTCTAGTATCATCATCAAAATAGTATTTATATAAGACTCGCTCTTAGTACACTAATGAATATTATTTATATAAATTATTAGTACAAATTTCGCCGAACAAGAAGGTTTTAATAATAATATTTTGTAATTGGATTATAAAATGAAAGTAAATATTGGAAAGGAAGAAAACCAAGTAGTAGTAATAGATATGCATTGAACCTTTTTATAGAGACATGAATCACTATGGAAACTTTTGATTCAATGCAAATCTCTACTAATAAGTAATAATTTATGCTAGATTACATCTTTACACGCGTAATAATAGTAACAACAATAATGTCATATTATCACATTTTTTGAAAAGGCATCATCCTAAATATACAATTACTTTGCAATCAAAACTAACTTTTGTTTCTTGTATTGAAATAAAAGTCCTATTGTTGGGGGATCCTCTGTACCACACTTTGTGTACCACAAATGATCTAATGGTTATAAGTTATTAAAACTTAAATTATTATAATATCAATAGTGATTCATAACCGTCAGATCACTTGTGATACACAAGTAGTACACAAAGTGTGGTACATAGGATTTCATCTCCTTTACTACTGGGTCACTCATTTGGGAACATAGCTTTAATAATGATGGAACGGAAAGCCAATCATTATTTTCATGAAAAGGTGTCACAAAAAAAGCCTAGTAAAAAAAAGTAATTAACCATTACTCCCTCTATTTACTTACTATTTGTGTAAAACATCCACAATGATAGCTTAAATAATTTGGGTAATGACATTTTTTGTTACCCTTATTTTTTAGGTAAGACTTTACATAAATGCAATGTCAAAATATTGATGGTGCATTTGGACGTGGAACTCACTCCTATGACTTTTAATTGATTTTGACTATAAATTTGTTGAAAGTGTCTTAATATACTTTTATGAACTATGCTAATATTGTCGAGTAAGTCAAAGAAAATAAATATTTTTAAAAACTAAGGAAAAGTCTTCAAAATAGTGGTTCAATGGTAAAGTCAAGAGTGTGAAGTTTAGGGTTCGATCATTATCCCGACCTACTGACTTGGGATAACTCACAAAGAAAAAAATAAAAAAAACTAGGAAAAATGGATTTTTTAAGGCCTTAAAGCGCTTAAATTTACCGTTAACTTTTACAAAGAACTAATTCTTCACAAGTTTTTGTGAATAAGATCTAATTTGAACGCATATTAATCTCGACATCTTAAAATAAAAATTAATTTTGATTAACAATTAAATGAAAATTTATTTTTGAAACAGAAGTACTATTATTTTCTCAAAACAGAATTTTCAACAATATTATTGATTTTCTTTCGAAAAAAAAAACAATATTATTGATTAGCTTCAAAAGAAAAAACAAACAATATTAATGATTTCTTCATTCAAAAAAATTTGCAGAATAATAAATGTGAAGCTTCGCAAGCTAGGGATGAGTCTCAGTCAAGTCTTGGGAATTATTGGGTTTTTTTTTTTTTTTTTTTTTTTTTTAAATATTATTGTACTACTAGTTTGGATTGACTAATTTTGCAAGTTAGGGATGAGTGGCAGTCAGTCTTGGAAAGTTTATAGTTGAATAATACAATGGGGGCAAAAGAGTAACAAAATTTTGCTCACAAAATCGTAAGTGTAAAATTTTTATTGGTGTTTTAAATTAGAGTGTGGCGGGTCCATTATCGATGCATCCAATAAAATATCGCCACCTCATTGTGTGAGCAGGATTTTGTCACCATATTTTGTGCCCCTAGTATTGCTCTTTATATTTACCATAGTCTTTGATGTGTGTGGAGCACTGCTTATTTCTTTTAATTATCAATGTTGGCAAAATATATTGTGAAGAAAATTGTGCATATTTTCTTATATGAACCATTTGTCGTTTGACAAAAATTATACTATACTCCCTCCGTCCCACTAGAAGTGAGACTAGAGGAGTGGGCACAATATTTAAGATAAAAGTGATATATATGTGGTAGAAAATGAAGAGAGAGAATGAGTGGGGTAAATAGTAGTGTTGGTTGAATAAAATGAGTGGTGAAAAATGAAGAGAGAGAATGAGTGGGGTTAAATGGTGGGGAATGATGAATATAAGTATATTAAAACATTTCCATTTTGGGTAGTCTCACTTGATGTGAGACGGACCAAAAAGGAAAGAACTCTCATTTCTAGTGGGACGGAGGGAGTATATGTTGTGGGTTATGTTATAATCTGTGAAATTAGAGAGTGTAAATAAAAGTGAAGATAGATTGCGAATTGAAGGATGCGATAGGAGAGGTAGGAGGTCCGTGGAAGGAATGAAGGGTGTGATGTGACCTCAAGTAAGTATCGAGTCAAAGCAACACAAGCTCACAGTGGTTGGATACGTTATCCCGGAAAAAGGTGTGATGGATATGTATTTACACATCTAAAACAAATACTTTTGGACTTGTTCAAATCCTTGACTATTTTAGTTGTTTAATATGATTTTGTGGATTGTCTATGAGTATTAGGCAAAAGAATGAAAAAAAAAGAATTTCCGTCTCAAAATGATCTTCTCATTTGGTATTTTTATTGTCCCAATTTTTTTTCACATTTCTACAAACTAGGCTTAGAAGTTCCCATACAAAACATGACTACTGAAATAAGGGTTCATATCCTTAAAAAGTTGGGGCGGTCTCCTGTGAGACCGTCTCACGGCGTAAGACGGCTCACAGGCAGCCAAGTCGTTTTTTTTTTTTTTTTTTTTTTTTTTTGCCTTCCAACTTTTTTTTTCCGGCCATTTTTTGCTCGCCAGCAAAAGTAACACTTTTTTAAGAAATGTAGCACTTTTTTCCAAAAAATGTACCACTATTTAGCTGAAACAGATTAAAGGTAACATAAGATAGACAACTAAACTAATGTTACATTTTATAATAAATGAATGTAACCCTTATTTTTTTTCTCATTTGTAACACTTTTTTAGGGTTTTACATTCAATTGAAATACAAAACCGCTTATATACATGAATTTTCACTATTTTTTTAAAGAAAAAAAAGTAACATTTACTCTATAAATCTGTTACATTCATCTATATATTATATTACAATCATATATACATCGTGTTACACTTCAATTATTACTTTTTCAAACCACAAAAACTATTTATATATTTACGAAACTGCTGTTACATCTTATAATAAAGTGTTACTTTCTTAAGACCAAACTGTTACTTTCTTCATAAAATGTGCTACATTTTTTGACGACGAGCAGCTCACTTTTTTGTGTGTTAAAAAGTATGTTTTTTTTAAAAAAAAATCAAACCATATCATGACCTATCTAGTTTTGTTCGTCTCATTGAGACGAATACAACGATATTTTTAATTTTTTTTTTTTGATTTCAAAATCTCAAGATATATCATTTTAAAGTTATTGAGATTTTTTTTTTAATGGAAAACACGTGGCGCAAGCGGAAGGATGGAGGAATTGGCCGGAGCGCTGGAGCAGGCGTGGGTGGGTGGGTTTTAACCCATGGATCCGTCTCACCATCTCACGTGAGTTTTTGTCTAAAAAGTTTGAATAATCAAATGTGAAATAATTTTGGGACGGAGGGAACGCTCGTTTTTCACTAAAAAGTTTGAATAATTAAACGTGAAATCATTTTGGGATCGCAGAGAGTAGTTGTGAAAACATCGACCAGTCTTCCACACACCAGCTTCGCCACCACAGGGAAGGTTAGGGCTCATATGGCTAAGAGCAAATACGAGTACGTGAAGTCATTTGAATTTGAAGATGAAGTCATGTTCCCCAACTTGATAGTTGTTCGTTTATTTGCACACGATTTTCCCAGGTAAATTCTCCAACAAATTTGAAATTGACTTGTTTCATATTACCATCATTTTTCGAATTCTTCTTTCTGATTTGCGTTCTCTTTTTGCAAATTGTTTAGTTATTACTTCCTCCGTCCGGTCAGGTTAAATTCTAACCAGAGAGACTATGTTTAAATTCTATTATGAATCTTAGCATTACTTGAATCTGATAATGATTGCTTCCTCCGTCATACTCCTTCCATCCCAAGATGATCTTCACGTTTGACTATTCAATTTTTTTTTTTAAGGATACGAACACTTAGCCATGTTGTGTTTATGTATATTTATGCCTAAATTGTAGAAATGAGAATAACTTTTTTTCTTTTCACAATAAAAAATGACAAATGAAAAGATCATTTCGGGAGAGAGAGAGAGAGTAAAACAATAACACGTTCTATCTTCATTGTCTCGATACAGTGCTATATTTTTAGGGTGGTGTTATACACACCCGTAAAACTTATGAATACACCCGTAAGTAGCTTGAAAATTTAAATGTACAACACTGTAAAGCACAGTTACGGGTGTATTCATGAGTTTTACGGGTGTGTATAACAACACCCTATTTTAAATCGAAGCTTCATACTCCCTCAGTCCCAAAACAAACTTCCCATTTTCCCATTTTGGGCGTCTCATTGGAAACTCCCACTTACTCAAAAAGGAAAAGATTCCCTCCACTTTCTCCTTCTCACTCGTAACAACTTTCCACTTAATATTCCCTACCCCACTTTCTCTCTAATTCCCACTCACACCACCTACTTTTCCAACATATTTCCTTAATACAGTGCTATATTAATGTATTTGCTATCGTATTCTTGCACCAAAAAAAGAAAATAACCAAAGCTTTGTTATCATGTTTTGAAGGAAAAAGAAAAGGAAAATAATTGAAAAGCAATGAAAGGTTAAAGTTCGAAATAGGATTTTGTTTTGGGGGGCAAACAAAGGTCATGCGATTTTTTTTATTTTTGTGTGTGGGTCTGAGACTGAAGAGAATTCTCATAAAGAAAAATGTAGAAGCTTGTAGGTTAGAATTTAGAGTTAAGGATTTTGTTTTGGACTAAAGAAAATAGGAAGTACGAATAGCCTTTTGGGTTGTAAGGAGTAATTGTGGTAAGATTACCTATAGGCTATAGCTGCACGAGTTTCTACTGAATAGGATCTTACTATTTTGCTTACCATTACCTCTGGCATTTGTGGTAATGATACAGCATGTGAAGTTGCTTCTCACCTATGCATCTGTAACTGATTTTCGTTTTATGTCAGGTTTTCCGAAGTTCATGGGTTTGGGAAACTGATTGATGACAAAGCTTTGGCGTTAGTGAACTCAAATGCTGAGAAAGCTTTAAGCTTGATGAACTCCTGTGCAACTGCTGTATTAGAGAATTTTTCAGATATTGTTTTTGCATATGGATTTGGCCATGAGTACAGGCATGACACTCCTACACCCATTTCGTCTTTGAATTTATAGTCGATTTATTGATGAGTTTTTGCATCAAATTTTACTACGTTTCTTGATGCGCCTTTCAGTTTTGTTTTCAAGAAGGATACGGAATTTCACAAACGACGTTCCAGGTCTTTATTCTGTTCTTATGGCTCTTTGTCTAAGTGTTTTTACTGGCATAGTGAACTTGTTGTTCCCTAGTTTACTGGAAGTTACTTAGTCCGCCCTTGTCTAATTCCCCCTCGAATATGCAAATTGTACTTCGACTGTCCCAAATGAGGGGAGTTGGTAGTACATATAGAAGCTTACTTTGAAAGAGTTTGTCGCCATCACACACTACAATTGTCATTAATTTGGCCATCTACTGAAAGAACAATTCTATTCACAATGTATTTCCTTGTCACTTGATTCAACACCTTTTTTGACACTGCTGGGGAAAGAAAGAGCCAAAAAACATGCATTTGATAGGGTAAACGTTTAATTTATCACACCTAACAGTGGAAATATGATGAAATTAAACACAATTTTAACCAAGATGTAAAGAGGTAATTCATATAAGGAAATTTTGTGGATACAAACTAGAAAAGTATATTCTTCTTTAAAGAACCGGTCAAGACTTCCTATCACACATTTCTCCCTAGATTTTTTAAGGAACCTCACATGACACCATGGGACATTTTTTTTTACAAAGTGCGATCATTTCTTTCAGCAAGGTCATTTGATCACGTGTGAGTTTTTTTTTTTTTGTTGGGGGGGGGGGGGGGTTGTTCATAATTTCTCCTCCCTTCTTTGTTCTTGATAATGACCATATTATTGTCTACTAAAAGGACGATTTGTCATTTCACCTTCCATTCTCTTTATTCAAGGATAATCTTATTAAGCAAACTAACTACGCCCCCATCACTAATAGGGAGTCTCTTATGCCATGTGTGGATGCCCCCAAAAGAGTCCCTTTTACTTTGCAACAAAGTTAACTTTTTTCGTCTATTTACCATCGAAGATAATCGATAGGTCTTAACTACTAAATATTCTCTGCAGCAAAATACTGTCAATTATTGTATCGTTCTTCACATCTGTGTATGTCACAAAATGGAAAGAATTCTTTCCTCAGGAGTTGAGCTTAGCTCCATATTTTCACTCCCGGATTACACCTTGCGCGTCAATGGAAGTTCTGCAAGCCTATCTTGCATGGAGACAAGGAGATTGTAAGTAGCATGTAGTCCATAGTATTTTGTTTTAGTTGTAACTGGTGTTATTTGCTGGAAGTTGGATGCTAAATTCTGTTTTACCAAAATTAAAATTTGAACTTCATAATATTTCTACAGGTCACTCTGACAACCAGTATAATACTTGCCTTTGGACGCTGATGGAGTGTGGAAAGATTAAAAGAGAAGAAGCACAAAGTATCTTGAAGGTTCTACTAGCTATCTGTAGCTTTTTAAACAGTTGACCATCAATTTGACTTTATGCTATGCTTCTATGATATTGCTGTTTATATGTAAATGCCATTGGCCTGCCTCAAAACTTTTCTGAGCTCCCTACCTGGAATTGGACAGAGAAGCAGATTTTGGGAAGCGTAAGAATATAAAGAGGCCAATGACCATATTGAAGAGTGTCACAGGTTCATACGTGACCCCATATGCGTCTGGTACACACTCTGACATATAATATGACTAACCTATATCCACTTTACAACAAGCCTTAGATATCTTTCTGCATCAACCTCATTAACAGGCCACAAAGCAGCTTATATTTAACTTCTTTAAGACTGTCACCAGCGGTGAAGCCATGTTCATCCTTATGGGGGTCATTCGACCCCCTTTAGTTTTGGAACGTGTCAATGTTTACCCCTTCAAATTATTAGAAAATGACTACTAAAAATGATGAATTTATACAGTTTGACCTCCTTAAATTTGGGAAAAGTTGTACTAAATAATTATTTTGACCCCCTTGTATACTAAATTTAGACACCTCAATTATAATAGTTATCCCAAAAGCAATACTGACCCCCTTTCTTAAAATTCCTGGCTTCGCCATTGACCATCATAGGTGTACAACCTAACTTGTTTGGTTCATTGAAAGACTAGTAAGATAAACCTTTTGGTGCTATGCGGCCATTTTAATATCAGATAAGCTTCAATTTCAAGCAAGAATCTTAACTTTGCCTATGCCATTGATCTCCAACACTTTCTACTAATCGAGTCCCATGTGCTTGGACAAGTGAGCTGTTTGTTTACCAATGTCCTTGATGCCATGGTTAGGTACTGACTCATTTTAGCTTAAGCTGTTAAACAGAGGGCCTAAAATTGTATATGATGCTTTAACAGTATTAGTACTTGATTCGTAATTTGATTGTCTTCAGGTATGATTTGAGTCATTTGACAGCTATGCTCCGCAGCTAATAGGTAAGGTTGGGTCATATCTGTAGAAATCCTCTAAGAGGCACAATCGCTCATCTTCAGTCCATTTTTAAATATTCCCATCTCTAGATAAGAAATAATTGCAGACACGAACAAAATCTCCATTTCATGTATTACAAGCCTCTTTCTTTGTTCTACCTGGTGCAGGGTTCATCGTCTTGTATTTGTGTAACTGTTTCTAAAGAAGCTTTGTTGGCAAATTCTGCAGGGAACACAAAAGCAAGAGAAAAACGAGCTGCTTTTTAAGAAATTTGGAATCAATTACACAAAAGATATTCCTTGCATGTTCCGTCAAGGATCATGTCTTCTCAAGACCGAGGTTACTCACTTTTTCATTTGTTTTCATTTTCTTTTTGGTACTAGTGTCATTTTTACCATTAACTAAAATAAGCATATCAATCTCATGGTGGTGGAGGTGGTGCATTAAATGGAGAAACTGAAACAACTGCAAAAGTAACGTAGTGTAAATAGGTGACGACCTGGCATATTGAGTGTTGAAACGCTGATTATGTGGCATATGTGATTCATCATTTCTTGGACGTGAGGCTCAAGAACGTTATATGTGAGGCTATGGGACTTTAGGTATGAGGGCTAGGTTTATCCCCTTCCTCAAGTTTTTTTCCCTTATTGTCAAAACAACTATAGACATACCATATCAGAAATTAGATCCAAAACCATCTTATATTCGATATCCTACAATCCATACAACCTCAAAATTAACCTATAATTATCCTACAAACACGTGCCGGATAGTATGGTTTGTAGTAGTCTTGCCATCTTGATTAGGATAATGTATGTAGTAGGTTTATCTGATTGGGCAAGGGTAGCTGTAATGAGGTAATATCTGATGTCAAGCTTGATTCTGAACAAAACAGCAAAAATACAACATCCATAATAATCTGCATACATCACAAGAAACTTGTCGTGTACGGTCTACCATGGTAACATGTCTGAGAGACAGGAGAATTCTCGTGATTAGTTAGATTAGCAAACTAGGACTGCCTTGTGGGTTCATCATGAAGTTTCCAACTAATGACTAGACCTCTATTATATGGTAGACGCTTGTCTCACTATGCTCAGCAGTTCAAGACCATCTCCACCTCATGAACTAGAACATACTATCCCTACTACCCTAGCCACCTTAACTACCTCATTCTTTTGACCTAGGTACTTCTGATCCATTCTTTGCTGGATTCATACATGAGTTAATGTCTGCTAGGGTTGTTTAACAAAACCTGCATAATCGCCTGCAGAAGATCTGAACGAACTAAGGATATTGCTCAAAGTTGTTTGGAACTTGGGGAATCTAGTAAGTGGGACTCTTACAAACTAGGACTTCGAAAGTTTTGCATGAAATTTCCAACAAATACATGACTTGCTTCTTGACTTGACACGTTTCTCATTTTACCAATGTCAGTTTTACCGCTTTTGAATGACTACTCTCCAGACCACCCCGGCCACCTTTACCACCTCATTACTCGCAATCTTAGATTTTGATACTAGTCTAGAATGACAATACTTGTGTGCATGAATCACTACGAACCTCTCCATCCAGATAAAGCCTGTTGGTTGGAGAACTCTCCATAGTAATATTTCCACCTTTGGTGTATTTGGACCAAAATGAACTCCATGATTTCAGGTGTAAGGCTTTATCAAGGTCTTTTCTGCTGGATAGAGTGGTTCATTTGGCTTCTCTCTGAGCTTTGCCAGGAGCGCCTTTTGTGGTGCTCGTTATCGGTGGTTCATAGGGATTGACAGTTTTTTAGTTGCTGAGCCCTGCTGATTCACCATCAATCTCTTGCAACTTTATGTTCTTGATCTACCATGTGTCTTGTGTTATCATCAATAAAAGAAAAGGTCAGCAAGTCAGCAAATTTTGGTCATTTATAGCAGCGTGCATTTCTGGTTTTTCTTGCCTTGAGCATCTAACCTCTGAAGCTATGAATACAATGATAACTGAACTTCTATTAAGGGCTAGGTTACCTAGACTCGTCTATGAGGATAGGATACAGGCACGGATCTGCCAATTTTTTAAGATTTTACGCCAAATTTAGTGTAAAGCAGCCACACTCATGCCCACACCCACACCCATGTTATGTTGTATGGACACGGGTACTTTGGCAAAAATGAAAGATCGGGGTAACATAACTTTAATTGTGTACTTGGCCATTCCATATTGTTTGTGCATTCTACCATATGGGATCCAGCCTCTTATGACTCTTTTTTCCATTGTTTTTAGGTTGACCATATTTTAAAGTACAATGACACTGGAACTCCCATTAAAAGAATGCGGAAGGAGATCACATTACTCCATTCAAAAAATATAGCTGCGAAACGCTTCTGGAACGACCACCATATTCTTCAGAAGGAGTTAGGTAGTTTTGAGCAGGACGTGAATAAAATTAAACTCGAGTATCTGAAGTCCTTCCAATTCGATAACAGGCTGATGCCATCAACTTGGATTGTTGTCAGGATAGATGGCTGCAATTTTCACAGGTAGTTATGCTTATTAGTCACATTCTTGGTTTGCAATAGTGCTCCTGGCTGCTTCCGTGGCCTGTTTGTGGAGTTGGAAAGTTTGCCGTATTTATTTATTTGTTGTCACTGTTGTCGGTGTGTGTGCAGTTTGCGCTGTAGTACAAGGCCAATTTATAATAAGCCCACCAATCCAAGTCATTTCCATTAAGCATGATATATAAATTATGCTCACATAAATTTATGGGCCACATTTATCCTTGTTATACGCTTCAAATAGAAACTTTTAATCCTTAAACCTTACACGTTCGAGTATCAAAACGTGCACACTTTAGTTGACAGAGGGAGTGTTGGATTTGTTAGTTCACTGCCCAAAGAGGAAGTTTGGTACTCCCTCAGTCCCGGATTGAGTGACCTTTTTCCTTTTTTAGGATGTCCCAAAATTAACTACCCTGTTGCTTTAGTTATATGATTTATAGCATTGTTAATTATACTGTATTGCTTGAGTCAACACATCAAATGAGTTTCCTAAAACAACCAGTTTTTCAAAGGGGACATTTATTTTGGAACTGAGGGAGCGGGGTGTCAGTATGTATCAAGTCAGTGGCGGGTCAAACTCCAAAGTTTTTCTACTTGAAGCAAAGATAAGTTGCATCGATTTTAAATTTTTGGATCCTTGATGGGTTCCATATGATATGTTGATCTCATTTGATCCTGGTGTCAGATTTTAGTAAATGCAACATTTCCGTGTTATTCTGCTTTGATCTTACAGTCTACGAAAGAGTTTTATATTTAAGTTCTTTTGCGCTTTTGGTAGCTTTTCTGAAGAGCATGACTTTGTGAAGCCAAATGATGAGGCAGCTCTGAAGCTTATGAATTCTTGTGCAGTTGCTGTGCTGCAGGAATTTCCTGATATTGTTTTCGCATACGGGGTGAGTGACGAGTACAGGTACTAATTATGTTACTTCTGAAAGGCTCTACTAGCTCCATATTTTGAGTTCACAGGTGTACATAAATCTGAAGCTGTTACATGTTCCAGTTTTGTACTAAAGAAAGAATGTCAGTTCCATCAAAGACGTGCCAGGTTTCTTCCACTTTTCTTTTGTTTCATTGAGATTTTTTGTTGTTAATCAATGGGAGAATTTGAATTAAATACTCGCTCTGTCCTGGACAGTTTGTCCCATTTTGGTTTTTTATGGTCAACATAACGAACTTTGACCAAACCTTGGTGTCAATCTAATCATTAGATTGACACCGTTGTATGGTCAAAATTAATTTGTGTTGACCATAGAAATTCAAAATGGGACAAACTTTCTGGGACAGAGGGAGTATTAGACTTACACCCTCGTTCTCTTTGCAGCGAAATAGTGGCTGTCATCGTGTCTCTGTTCTCTTCCATGTACGTTCTGAAATGGAAAGAGTTTTTCCCTACGAAACAGTTGAAGGACACACCACATTTTGATGGACGGGCAGTATGCTATCCATCATCTGAGATTCTTCGAGATTATATAGCATGGAGGCAAGTTGATTGTGAGTATTTTAGACATGACTTTTTCTTTTCCAAGATGGCACTTAACCTACCAACATCATAGTCTTGTTCTGTTCATTCTGTATAAGCGTAAAATCGGTTGAAATGGAATTATCGTGGTAAGTCAATAATTTTTCTGGATACAGGTCATATTAATAATCAGTACAACACCTGTTTCTGGATGCTAGTCAAGTCTGGCAAGACCAAAAGTGAAGCTCAAAAGCACTTGAAGGTACTGTTTTTGTTGAACCGGAAGAGAAGTTTCTATGCAGATATCTTGCTCATATATTAAAACAATTTTTTTTTTTTTTTTTGTGAAGTTGACTGCATGTGCATTCTTGATTTTTTTTTCGAATTGTTTCGTTCTCTTCGTATGCGTTAGTGGTGCTTTTTGTGTACTGTAGTTTCCTAAAATTAGCAGCACCAATCCAATACTCTCTTAAGGGCTCTTCTTATCATTTTTTTTTTTTTTTGAAGTGTTCTTAAAGCTATCTTCTCCACTTTTAAAGTGAAGTTTCAAGCTGTTAATGTAAGGGAGATGTGCAATTAGATTTGTGGAGCCCGCACTTCTTTCTTTACGGTTTCAATCCTTTCCATTTGCAGGGCACACAAGCGCAAGAGAAAAATAAATTGCTCATCGAGGAATTTGGTATTGATTATAATACATTACCAATCATGTTTCGTCAAGGATCATCTGTTTTCTGTGACAAGGTTATGATCTCTCTCTCTCTCTCTCTCTCATGGTAAAGGTAAATCTATTGTCTACTTAGTGGAAGCTAAGTACACCCGACCAACGAAAGTATTTCCTTGTGTTAAAACTGCTTGCCGTGATAGTACCAACTATAACTTCAAGCATCTTTATGGAAACTTTTCTCTCTCCCCCTCACCCCCACCCCCAACTCTTCTTGTCTTTCCTTATTCAACTGACGTCGATTACTGAATGTATGAGATACATTATTCAACTGACGTTGATACTGATTGCAGGAGAGACAGACGGTGACACATAGGGACGGAGAGGCTGTAGAAAACTCGCACGGGAGAATCGTAGTTGAACATTGTAATGTTATTGAATCAAGCTTTTGGGAAGCACACCCAAGCATCCTTGACGAGTAGGTTGCTTTTCATTCATTCAGAACAATATGGTGACCCCTTTTCCTTTTTTCCTTTAGTCAAAATATTTTTCTTTTTCACTTCTTTCTTCATTGTCATTTTTGCTTAAACCTCTTTTGTATCCAACCAATAATTGTGACAGGAAGTTAGGTTTTTCAGTGTATATTAAGAATTTACTGTTATTTTTAAAAGCTTGTATATCAAGTTTTTTCCCCCCCTATATTTTCCCATCAAATGCATGTTTCTCTGTCCCAAAATGATGTTCCCATCTTTTTTGACAAATGAAATTTAAGCAATAATTTTAGTTTGGTTTAATTATTTTATTTTAATGAAATTGTAAAACTTGCTATTGATACACTATTATAAATAGTATCAATAACATGATTTATATTTTCATTAAGATAATTAAATTAAACAAAAAATTTTTGTGAAAATCTCATGAAAAACGCGTTTTACACTCATATTAGCGTAAAACGTGTTTTCCGTATGCGGAGTGGCATTTTTGTAAATAAGCAGAACATTATTACAAAGCGCTGTGGCATTTTTGAAAATAACTGAAACTTATAAAAACACAACACACACTTTTCGACACTGTAGGATGCATTTTCTCTTACTAGAACATGCACTTTTTAACACAAGAGAATGCACTTGTTTTTGGAACTTGTAAAAACTCACCAAGCATATGTTGACAATGTAAGAGGCATTTTTCATTACTAGAGAAGGTAGTTTGTAATACTAGGACATACATTTTAACATTACCATTAAAAGTGTCTGTTTGAATGTTTATAAGTGTCGGTTGAATGTTTTATAAGTGTAATATAAGAGCAGACACATTTTAACACTGAAAGAGGCACATAATGATACTAGAGGAGGCAAGTACGTAAAACACGTATTTTCATTCCTTAGTGTAAAACATGTTTTACACATGAACGACACAAAATTATTAATCAAAATTCATTCTTATTAACATAAAAAAAAAAGTGGGAAACAGAAGAGTAGTCAATTCTTGTTTTGCTAGTGAGATTGTAAGAGCAATCGACTTTTGAAAGCCAATTTAACAATCCTTTGAGAGTTTCTGCCAAATATTCTACAAATGTTCTAAGGAGTTGCCTCGCGTAGTGATAATATTATTGTCAAAGTTAAATTCATGCAAATTAAGACGAAACTATCTTTTCAAGACGAATCCTGAGTTTAATGCGTGAAAACGTGAATTCCAAAAACTCCAAAACTGACGCCGTGCTTGAGGGATAGCTGTCCATACACTGATAAGGCGGATTGATTGGTCAACCCCTTCCTTTATTACCGAGGAGGGGATCCATATATCTTGTGCAGGTCGATCAGAAGGTGCAGAACAAATATAAAATTAAAAAAATCATTAAAGAATTTTCAATTCCTTTGTCATTAGATCTTTTAATTGGCAATTGGAAAAGGATTCTTTTCTTACTGAATCACATCTTTTGAGTGAGACTATATATATATACACATTATTTTAATGATTCAAACTCATGAAACTTGTACAATTTTGGTAATCTTTCTAGCATGCACATATGATATAAATTTTGTAACCTATTCTTTTGCCTAATAATTCATTTGCTTTGACAAATTCATTTTCAGTTCATTAAGAACCATTTGCAATTATAATTCATGGTTGGGATATTGGAATTACTAAACACTAAACTGTCCAAATGTGATTGTTTTGTTGCTCTGTCTCATCAACATCAAGGGGTTAATGTGATGCGACGAATCAATTATTTGCGAAGTGCCTTAAAAATGTCTCTTTTGCCAAATAAAACTTTTTAGCCTATTCACTGTATCCAATAAAATGTGTCTTTGTACCAAAATAATACAACTTAGCCCATTTTTTTTTTATAAATATACAAATTTTTATTTAAATATGCTCATTTTAGCATGCTTTTGTGGACCAGCTAACGAATATAATTTAATTTGGAGATTGAAGGATACGAATAATTGTTTTTTTATTACCCCTCATGCAAATAAGATTTTTTTAATAATTTAATAAATCATCCTTTTTCCATTATATAAATTTTGATTTTATTAATTACTTCTAGTATTAGTTTAATGGGTAATAATGTGAACTTATATGTTTCATATGTGGTTTTCTTTTGAACATTTCATATGCAATTAAAATACCTCTATTTAGATAATAATAAAAAATTATATGCTTTATCACATATTTATTATAAAATATGTTACAATAACGATGAAATATTATTAAACCCAGCACAAGTTTTAACTAAGTAATTGTGAAAATTTAATGACTAATTTGTGATTACAAGAGTTTAAATTTGTATTTAGATTAAGAAAGTATTAATAATGATGTAATATTTTTTTTTTCAAAAAATTTCAGATTTTAAATTTTATTTTGTCATTTTTCCTTTGTACATTGAATACTGTTTTTCCAAAAAAAAATGATGTGTTAGAGTGATTAAATGTTTTTTTTTCCTTTCTTTTTCTTTTGCACACACTGGAGGCAGTTCTTAAATTCGGCACTGGGTGGATATCAACTTCTTGTAAAAGTTCTTGGTTAAAGTAATTAGTTTGACATTAATTTAATACATCTCATATACAGTATAGATTGAAAACTCATTTATTTGATGTATGACTAAAAGCATAAATCTGCCAAATCATATTGATAATCATGAGTGATAAATTATTATATAAAAGCACCCCATTGGAAAAACCAGGTACAAATTTATTTTCTAACTCTGAACAAATAACTGTAAGTAATTTTCGTAAATTACTTCATCAATCTCTCATGGATCTTAGAGAATCTACTCCAACTTTCCGATCTCCAGTTGAATCGAAAATATTCGTTCCTATCTTCTCGCAACCTTCTGTTTTCACAGAATATATGTTAAATATAGATGGAGCGGCTCAGGGTAATTCAGGAAGAGCGGGAATAGGTGGTGTTATCCGTAATCAATTGGGTCAATGCATTCTTGGGTTTAGTCATTCCATTGGAAACACCTCTAATATGATTGCTGAAACACGGGCTCTGCGTCAAGGACTACAATATGCTGTTACTGCCAATATCAAAGTCATTCATGTTGAAACTGATTCGTTAGTACTTTTTAATGTTCTATGCAGGGGGCAAGTACCTCCAACCGGAGCGTTAAATTTGCTAACTGACTGCAAGCTTTTGATAGAATCTTTTGATCATGTTTGGTTTTCTTTTGCTTATTGAGAAGGAAACGGAGTTGCGGATATCTTGGCCACAAATGCTTCTCAATCGTATAATATATATGTGAATATTTTGTATCACCACCTACTTACTTACTTCCCAGTTTATGTAAGGATGTTAATGGTAGTTTTGATGTAAGAACTTTAACAGTCTTTCAAGCTTTTACTCAGTTTGTAAAACAACTAGTTGTAATATCTCTTTATGTTATATATATGCATCTGTTTGATAAAAAAAAATGTTAAAAGTAATTAGCTTGTTCCATGAGTAGTTAACATATGTACTCAAGTAATAAAAAGCACAAAATGAAAAGTACACGAAAATTAATAATGAAGTATACTATATATTACTCCCTCTGTCCCTAAATGAGTGTCCATTTTCAAGAAATCTTTGTCCCAAAATGAGTGTCTTTTTAGAACATAACTTTGTCCCTAAATGTTTTTTTTCGAATTTTTTTTCACCGGTTTCTTTATACGTGCAAAACTGAATGCTTGGAAAGGAGATTACAAGATTATATATGAATATTTGCTACCAAATTGTACAACAAAGTTGAGATTTTCAGTGTCCCTTAAAATGAAATTTGGACACTCATTTAAGGATAGAGGTAGTACAAATTATGGATAGTTGAGTGGATATTGTGAGTATAAATAGTGAGGTAGGAGAGAGAAAGCGAGGTAGAGAATATTTAGTATATAGTTGTTGTTACTTGTTAGTATGATAAGTGAGTTTCATTAAATAAAAAAATATTACTCCCTCTGTCCCAGAATGATAGTCCTCCTATTTTCATGGGTTTTACGAAGAAACTTTGAGTAATAATTAAGGCTACTTTTAATTATTCTAATGAAATTTTTGAAATTGTTCTCGATACACCATTATAAATACTGTTAATATCAATTTTTAGATTCTCATTAACATAATTATAAGTAACATTTATAAATGCTCAAAGTTCCCTCGTAGTAACACCGAAAAAAAGTGGACTATCTTTCTGGGACGGAAGGAGTATAAGCTTTACATTTGGACCGTGTGACTTATCAATGAAACACTAAAAAAGTTTTTAGAATTTCACAAGGATGGTTAGATTGACTTTTATATTTAGTCAAAGATTTTACTTGTATTGACCATCCAAACAAAGTCAAAAGTGGACCATCTTTCTGGGACGGAGGGAGTATTATTCACCCATGTAATTTGCACTTTCCACTGTTGCATTAATCAAACTTATCATCCTACATTTTAAAATACTATGTTGTCCTAAATACACTCACTATATTTCCCATTTCACTCTTACTAAGGAATTTTAAATCAAAATTGACTCAGGAGTGATGGTGGTACGCTAAAGGTGCGGTGATGGTGAACGGGTGAAATAGTAGAAATATGATTTAGTTGAACTACACGGCTGGACATTACAATTTTCAAAGAAACTCGTTAAATTTTTCATCAACTTTCGTTAAAAATAAAATAAAATAACGCCCCCTTAAGCCAAATTGCAACAAAATGCAAAAGGTAAGAGCGGGTAACAGAAAAAAATGGTAGGGAACTAATTTGCAAATATACATAAAAGCAAAGTAAGTTAACCGAATTGCGATGATCCTAGTGATTAATGCCTAAGTTGACCAATAATGTTTGTCAAAGGCAAGTATCCGAGGTCAATCCATCATCGGGATCAGGCAAGTATCCGAGGTCAATCCATCATCGGGATCTTGTTGCCATCACTTCTTTGACAATGCTCGCCGCTATGAACCCTGTCTCAGCCAATTCTTGGCAGTGATCATTATAAAAGATGGCCTTGTAAACATTCAGAAAAACAAAAATACATTCACTTATGACCTTATAAACATCCAGAAACACAAAAATGTTACTTAGGGCATAAACAGTCTCCCAATAATATTTGGCCTTATATATACCATGTGAAAATACATCCAACCAAACCTCATAATGATATAAATACCGAGTGTTCTATTATTAGCACTTCCATTAATCATCCCGATTAAAAAAAATACAGAAAAAATGGTTATTCATAGAAACACTAATGACTAGAAGACACTTACTTAAAACTGACAATTCAAACGAGTAGGAAAAACTTTGGGTTAGATTCAACTTAACCGATAAGTCACCACTTCAAAAACCCAACTACAGAGAGAGACAAAAAGAACATAAAATAATGAAGGCGGAGGAAAAGATGATACTGAAGAAGCAGGGTAGTAGGATGCTATGGCAAGCAGGCATCCGGAATAAAGACTCATAAGCTTCTGATTATCTCTTCAACTAGTTGTTGATGCACGAGCCCCTAGCAAAACAGATACGAAAAATCAGAGTTATAATAAGGTTACATGCGCTTGGCCTAAGTTGAACTGCGCATTTAAAAAGAAATGATCACGAAGTATGTCATCAGAATGGAACTATCATCGAAATGCACCATACCACTGCCTCTCTAGCCAATAATTGAATTAAGGGAAATAATAAAGTTACAAAAGATGGCTACAAAATTTGGTCTACAAAATGAGGTGTCATAATTGTGTTGGTGTTTTTAATTGAAGTGTTTCGGGTCCACTATCGATGTGGCCAATGAAATATCGCCACCACATCTTGTATCCTTCATTTGTAAACTTCTTTTGTAAGCCTAGCATTGCCCTTGAATTAATGTGATTCGTTTACATTAGGCTCAAAATGAAAATTTGCCCGTCTATTTTAACTACTGTTAGACTTTCAGTTCTTGTTTTCTAAAACATACTCCCCGTCAAAAAATATGCGTACCCTATCGACTATACAAGAGTCTTAAGGAAGTGACTATTTTGGTTTTTTCCTTTTATAGCCTCAACCTTTTTCTACTAGCGTCAATTTAATGATCCCTATTCTTTTTCTAACACACATCAAGGGGCAATACAGATAATAAAAACCTTCTAAAAATGGAAGGGGACAAACTTTGGGATGTCCCCAAAATGCATAGTACACATTTATCATGAGAAGGAGAGGTACTTCCAATTCATTTGTCTCATCAAAATTTCTTGTCGAGATCATCATTTTTACCATATTGAACTAGTCTGCAGATTACAAGAGGGAAAAATAAAAACCCATCCTGTGCAAAGGCTGAGAGGCTGTGATACTTGAAATGAAAGAATACAGGAAGTAGGAACCCCATGTTAACAGATCTTTGATACCTAAAATCCACTCCAGATCTGGATTCAATGCACTTCCTTCAGTTAAGAATTTACTTCCTCCGTCCCAAAATGAATGTCTAATTTTTCAAAAATTTGATCCCAAAATGAATGTCTTATTTTGGAGAATTTACTAAATCATCCATTATCAAACATAATGTTCTCATTCATGTTGGACAGCGACCCCCCCCCCCTCCACATTCTATGATATCGTCCGCTTTGGACCCAGCCCGCACGGATTTGTTTTTGGGCATTTCCCATAAGGCCTCATACTAATAGAGTGTGTGGACACCTTAATATACTACTGGGTAGTTCTTCTTTCAATTGCCGATGTGGGAATTGAGTTGAAACCCCAATAATTCACACTTGGACTCATGATGCAACATGGTGATCATTAATGGTTTTTGTGCTACTAAAAATGCTTAAATTTCAACTTTCTTTACTCTCACTCAAATCTAAAATTGGAAATTCATTTCAGGAGGGAGGGAGGGAGTAATATATTATGTATAAGGAAATAACAAAATAGTCCAGCTTTCCAAAATAATAGTCCCATCTGTCAAGTCAATCTTTCAAGAAAGTAGCTTTATTTCCTTTGTCTTGAAATTTTACTAAAATTACAGTTTTTTTTTTAATAGAAATGACTAGCGTAAACAGTACTCCCTCTGTCCTAGACTAAGATTCTTACTTTCCTTTTTGGTTTGTCCCAGACTAAGGTTCTTAGTTGCTTTATTACCTAAAATGGAACATGGGTCCCACTTGTCATTCTCACAACAAAAACTCCCTACCCACTATCTCTCCTACTTTCTCTTCCTTACTTTTTTATACTCACAACATTTACTTTTTCTTAATATCCGTGTAAAGTCAAACTAAGAACCTTAGTCCGGGACGGAGGGAGTATAATAATTTGTTCTGGAAAGTGCATTATGACTTATGAAAGTACCATGAAAGGAAATATAGGTACTATTCTTATGGTCTTGTCTGCAATTCATGTCAATTCTACGAAATCCTATAGTACAGTCATATATGCACATTCTAGTATTCATTGTATTCTTTGAGATTGCAGGTAAATTATATCAGAAAGAGTCATAAGTAGATGCGATAAAAAATGAACATGCTTTATTCAAGCTAATAATGATATATCAGGCTGCCAGCTTTGTATATCAAACATGTTTCAGGAGATTCCAGCAGTGCCCCTTCAAACAGAAAGTTAAATATAAATTTATTATGAGATTGATGCAATCAGAGATAAGAGACTCATCATTCTACAAAAGGGTTCAAGAAACAAACAAGATTCAACAACTGAATAACCTAAGAAATTAAACAAAAAGCTGAAAAATGAGATTCGTAATGAGAGTTTTACCTTTTTTCTTATTTCCACGCGAAGTACGGACCACAGGCAAATCCTCACGGACCTCACCAGCTCCACAACCTTGAAACTCGTTCAGGCCTCCATTTTGGTTCACCATGCATTGCAAATTCTCAAACTCACAACCATTAAAATCCTGGTCTAGTAGTGTCGCACCTTCTTCATTTCTTCCATCTACTCCAGGATGAAGGCAATAAATTTGATCATTGCACTGCATATTACAAGGATTCATCACATACGCATTTGTCAAATTAGGATTCATCACATGGCTTGGATTAGCCGACTTTTGATAAGGAAAAGACCCGATTTCCCCTTCAATCCTCCCTCGAATATCAACTAGCAAACACTTGAGCCTTGCCACCTCAGCCTCCAACACAGCCTGACCTTGTAGCCTCTTCATAAGCTGCTGATTCAAAGTTCTCAATCTGATCACTTCATCCTCTAACGAGGCAGTTCTTGCCTTCTTCTTCTCACGATACTTCCGTACCGCTTCTCGATTTCCCAAAGGTCGTTTTTTACTTTTCTTATCCGAGGACTCAGCGGTATCATCAGTTGGGGTGTTATCATCGCTCAAAGAAGGTACGAGTTTGGTGTGAACGTGATAACAAGTGTGTGTATGAGATGAGTCGGGACCCGGTGGGTTGCAAGTGTGGGCATGAGTACATGCGTGTGAATCCTTGAGAATTTCATCGAAAAAGCTATCCATTGAGCCACTAATGGGAAGGTCGCATAAGTTAGTATCCGAAAACATCTCGTGGTTCGAAAAATCAAGCTCTCCGTCGTCCATCAGCAAGATAAAGCTACGATCACAGTATTGAATGATTCAACAAAGTGATCTTGAGTAGGACCTGGATCAAATTTAGCTGTTCATTCCCTTATGTTGACTTTGACTTTTTGATTGGGACATATATGAAACCTGACAACTTCAGAGCAAATCCAAATTAGTAATCGAGTATTTACGAAAAGTCTAGTCATATGGAGAAGCAAACAAAGTTATGAATATATTAAGCCATAACATTAAGCAGACAAACAGATAGACAACAGACAAAAGAACCAAAACTGAAGCTCATGAAACATGGGCATCCAACGCACAAATAATCACCAAAACTAAAACGCAGAACCATATTAACAATCAATGACAACCAGATTTGCCACAAAAACCTGAAAAATATTTGATTTTGAGTGAGCTCCAGATCAATTTTTGCATCTATTTCCATCTGTTGACTTCAATTGTTTAAATGACTCACGAAATAGAGATGCTAATACAAAAGAAGACAGCTTGAGACACCTGAACGATCAGAACTTATCCGAGCAAACTCAACCCAGTAATTGAATTCAAAATTAACACAATCATAATAGCAACTACATTAAAGAGTCAAGTTAAGCCATAATTCCGAAAATGAACAATCTGTTGGAATTTAGTTTTGGAAAAGTGTGGTTTGACCGACTTTTGACCAAGAATTCCATTAGGTTCCATTTTGTGTAAATGGAAATTAATTGCATATTTATAATCTACGTTTGGAGTAGATTAGTGTGGTATATTTATTTTCTCAAAATCAATTCCGGGTGAATGAGAAATTAATGTCCAAAGTATGCAAGTTGAAGTGGGTAAATGAAGAGTTGGAAATGTGAAAAGCCATACATCCCACATTGGTTGGAAAATGAAAAAGATGAGAGTATTTAATATGGCTCATCTAAGAAGGTTCCAATCAAGTGTGGACTTGGGCTTCCAAGCTAAGTGGGCCTTTGGGCTAACCATGCAAGCTAGTGGGTAAATAAGTTAATTTTGGGCTTGCCCAAAATAGACCTATGACCCGCGAAGCGGCGCGAAGGGCGGTTTAGGGCGCACTTTGCACTTCGCTGTGGAGCTTAAATTTTTGGCAAAGATGGGCTCGATGTTGGTCCGTCCCATGGCATGGTTCGAGTCAAGGCGGCTCGGTCCAGAACGTTGGGTTCGTGGGCTTGGGCTGATGGGCCTCGGCCGAAACCCATCTGGTCTGTAGCGGATCGGTTGGGATTAGGACCATGGGTCGTGATGGTTCGGGGTTGGGCGACCCGCGCCTGTTCAAATAGGCGGGTCGGGAGTTCTGGGTCGATCCAGATAATCACATCCCTCCATCCAAGATCTGATCCAATGGCTGAGATTCCACCAGGTGCAATTTGTGTCTATTCCCAAAACGCACCCTATCTCTTCATTAACTATATATACTCCCCACCAGGATTGACATTCTTCACCAAGTCATTCAATCACAATTGTATAGCACTCAAATCACTCTCTCTTCATATCAGAAGTAGAGGAGCACATATTTAACTGAGTTAACGAACTCGGTTAAATACTTACCTGAATTCGATGGAATTCTGTTAGAATTCAAAGGAATTCTCATGGCATCGGTTAGAAGATCGAATCATCTTGTTGCATAAGTTCCTTCAATGTCTGGAAGTGTCAAACACTGTTATGTTCGCCGAAATCGTTAATTTGAAGTGCTTCTATTAACGATTGTAAAGTCGTTTCATCTTGAGAGAAGATTGCCGCAGACCGTTAGCACCAGTGCGGGGCAATATCTTCTTGCGGAGATTGTGTCCAACACAAGACTCGACTTCATTTATTGCCCGGTTTGATTTAATATTTGCATTTATAGTTTATCCTTATTTTCTGCCCCGTTAAGTTTATTTTGGTTCATTTATTTATTTGTCATTATCGTTAAAGTTCAAGAAAACCTTTACTATTGTTATATACAATTTACATAACAATCACAAGAAGAATGTTTTACGTTTTCTTGAATGTTTTTTTTTTTGACAAATGCGAGCCAATGATGATGGACAACCGAAGGACGTTATCGTTAGAAATTTAACGAAAAGTATGACGGTTTCCAAGGAAGGATAACTAGAAGAGCTTTAAAGATAACGAGAAGGGCAACAATATTCACACAAGAGATTCAAAAGACATTGTTGACAACATGGAATGGACTTACAAGAAATTTGTAGAAGAAGAATAAATGGCTATCCGGGATAACCACCCTCTGTCTAAAGAAGTTCGTGGAAAAAGATAACCCGACTATCCAGGTCGGTCCTAGAAACGGCGGCAGCGGCGCGAGGTTTGTCTAAAGAAGTTCATGGAAGAAGATACCCCGACTATCCGGGATGATGAGCCATGATCCGCAAAGACATGGATAATAAAATTCTCATATGTCGAATGTACATATTGAGTGGGCTAAGTGATGCCGTTACCTAGAGAAATGTCTCGTAGGGACAGCCAAAGAGTTGTGGAACCTTTTGATACGAACCTTTAAGGTTCAAGAAACCAGTTCCAAGATATGGTACAGATTTGGTAAACTTGTTCACTTAGCAGAGTTTGTCATATTCCTTGAAAGGAAATGGACAACGTGAATCAAAGCCAAACATCAACGAAAGGTTGAATAGGCTTGATTGAGCATTAATGGGGTTTGAAGCCAACTTAGCAAGTTGAAGGTCAACCCAAAAGAATGGTGGATAGACGATAGGACTACCCGCCATATATGTGCTGATAGGGAGAGCTTCTCATTATACACTCCTTTAATTGGAAAGAAGTTGTACATGAGAAACTCTACTACTTCCAAAGTCGTGGGACTTGGAAAGTTGTACTGAAGATGACTTCAGACAAAGAACTGACTCTCGGGAATGTGCTACATGTCCCGGACATTCACAAGAACATAGTTTTCAGATTGCTGTTCAGCAAGACTGGATTTAGACTAGTGTTCAAGTCAAATAAAGTTATACTGACCAAGAAAGGTTTGTTTCTTGGAAAAGGGTACCTTGCCTGGATGCGAAGGACATTGGTGTTTCTTATGGAAGGTTCTAATTTATGGCTTGATAAATTAGGTTACATGAATTTCAACACAATTAAGACGTTAGTGAGTCAAGAATTAATTACCTTTAATAATTCGATTCATCTGACATGTGTGAAATTTGCGTGTAAGCAGAAATTACGAAGAAACACGACACCTCTTGATTTAGTGCAAACTCGAGGTGAGGAAAAAGTATTTAATTACTTTTATAGACAATGGCACAAGATATTGCTTTGAATATCTTTTGAAAAATAAGGATGAAGCCTTGGAGGCTTTCCAGACTTGTAAGAATGAAGTTGAGAATCAAATTAATGTAAAGATTAAGAAAGAGAATATATTGCTTCGTTTGAAAAACTTATGTTGTGAAACCGACATAATCTAACAAACGTCAGCACCATATAAACCTTGGTCTTACGAAGTATCTAATGCAAGAATCATATTCTTAAGGAGATGATAAATACGATGTTCATGCTTAACCCGAAAATTGTGGGGGTGAAGCAATACTACGTAGAACTACATTCTTAACAAGATACCCAAGAAAGGAATTGTTAAAACTCCTTATGAGTTATATAATAACCGTAAGATGTTTTATAATTACCTTAAGTCTGGGGGTACACCTCAAATGTGGGGGTACGGGCAAAAGTAAATGTACATAAGCCAATGACGTGGAATTATTTCATTGAAATGAAATAAATGAGTTCTAGCAAGAGAACATATGTAAGTGCAAATAGTTTATCTTAAAGAAGACGAACCTAGGCACAGTCTGTGGACAAAAGAAGATAGTCTTTTGGTCCTTATTTTTCTATGGTAGAAAATTAAATGCAAACTGTTAAAGAAAATTATTAACAGTTAAATGGATAGTTAATCATATGTACAATATTTGGAAGTTGTTTGATCTTCCTCCGTGATGCTAACCGTTGGGTTGCAAATTGGTCCTTAAAAAGGAAATATTGAAATATGAATCTATAGAAGAAAACTTTTGAAAAGATAGATCCTGAAAAGGTAGACTTTCAATAAAAATAGTCAAGAGAGTCATAATTTCAAAAGATAGATTTCTAAAGGAAAATAATCTTGAGAAATAAACTCTTATGAGGCGGACTTGTGAATCTGAAAAGGCAGATCTCTTGAAAATTAAATCTCGAAAGATAGACTCTCGAGAAATAGAATCTGAAGAGATAGATTCTTAAAATGATAGACTCTTTAATGGTAGAGTCAGGAGAATCAAATTCTCATGAGTTAGACTCTCGAATAAATGGATTCGTAAGAAGTCTAAAGAAGGTAGAATTTTGAGAGGTAGACTCTATAAGGTAGATTCTTAAAAGGTATACTCTAAAGATGTAAACTCAGAAAGTCAGACTACTTAGAGATACTGACTACTCGAGAAATCGGACCGTTACAGAGATGCTGACCACTCGAAGAAACTAACCTCTAGAAGAATTGATCACTTGAAACGACTGATCATTCTAAATAGACTGAAAGTCTAAATGGAATTGTAATCAATCATTGAAAAGGTATAGTCAAGGTACTTGGAGTACTTAAGGACATACACATGATTACAATAAATGAGATATTCAATAGTATGAAAAGGATATATTGATCGAATATCAGACACTAATAAACTCAAAAGTGAAAATATGTTCACAATAGATGGAGGAGCAGTGTCAATGAAATCTTCCAAGACAACAAGGATAACTCGATTCAATAGGGAATCTGAGTTAATAGCATTAGACAACGCTTAAGGATAAGCTGAATGGTCTAATAAATTCTTGGAAATAATTCCTTGTTGGAATAAGTTTATGCCTACATATCCTAAAGTATTGTAACGACAATGAAAACTAGGAAAAAGGCATAAAGTATGGTAAATCTAGACTTAATGGTCATAGATACAATACCATAAAACAATTGATCTCAGATAGGACTATCACAATCAGTTATGTGAAGTCAAAAGGCAGATCTGTATACCAAAAGGGTGTGAATAAGAGATCAAATTGTTTGGTAAGGGGAATGAGGTTAAAACCCACACAAACAAAGAAATCCATAGTGGACACTCAACCATGAGAAATGGAGATCCCAGGCCCTTGGTTCAATGAGACAACTAAATTATGGACATTCTAGTAGTGCACTTGAAACCTATTATAACCTATTCTCAGAAGCCATCAAGTGCTAAAAGTAAATCCTGATGACGTGTGGTGAGGGTAAGCTTAAAGCTTTTAATGATTCCTATACCTATGTGGTGGAGTATGCAGGTTACTCTTTATAGGAGATCACCTATATAAGTGAGAAGTAATAAGGCCGCTTCAAATTGATACACTTATGAAGTCAAGCACGGTCCAAGGCCGAAATGGACAAAACGTGAGAACAAAACGTGTTAGAGCTATTATTGTGTAAGTACTATTGTCTTGGTATACACTATACAGCACGTGGTTCAAAGCATAGCGCTACCAAACGACTAGTATATCCGATAGTATTTTACTAAGGAAGGTTCAAAGCCAGAAGCTACCTATCCTGATGCAGTAATGGTTCGCCGAAACTTCCAGACGAGTCTGCATTCATGCATGCATTAAGTTTGTCATTCATGTGGGGGATTGTTGGAATTTAGTTTTGGAAAAGTGTGGTTTGACCGACTTTTGACCAAGAATTCCATTAGGTTCCATTTTGTGTAAATGGAAATTAATTGCATATTTATAATCTACGTTTGTAGTAGATTAGTGTGGTATATTTATTTTCTCAAAACCAATTCCGGGTGAATGAGAAATTAATGTCCAAAGTATGCAAGTTGAAGTGGGTAAATGAAGAGTTGGAAATGTGAAAAGCCATACATCCCACATTGGTTGGAAAATGAAAAAGATGAGAGTATTTAATATGGCTCATCTAAGAAGGTTCCAATCAAGTGTGGACTTGGGCTTCCAAGCTAAGTGGGCCTTTGGGCTAACCATGCAAGCTAGTGGGTAAATAAGTTAATTTTGGGCTTGCCCAAAATAGACCTATGACCCGCGAAGCGGCGCGAAGGGCGGAATGGGCGGTTTAGGGCGCACTTTGCACTTCGCTGTGGAGCTTAAATTTTTTGGCAAAGATGGGCTCGATGTTGGTCCGTCCCATGGCATGGTTCGAGTCAAGGCGGCTCGGTCCAGAACGTTGGGTTCGTGGGCTTGGGCTGATGGGCCTCGGCCGAAACCCATCTGGTCTGTAGCGGATCGGTTGGGATTAGGACCATGGGTCGTGATGGTTCGGGGTTGGGCGACCCGCGCCTGTTCAAATAGGCGGGTCGGGAGTTCTGGGTCGATCCAGATAATCACATCCCTCCATCCAAGATCTGATCCAATGGCTGAGATTCCACCAGGTGCAATTTGTGTCTATTCCCAAAACGCACCCTATCTCTTCATTAACTATATATACTCCCCACCAGGATTGACATTCTTCACCAAGTCATTCAATCACAATTGTATAGCACTCAAATCACTCTCTCTTCATATCAGAAGTAGAGGAGCACATATTTAACTGAGTTAACGAACTCGGTTAAATACTTAACTGAATTCGATGGAATTCTGTTAGAATTCAAAGGAATTCTCATGGCATCGGTTAGAAGATAGAATCATCTTGTTGCATAAGTTCCTTCAATGTCTGGAAGTGTCAAACACTGTTATGTTCGCCGAAATCGTTAATTTGAAGTGCTTCTATTAACGATTGTAAAGTCGTTTCATCTTGAGAGAAGATTGCCGCAGACCGTTAGCACCAGTGCGGGGCAATATCTTCTTGCGGAGATTGTGTCCAACACAAGACTCGACTTCATTTATTGCCCGGTTTGATTTAATATTTGCATTTATAGTTTATCCTTATTTTCTGCCCCGTTAAGTTTATTTTGGTTCATTTATTTATTTGTCATTATCGTTAAAGTTCAAGAAAACCTTTACTATTGTTATATACAATTTACATAACAATCGCAAGAAGAATGTTTTACGTTTTCTTGAATGTTTTTTTTTTGACAAATGCGAGCCAATGATGATGGACAACCGAAGGACGTTATCGTTAGAATTTAACGAAAGTATGACGGTTTCCAAGGAAGGATAACTAGAAGAGCTTTAAAGATAACGAGAAGGGCAACAATATTCACACAAGAGATTCAAAAGACATTGTTGACAACATGGAATGGACTTACAAGAAATTTGTAGAAGAAGAATAAATGGCTATCCGGGATAACCACCCTCTGTCTAAAGAAGTTCGTGGAAAAAGATAACCCGACTATCCAGGTCGGTCCTAGAAACGGCGGCAGCGGCGCGAGGTTTGTCTAAAGAATTTCATAGAAGAAGATACCCCGACTATCCGGGATGATGAGCCATGATCCGCAAAGACATGGATAATAAAATTCTCATATGTCGAATGTACATATTGAGTGGGCTAAGTGATGCCGTTACCTAGAGAAATGTCTCGTAGGGACAGCCAAAGAGTTGTGGAACCTTTTGATACGAACCTTTAAGGTTCAAGAAACCAGTTCCAAGATATGGTACAGATTTGGTAAACTTGTTCACTTAGCAGAGTTTGTCATATTCCTTGAAAGGAAATGGACAACGTGAATCAAAGCCAAACATCAACGAAAGGTTGAATAGGCTTGATTGAGCATTAATGGGGTTTGAAGCCAACTTAGCAAGTTGAAGGTCAACCCAAAAGAACGGTGGATAGACGATAGGACTACCCGCCATATATGTGCTGATAGGGAGAGCTTCTCATCATACACTCCTTTAATTGGAAAGAAGTTGTACATGAGAAACTCTACTACTTCCAAAGTCATGGGACTTGGAAAGTTGTACTGAAGATGACTTCAGACAAAGAACTGACTCTCGGGAATGTGCTACATGTCCCGGACATTCACAAGAACATAGTTTTCAGATTGCTGTTCAGCAAGGCTGGATTTAGACTAGTGTTCAAGTCTAATAAAGTTATACTGACCAAGAAAGGTTTGTTTCTTGGAAAAGGGTACCTTGCCTGGATGCGAAGGACATTGGTGTTTCTTATGGAAGGTTCTAATTTATGGCTTGATAAATTAGGTTACATGAATTTCAACACAATTAAGACGTTAGTGAGTCAAGAATTAATTACCTTTTAATTCGATTCATCTGACATGTGTGAAATTTGCGTGTAAGCGGAAATTACGAAGAAACACGACACCTCTTGATTTAGTTCAAACTCGAGGTGAGGTAAAAGTATTTAATTACTTTTATAAACAATGACACAAGATATTGCTTTGAATATCTTTTGAAAAATAAGGATGAAGCCTTGGAGGCTTTCCAGACTTGTAAGAATGAAGTTGAGAATCAAATTAATGTAAAGATTAAGAAAGAGAATATATTGCTTCGTTTGAAAAACTTATGTTGTGAAACCGACATAATCTAACAAACGTCAGCACCATATAAACCTTGGTCTTACGAAGTATCTGATGCAAGAATCATATTCTTAAGGAGATGATAAGTACAATGTTCATGCTTAACCCGAAAATTGTGGGGGTGAAGCAATACTACGTAGAACTACATTCTTAACAAGATACCCAAGAAAGGAATTGTTAAAACTCCTTATGAGTTATATAATAACCGTAAGATGTTTTATAATTACCTTAAGTGGGGGTACACCTCAAATGTGGGGGTACGGGCAAAAGTAAATGTACATAAGCCAATGACGTGGAATTATTTCATTGAAATGAAATAAATGAGTTCTAGCAAGAGAACATATGTAAGTGCAAATAGTTTATCTTAAAGAAGACGAACCTAGGCACAGTCTGTGGACAAAAGAAGATAGTCTTTTGGTCCTTATTTTCTATGGTAGAAAATTAAATGCAAACTGTTAAAGAAAATTATTAACAGTTAAATGGATAGTTAATCATATGTACAATATTTGGAAGTTGTTTGATCTTCCTCCGTGATGCTAACCGTTGGGTTGCAAATTGGTCCTTAAAAGGAAATATTGAAATATGAATCTATAGAAGAAAACTTTTGAAAGATAGATCCTGAAAAGGTAGACTTTCAATAAGAATAGTCAAGAGAGTCATAATTTCAAAAGATAGATTTCTAAAGGAAAATAATCTTGAGAAATAAACTCTTATGAGGCGGACTTGTGAATCTGAAAAGGCAGATCTCTTGAAAATTAAATCTCGAAAGATAGACTCTCGAGAAATAGAATCTGAAGAGATAGATTCTTAAAATGATAGACTCTTTAATGGTAGAGTCAGGAGAATCAAATTCTCATGAGATAGACTCTCGAATAAGTGGATTCGAGAAGTCTAAAGAAGGTAGAATTTGAGAGGTAGACTCTGTAAGGTAGATTCTTAGAGATATACTCTAAGAGGTAGACTCAGAAAGTCAGACCACTTAGAGATACTGACTACTCGAGAAATCGGACCGTTACAGAGATGCTGACCACTCGAAGAAACTAACCTCTAGAAGAATTGATCACTTGAAACGACTGATCATTCTAAATAGACTGAAAGTCTAAATGGAATTGTAATCAATCATTGAAAAGGTATAGTCAAGGTACTTGGAGTACTTAAGGACATACACATGATTACAATAAATGAGATATTCAATAGTATGAAAAGGATATATTGATCGAATATCAGACACTAATAAACTCAAAAGTGAAAATATGTTCACAATAGATGGAGGAGCAGTGTCAATGAAATCTTCCAAGACAACAAGGATAACTCGATTCAATAGGGAATCTGAGTTAATAGCATTAGACAACGCTTAAGGATAAGCTGAATGGTCTAATAAATTCTTGGAATAATTCCTTGTTGGAATAAGTTTATGCCTACATATCCTAAAGTATTGTAACGACAATGAAAACTAGGAAAAAGGCATAAAGTATGGTAAATCTAGACTTAATGGTCATAGATACAATACCATAAAACAATTGATCTCAGATAGGACTATCACAATCAGTTATGTGAAGTCAAAAGCAGATCTGTATACCAAAAGGGTATGAATAAGAGATCAAATTGTTTGGTAAGGGGAATGAGGTTAAAACCCACACAAACAAAGAAATCCATAGTGGACACTCAACCATGAGAAATGGAGATCCCAGGCCCTTGGTTCAATGAGACAACTAAATTATGGACATTCTAGTAGTGCACTTGAAACCTATTATAACCTATTCTCAGAAGCCATCAACTGCTAAAAGTAAATCCTGATGACGTGTGGTGAGGGTAAGCTTAAAGCTTTTAATGATTCCTATACCTATGTGGTGGAGTATGCAGGTTACTCTTTATAGGAGATCACCTATATAAGTGAGAAGTAATAAGGCCGCTTCAAATTGAAACACTTATGAAGTCAAGCACGGTCCAAGGCCGAAATGGACAAAACGTGAGAACAAAACGTGTTAGAGCTATTATTGTGTAAGTACTATTGTCTTGGTATACACTATACAGCACGTGGTTCAAAGCATAGCGCTACCAAACGACTAGTATATCCGATAGTATTTTACTAAGGAAGGTTCAAAGCCAGAAGCTACCTATCCTGATGCAGTAATGGTTCGCCGAAACTTCCAGACGAGTCTGCATTCATGCATGCATTAAGTTTGTCATTCATGTGGGGGATTGTTGGAATTTAGTTTTGGAAAAGTGTGGTTTGACCGACTTTTGACCAAGAATTCCATTAGGTTCCATTTTGTGTAAATGGAAATTAATTGCATATTTATAATCTACGTTTGGAGTAGATAGTGTGGTATATTTATTTTCTCAAAACCAATTCCGGGTGAATGAGAAATTAATGTCCAAAGTATGCAAGTTGAAGTGGGTAAATGAAGAGTTGGAAATGTGAAAAGCCATACATCCCACATTGGTTGGAAAATGAAAAAGATGAGATATTTAATATGGCTCATCTAAGAAGGTTCCAATCAAGTGTGGACTTGGGCTTCCAAGCTAAGTGGGCCTTTGGGCTAACCATGCAAGCTAGTGGGTAAATAAGTTAATTTTGGGCTTGCCCAAAATAGACCTATGACCCGCGAAGCGCGCGAAGGGCGGAATGGGCGGTTTAGGGCGCACTTTGCACTTCGCTGTGGAGCTTAAATTTTTGGCAAAGATGGGCTCGATGTTGGTCCGTCCCATGGCATGGTTCGAGTCAAGGCGGCTCGGTCCAGAACGTTGGGTTCGTGGGCTTGGGCTGATGGGCCTCGGCCGAAACCCATCTGGTCTGTAGCGGATCGGTTGGGATTAGGACCATGGGTCGTGATGGTTCGGGGTTGGGCGACCCGCGCCTGTTCAAATAGGCGGGTCGGGAGTTCTGGGTCGATCCAGATAATCACATCCCTCCATCCAAGATCTGATCCAATGGCTGAGATTCCACCAGGTGCAATTTGTGTCTATTCCCAAAAGGCACCCTATCTCTTCATTAACTATATATACTCCCCACCAGGATTGACATTCTTGACCAAGTCATTCAATCACAATTGTATAGCACTCAAATCACTCTCTCTTCATATCAGAAGTAGAGGAGCACATATTTAACTGAGTTAACGAACTCGGTTAAATACTTAACTGAATTCGATGGAATTCTGTTAGAATTCAAAGGAATTCTCAAGGCATCTGTTAGAAGATAGAATCATCTTGTTGCATAAGTTCCTTCAATGTTTGGAAGTGTCAAACACTGTTATGCTCGCCGAAATCGTTAATTTGAAGTGCTTCTATTAACGATTGTAAAGTCGTTTCATCTTGAGAGAAGATTGCCGCAGACCGTTAGCACCAGTGCGGGGCAATATCTTCTTGCGGAGATTGTGTCCAACACAAGACTCGACTTCATTTATTGCCCGGTTTGATTTAATATTTGCATTTATAGTTTATCCTTATTTTCTGCCCCGTTAAGTTTATTTTGGTTCATTTATTTATTTGTCATTATCGTTAAAGTTCAAGAAAACCTTTACTATTGTTATATACAATTTACCTAACAATCGCAAGAAGATATTTACGTTTTCTTGAATGTTTTTTGACAAATGCGAGCCAATGATGATGGACAACCGAAGGACGTTATCGTTAGAGATTTAACGAGAATTATGACGGTTTCCAAGGAAGGATAACTAGAAGAGCTTTAAAGATAACGAGAAGGGCAAAAATATTCACACAAGAGATTCAAAGACATTGTTGACAACATGGAGTGGACTTACAAGAAATTTGTAGAAGAAGAATAAATGGCTATCCGGGATAACCACCCTCTGTCTAAAGAAGTTCATGGAAAAAGATAACCCGACTATCCAAGAAACCACCCTCTGTCTAAAGAAGTTCATGGAAGAAGATAACCCGACTATCCGGGATGATGAGCCATGATCCGCAAAGACATGGATAATAAAATTCTCATATGTCGAATGTACATATTGAGTGGGCTAAGTGACGCCGTTACCTAGAGAAATGTCTCGTAGGGACAGCCAAAGAGTTGTGGAACCTTTTGGTACGAACCTTTAAGGTTCAAGAAACCAGTTCCAAGATATGGTACAGATTTGGTAAACTTGTTCACTTAGCAGAGTTTGTCATATTCCTTGAAAGGAAATGGACAACGTGAATCAAAGCCAAACATCAACGAAAGGTTGAATAGGCTTGATTGAGCATTAATGGGGTTTGAAGCCAACTTAGCAAGTTGAAGGTCAACCCAAAAGAACGGTGGATAGACGATAGGACTACCCGCCATATATGTGCTGATAGGGAGAGCTTCTCATCATACACTCCTTTAATTGGAAAGAAGTTGTACATGAGAAACTCTACTACTTCCAAAGTCGTGGGACTTGGAAAGTTGTACTGAAGATGACTTCAGACAAAGAACTGACTCTCGGGAATGTGCTACATGTCCCGGACATTCACAAGAACATAGTTTTCAGATTGATGTTCAGCAAGGCTGGATTTAGACTAGTGTTCAAGTCTAATAAAGTTATACTGACCAAGAAAGGTTTGTTTCTTGGAAAAGGGTACCTTGCCTGGATGCGAAGGACATTGGTGTTTCTTATGGAAGGTTCTAATTTATGGCTTGATAAATTAGGTTACATGAATTTCAACACAATTAAGACGTTAGTGAGTCAAGAATTAATTCGATTCATCTGACATGTGTGAAATTTGCGTGTAAGCGGAAATTACGAAGAAACACGACACCTCTTGATTTAGTTCAAACTCGAGGTGAGGTAAAAGTATTTAATTACTTTTATAACAATGACACAAGATATTGCTTTGAATATCTTTTGAAAAAGAAGGATGAAGCCTTGGAGGCTTTCCAGACTTGTAAGAATGAAGTTGAGAATCAACTTAATGTAATGAAAGATTAAGAAAGAGAATATATTGCTTCGTTTGAAAACTTATGTTGTGAAACCGACATAATCTAACACACGTCAGCACCATATAAACCTTGGTCTTACGAAGTATCTGATGCAAGAATCATATTCTTAAGGAGATGATAAGTACAATGTTCATGCTTAACCCGAAAATTGTGGGGGTGAAGCAATACTACGTAGAACTACATTCTTAACAAGATACCCAAGAAAGGAATTGTTAAAACTCCTTATGAGTTATATAATAACCGTAAGATGTTTTATAATTACCTTAAATGTGGGGGTACACCTCAAATGTGGGGGTACGGGCAAAAGTAAATGTACATAAGCCAATGACGTGGAATTATTTCATTGAAATGAAATAAATGAGTTCTAGCAAGAGAACATATGTAAGTGCAAATAGTTTATCTTAAAGAAGACGAACCTAGGCACAGTCTGTGGACAAAAGAAGATAGTCTTTTGGTCCTTATTTTCTATGGTAGAAAATTAAATGCAAACTGTTAAAGAAAATTATTAACAGTTAAATGGATAGTTAATCATATGTACAATATTTGGAAGTTGTTTGATCTTCCTCCGTGATGCTAACCGTTGGGTTGCAAATTGGTCCTTAAAAAGGAAATATTGAAATATGAATCTATAGAAGAAAACTTTTGAAAGATAGATCCTGAAAAGGTAGACTTTCAATAAGAATAGTCAAGAGAGTCATAATTTCAAAAGATAGATTTCTAAAGGAAAATAATCTTGAGAAATAAACTCTTATGAGGCGGACTTGTGAATCTGAAAAGGCAGATCTCTTGAAAATTAAATCTCGAAAGATAGACTCTCGAGAAATAGAATCTGAAGAGATAGATTCTTAAAATGATAGACTCTTTAATGGTAGAGTCAGGAGAATCAGATAATTCTCATGAGATAGACTCTCGAATAAGTGGATTCTTGAGAAGTCTAAGAAGGTAGAATCTTGAGAGGTAGACTCTGTAAGGTAGATTCTTAGAGATATACTCTAGAGAGGTAGACTCGGAAAGTCAGACCACTTAGAGATACTGACTACTCGAGAAATCGGACCGTTACAGAGATGCTGACCACTCGAAGAAACTAACCTCTAGAAGAATTGATCACTTGAAACGACTGATCATTCTAAATAGACTGAAAGTCTAAATGGAATTGTAATCAATCATTGAAAAGGTATAGTCAAGGTACTTGGAGTACTTAAGGACATACACATGATTACAATAAATGAGATATTCAATAGTATGAAAAGGATATATTGATCGAATATCAGACACTAATAAAATCAAAAGTGAAAATATGTTCACAATAGATGGAGGAGCAGTGTCAATGAAATCTTCCAAGACAACAAGGATAACTCGATTCAATAGGGAATCTGAGTTAATAGCATTAGACAACGCTCAAGGATAAGCTGAATGGTCTAATAAATTCTTGGAATTAATTCCTTGTTGGAATAAGTTTATGCCTACATATCCTAAAGTATTGTAACGACAATGAAAACTAGGAAAAAGGCATAAAGTATGGTAAATCTAGACTTAATGGTCATAGATACAATACCATAAAACAATTGATCTCAGATAGGACTATCACAATCAGTTATGTGAAGTCAAAAGCAGATCTGTATACCAAAAGGGTATGAATAAGAGATCAAATTGTTTGGTAAGGGGAATGAGGTTAAAACCCACACAAACAAAGAAATCCATAGTGGACACTCAACCATGAGAAATGGAGATCCCAGGCCCTTGGTTCAATGAGACAACTAAATTATGGACATTCTAGTAGTGCACTTGAAACCTATTATAACCTATTCTCAGAAGCCATCAACTGCTAAAAGTAAATCCTGATGACGTGTGGTGAGGGTAAGCTTAAAGCTTTTAATGATTCCTATACCTATGTGGTGGAGTATGCAGGTTACTCTTTATAGGAGATCACCTATATAAGTGAGAAGTAATAAGGCCGCTTCAAATTGAAACACTTATGAAGTCAAGCACGGTCCAAGGCCGAAATGGACAAAACGTGAGAACAAAACGTGTTAGAGCTATTATTGTGTAAGTACTATTGTCTTGGTATACACTATACAGCACGTGGTTCAAAGCATAGCGCTACCAAACGACTAGTATATCCGATAGTATTTTACTAAGGAAGGTTCAAAGCCAGAAGCTACCTATCCTGATGCAGTAATGGTTCGCCGAAACTTCCAGACGAGTCTGCATTCATGCATGCATTAAGTTTGTCATTCATGTGGGGGATTGTTGGAATTTAGTTTTGGAAAAAGTGTGGTTTGACCGACTTTTGACCAAGAATTCCATTAGGTTCCATTTTGTGTAAATGGAAATTAATTGCATATTTATAATCTACGTTTGGAGTAGATAAGTGTGGTATATTTATTTTCTCAAAACCAATTCCGGGTGAATGAGAAATTAATGTCCAAAGTATGCAAGTTGAAGTGGGTAAATGAAGAGTTGGAAATGTGAAAAGCCATACATCCCACATTGGTTGGAAAATGAAAAAGATGAGAATATTTAATATGGCTCATCTAAGAAGGTTCCAATCAAGTGTGGACTTGGGCTTCCAAGCTAAGTGGGCCTTTGGGCTAACCATGCAAGCTAGTGGGTAAATAAGTTAATTTTGGGCTTGCCCAAAATAGACCTATGACCCGCGAAGCGCGTGAAGGGCGGAATGGGCGGTTTAGGGCGCACTTTGCACTTCGCACGTACGCATCGGTCGCTGGGAGCTGTGGAGCTTAAATTTTTGGCAAAGATGGGCTCGATGTTGGTCCGTCCCATGGCATGGTTCGAGTCAAGGCGGCTCGGTCCAGAACGTTGGGTTCGTGGGCTTGGGCTGATGGGCCTCGGCCGAAACCCATCTGGTCTGTAGCGGATCGGTTGGGATTAGGACCATGGGTCGTGATGGTTCGGGGTTGGGCGACCCGCGCCTGTTCAAATAGGCGGGTCGGGAGTTCTGGGTCGATCCAGATAATCACATCCCTCCATCCAAGATCTGATCCAATGGCTGAGATTCCACCAGGTGCAATTTGTGTCTATTCCCAAAAGGCACCCTATCTCTTCATTAACTATATATACTCCCCACCAGGATTGACATTCTTGACCAAGTCATTCAATCACAATTGTATAGCACTCAAATCACTCTCTCTTCATATCAGAAGTAGAGGAGCACATATTTAACTGAGTTAACGAACTCGGTTAAATACTTAACTGAATTCGATGGAATTCTGTTAGAATTCAAAGGAATTCTCAAGGCATCTGTTAGAAGATAGAATCATCTTGTTGCATAAGTTCCTTCAATGTTTGGAAGTGTCAAACACTGTTATGCTCGCCGAAATCGTTAATTTGAAGTGCTTCTATTAACGATTGTAAAGTCGTTTCATCTTGAGAGAAGATTGCCGCAGACCGTTAGCACCAGTGCGGGGCAATATCTTCTTGCGGAGATTGTGTCCAACACAAGACTCGACTTCATTTATTGCCCGGTTTGATTTAATATTTGCATTTATAGTTTATCCTTATTTTCTGCCCCGTTAAGTTTATTTTGGTTCATTTATTTATTTGTCATTATCGTTAAAGTTCAAGAAAACCTTTACTATTGTTATATACAATTTACCTAACAATCGCAAGAAGATATTTACGTTTTCTTGAATGTTTTTTGACAAATGCGAGCCAATGATGATGGACAACCGAAGGACGTTATCGTTAGAGATTTAACGAGAATTATGACGGTTTCCAAGGAAGGATAACTAGAAGAGCTTTAAAGATAACGAGAAGGGCAAAAATATTCACACAAGAGATTCCAAAGACATTGTTGACAACATGGAGTGGACTTACAAGAAATTTGTAGAAGAAGAATAAATGGCTATCCGGGATAACCACCCTCTGTCTAAAGAAGTTCATGGAAAAAAAAGATAACCCGACTATCCAAGATAACCACCCTCTGTCTAAAGAAGTTCATGGAAGAAGATAACCCGACTATCCGGGATGATGAGCCATGATCCGCAAAGACATGGATAATAAAATTCTCATATGTCGAATGTACATATTGAGTGGGCTAAGTGACGCCGTTACCTAGAGAAATGTCTCGTAGGGACAGCCAAAGAGTTGTGGAACCTTTTGGTACGAACCTTTAAGGTTCAAGAAACCAGTTCCAAGATATGGTACAGATTTGGTAAACTTGTTCACTTAGCAGAGTTTGTCATATTCCTTGAAAGGAAATGGACAACGTGAATCAAAGCCAAACATCAACGAAAGGTTGAATAGGCTTGATTGAGCATTAATGGGGTTTGAAGCCAACTTAGCAAGTTGAAGGTCAACCCAAAAGAACGGTGGATAGACGATAGGACTACCCGCCATATATGTGCTGATAGGGAGAGCTTCTCATCATACACTCCTTTAATTGGAAAGAAGTTGTACATGAGAAACTCTACTACTTCCAAAGTCGTGGGACTTGGAAAGTTGTACTGAAGATGACTTCAGACAAAGAACTGACTCTCGGGAATGTGCTACATGTCCCGGACATTCACAAGAACATAGTTTTCAGATTGATGTTCAGCAAGGCTGGATTTAGACTAGTGTTCAAGTCTAATAAAGTTATACTGACCAAGAAAGGTTTGTTTCTTGGAAAAGGGTACCTTGCCTGGATGCGAAGGACATTGGTGTTTCTTATGGAAGGTTCTAATTTATGGCTTGATAAATTAGGTTACATGAATTTCAACACAATTAAGACGTTAGTGAGTCAAGAATTAATTCGATTCATCTGACATGTGTGAAATTTGCGTGTAAGCGGAAATTACGAAGAAACACGACACCTCTTGATTTAGTTCAAACTCGAGGTGAGGTAAAAGTATTTAATTACTTTTATAAACAATGACACAAGATATTGCTTTGAATATCTTTTGAAAAAGAAGGATGAAGCCTTGGAGGCTTTCCAGACTTGTAAGAATGAAGTTGAGAATCAACTTAATGTAAAGATTAAGAAAGATTCAAAGTGATAGAGGAGGAGAATATGTTGCTTCGTTTGAAGAACTTATGTTGTGAAACCGACATAATCTAACACACGTCAGCACCATATAAACCTTGGTCTTACGAAGTATCTGATGCAAGAATCATATTCTTAAGGAGATGATAAGTACAATGTTCATGCTTAACCCGAAAATTGTGGGGGTGAAGCAATACTACGTAGAACTACATTCTTAACAAGATACCCAAGAAAGGAATTGTTAAAACTCCTTATGAGTTATATAATAACCGTAAGATGTTTTATAATTACCTTAAATGTGGGGGTACACCTCAAATGTGGGGGTACGGGCAAAAGTAAATGTACATAAGCCAATGACGTGGAATTATTTCATTGAAATGAAATAAATGAGTTCTAGCAAGAGAACATATGTAAGTGCAAATAGTTTATCTTAAAGAAGACGAACCTAGGCACAGTCTGTGGACAAAAGAAGATAGTCTTTTGGTCCTTATTTTCTATGGTAGAAAATTAAATGCAAACTGTTAAAGAAAATTATTAACAGTTAAATGGATAGTTAATCATATGTACAATATTTGGAAGTTGTTTGATCTTCCTCCGTGATGCTAACCGTTGGGTTGCAAATTGGTCCTTAAAAAGGAAATATTGAAATATGAATCTATAGAAGAAAACTTTTGAAAGATAGATCCTGAAAAGGTAGACTTTCAATAAGAATAGTCAAGAGAGTCATAATTTCAAAAGATAGATTTCTAAAGGAAAATAATCTTGAGAAATAAACTCTTATGAGGCGGACTTGTGAATCTGAAAAGGCAGATCTCTTGAAAATTAAATCTCGAAAGATAGACTCTCGAGAAATAGAATCTGAAGAGATAGATTCTTAAAATGATAGACTCTTTAATGGTAGAGTCAGGAGAATCAGATAAATTCTCATGAGATAGACTCTCGAATAAGTGGATTCTTGAGAAGTCTAAGAAGGTAGAATCTTGAGAGGTAGACTCTGTAAGGTAGATTCTTAGAGATATACTCTAGAGAGGTAGACTCGGAAAGTCAGACCACTTAGAGATACTGACTACTCGAGAAATCGGACCGTTACAGAGATGCTGACCACTCGAAGAAACTAACCTCTAGAAGAATTGATCACTTGAAACGACTGATCATTCTAAATAGACTGAAAGTCTAAATGGAATTGTAATCAATCATTGAAAAGGTATAGTCAAGGTACTTGGAGTACTTAAGGACATACACATGATTACAATAAATGAGATATTCAATAGTATGAAAAGGATATATTGATCGAATATCAGACACTAATAAAATCAAAAGTGAAAATATGTTCACAATAGATGGAGGAGCAGTGTCAATGAAATCTTCCAAGACAACAAGGATAACTCGATTCAATAGGGAATCTGAGTTAATAGCATTAGACAACGCTCAAGGATAAGCTGAATGGTCTAATAAATTCTTGGAATTAATTCCTTGTTGGAATAAGTTTATGCCTACATATCCTAAAGTATTGTAACGACAATGAAAACTAGGAAAAAGGCATAAAGTATGGTAAATCTAGACTTAATGGTCATAGATACAATACCATAAAACAATTGATCTCAGATAGGACTATCACAATCAGTTATGTGAAGTCAAAAGCAGATCTGTATACCAAAAGGGTATGAATAAGAGATCAAATTGTTTGGTAAGGGGAATGAGGTTAAAACCCACACAAACAAAGAAATCCATAGTGGACACTCAACCATGAGAAATGGAGATCCCAGGCCCTTGGTTCAATGAGACAACTAAATTATGGACATTCTAGTAGTGCACTTGAAACCTATTATAACCTATTCTCAGAAGCCATCAACTGCTAAAAGTAAATCCTGATGACGTGTGGTGAGGGTAAGCTTAAAGCTTTTAATGATTCCTATACCTATGTGGTGGAGTATGCAGGTTACTCTTTATAGGAGATCACCTATATAAGTGAGAAGTAATAAGGCCGCTTCAAATTGAAACACTTATGAAGTCAAGCACGGTCCAAGGCCGAAATGGACAAAACGTGAGAACAAAACGTGTTAGAGCTATTATTGTGTAAGTACTATTGTCTTGGTATACACTATACAGCACGTGGTTCAAAGCATAGCGCTACCAAACGACTAGTATATCCGATAGTATTTTACTAAGGAAGGTTCAAAGCCAGAAGCTACCTATCCTGATGCAGTAATGGTTCGCCGAAACTTCCAGACGAGTCTGCATTCATGCATGCATTAAGTTTGTCATTCATGTGGGGGATTGTTGGAATTTAGTTTTGGAAAAAGTGTGGTTTGACCGACTTTTGACCAAGAATTCCATTAGGTTCCATTTTGTGTAAATGGAAATTAATTGCATATTTATAATCTACGTTTGGAGTAGATAAGTGTGGTATATTTATTTTCTCAAAACCAATTCCGGGTGAATGAGAAATTAATGTCCAAAGTATGCAAGTTGAAGTGGGTAAATGAAGAGTTGGAAATGTGAAAAGCCATACATCCCACATTGGTTGGAAAATGAAAAAGATGAGAATATTTAATATGGCTCATCTAAGAAGGTTCCAATCAAGTGTGGACTTGGGCTTCCAAGCTAAGTGGGCCCTAACCATGCAAGCTAGTGGGTAAATAAGTTAATTTTGGGCTTGCCCAAAATAGACCTATGACCCGCGAAGCGCGTGAAGGGCGGAATGGGCGGTTTAGGGCGCACTTTGCACTTCGCACGTACGCATCGGTCGCTGGGAGCTGTGGAGCTTAAATTTTTGGCAAAGATGGGCTCGATGTTGGTCCGTCCCATGGCATGGTTCGAGTCAAGGCGGCTCGGTCCAGAACGTTGGGTTCGTGGGCTTGGGCTGATGGGCCTCGGCCGAAACCCATCTGGTCTGTAGCGGATCGGTTGGGATTAGGACCATGGGTCGTGATGGTTCGGGGTTGGGCGACCCGCGCCTGTTCAAATAGGCGGGTCGGGAGTTCTGGGTCGATCCAGATAATCACATCCCTCCATCCAAGATCTGATCCAATGGCTGAGATTCCACCAGGTGCAATTTGTGTCTATTCCCAAAAGGCACCCTATCTCTTCATTAACTATATATACTCCCCACCAGGATTGACATTCTTGACCAAGTCATTCAATCACAATTGTATAGCACTCAAATCACTCTCTCTTCATATCAGAAGTAGAGGAGCACATATTTAACTGAGTTAACGAACTCGGTTAAATACTTAACTGAATTCGATGGAATTCTGTTAGAATTCAAAGGAATTCTCAAGGCATCTGTTAGAAGATAGAATCATCTTGTTGCATAAGTTCCTTCAATGTTTGGAAGTGTCAAACACTGTTATGCTCGCCGAAATCGTTAATTTGAAGTGCTTCTATTAACGATTGTAAAGTCGTTTCATCTTGAGAGAAGATTGCCGCAGACCGTTAGCACCAGTGCGGGGCAATATCTTCTTGCGGAGATTGTGTCCAACACAAGACTCGACTTCATTTATTGCCCGGTTTGATTTAATATTTGCATTTATAGTTTATCCTTATTTTCTGCCCCGTTAAGTTTATTTTGGTTCATTTATTTATTTGTCATTATCGTTAAAGTTCAAGAAAACCTTTACTATTGTTATATACAATTTACCTAACAATCGCAAGAAGATATTTACGTTTTCTTGAATGTTTTTTGACAAATGCGAGCCAATGATGATGGACAACCGAAGGACGTTATCGTTAGAGATTTAACGAGAATTATGACGGTTTCCAAGGAAGGATAACTAGAAGAGCTTTAAAGATAACGAGAAGGGCAAAAATATTCACACAAGAGATTCCAAAGACATTGTTGACAACATGGAGTGGACTTACAAGAAATTTGTAGAAGAAGAATAAATGGCTATCCGGGATAACCACCCTCTGTCTAAAGAAGTTCATGGAAAAAAAAGATAACCCGACTATCCAAGATAACCACCCTCTGTCTAAAGAAGTTCATGGAAGAAGATAACCCGACTATCCGGGATGATGAGCCATGATCCGCAAAGACATGGATAATAAAATTCTCATATGTCGAATGTACATATTGAGTGGGCTAAGTGACGCCGTTACCTAGAGAAATGTCTCGTAGGGACAGCCAAAGAGTTGTGGAACCTTTTGGTACGAACCTTTAAGGTTCAAGAAACCAGTTCCAAGATATGGTACAGATTTGGTAAACTTGTTCACTTAGCAGAGTTTGTCATATTCCTTGAAAGGAAATGGACAACGTGAATCAAAGCCAAACATCAACGAAAGGTTGAATAGGCTTGATTGAGCATTAATGGGGTTTGAAGCCAACTTAGCAAGTTGAAGGTCAACCCAAAAGAACGGTGGATAGACGATAGGACTACCCGCCATATATGTGCTGATAGGGAGAGCTTCTCATCATACACTCCTTTAATTGGAAAGAAGTTGTACATGAGAAACTCTACTACTTCCAAAGTCGTGGGACTTGGAAAGTTGTACTGAAGATGACTTCAGACAAAGAACTGACTCTCGGGAATGTGCTACATGTCCCGGACATTCACAAGAACATAGTTTTCAGATTGATGTTCAGCAAGGCTGGATTTAGACTAGTGTTCAAGTCTAATAAAGTTATACTGACCAAGAAAGGTTTGTTTCTTGGAAAAGGGTACCTTGCCTGGATGCGAAGGACATTGGTGTTTCTTATGGAAGGTTCTAATTTATGGCTTGATAAATTAGGTTACATGAATTTCAACACAATTAAGACGTTAGTGAGTCAAGAATTAATTCGATTCATCTGACATGTGTGAAATTTGCGTGTAAGCGGAAATTACGAAGAAACACGACACCTCTTGATTTAGTTCAAACTCGAGGTGAGGTAAAAGTATTTAATTACTTTTATAAACAATGACACAAGATATTGCTTTGAATATCTTTTGAAAAAGAAGGATGAAGCCTTGGAGGCTTTCCAGACTTGTAAGAATGAAGTTGAGAATCAACTTAATGTAAAGATTAAGAAAGATTCAAAGTGATAGAGGAGGAGAATATGTTGCTTCGTTTGAAGAACTTATGTTGTGAAACCGACATAATCTAACACACGTCAGCACCATATAAACCTTGGTCTTACGAAGTATCTGATGCAAGAATCATATTCTTAAGGAGATGATAAGTACAATGTTCATGCTTAACCCGAAAATTGTGGGGGTGAAGCAATACTACGTAGAACTACATTCTTAACAAGATACCCAAGAAAGGAATTGTTAAAACTCCTTATGAGTTATATAATAACCGTAAGATGTTTTATAATTACCTTAAATGTGGGGGTACACCTCAAATGTGGGGGTACGGGCAAAAGTAAATGTACATAAGCCAATGACGTGGAATTATTTCATTGAAATGAAATAAATGAGTTCTAGCAAGAGAACATATGTAAGTGCAAATAGTTTATCTTAAAGAAGACGAACCTAGGCACAGTCTGTGGACAAAAGAAGATAGTCTTTTGGTCCTTATTTTCTATGGTAGAAAATTAAATGCAAACTGTTAAAGAAAATTATTAACAGTTAAATGGATAGTTAATCATATGTACAATATTTGGAAGTTGTTTGATCTTCCTCCGTGATGCTAACCGTTGGGTTGCAAATTGGTCCTTAAAAAGGAAATATTGAAATATGAATCTATAGAAGAAAACTTTTGAAAGATAGATCCTGAAAAGGTAGACTTTCAATAAGAATAGTCAAGAGAGTCATAATTTCAAAAGATAGATTTCTAAAGGAAAATAATCTTGAGAAATAAACTCTTATGAGGCGGACTTGTGAATCTGAAAAGGCAGATCTCTTGAAAATTAAATCTCGAAAGATAGACTCTCGAGAAATAGAATCTGAAGAGATAGATTCTTAAAATGATAGACTCTTTAATGGTAGAGTCAGGAGAATCAGAAATTCTCATGAGATAGACTCTCGAATAAGTGGATTCTTGAGAAGTCTAAGAAGGTAGAATCTTGAGAGGTAGACTCTGTAAGGTAGATTCTTAGAGATATACTCTAGAGAGGTAGACTCGGAAAGTCAGACCACTTAGAGATACTGACTACTCGAGAAATCGGACCGTTACAGAGATGCTGACCACTCGAAGAAACTAACCTCTAGAAGAATTGATCACTTGAAACGACTGATCATTCTAAATAGACTGAAAGTCTAAATGGAATTGTAATCAATCATTGAAAAGGTATAGTCAAGGTACTTGGAGTACTTAAGGACATACACATGATTACAATAAATGAGATATTCAATAGTATGAAAAGGATATATTGATCGAATATCAGACACTAATAAAATCAAAAGTGAAAATATGTTCACAATAGATGGAGGAGCAGTGTCAATGAAATCTTCCAAGACAACAAGGATAACTCGATTCAATAGGGAATCTGAGTTAATAGCATTAGACAACGCTCAAGGATAAGCTGAATGGTCTAATAAATTCTTGGAATTAATTCCTTGTTGGAATAAGTTTATGCCTACATATCCTAAAGTATTGTAACGACAATGAAAACTAGGAAAAAGGCATAAAGTATGGTAAATCTAGACTTAATGGTCATAGATACAATACCATAAAACAATTGATCTCAGATAGGACTATCACAATCAGTTATGTGAAGTCAAAAGCAGATCTGTATACCAAAAGGGTATGAATAAGAGATCAAATTGTTTGGTAAGGGGAATGAGGTTAAAACCCACACAAACAAAGAAATCCATAGTGGACACTCAACCATGAGAAATGGAGATCCCAGGCCCTTGGTTCAATGAGACAACTAAATTATGGACATTCTAGTAGTGCACTTGAAACCTATTATAACCTATTCTCAGAAGCCATCAACTGCTAAAAGTAAATCCTGATGACGTGTGGTGAGGGTAAGCTTAAAGCTTTTAATGATTCCTATACCTATGTGGTGGAGTATGCAGGTTACTCTTTATAGGAGATCACCTATATAAGTGAGAAGTAATAAGGCCGCTTCAAATTGAAACACTTATGAAGTCAAGCACGGTCCAAGGCCGAAATGGACAAAACGTGAGAACAAAACGTGTTAGAGCTATTATTGTGTAAGTACTATTGTCTTGGTATACACTATACAGCACGTGGTTCAAAGCATAGCGCTACCAAACGACTAGTATATCCGATAGTATTTTACTAAGGAAGGTTCAAAGCCAGAAGCTACCTATCCTGATGCAGTAATGGTTCGCCGAAACTTCCAGACGAGTCTGCATTCATGCATGCATTAAGTTTGTCATTCATGTGGGGGATTGTTGGAATTTAGTTTTGGAAAAAGTGTGGTTTGACCGACTTTTGACCAAGAATTCCATTAGGTTCCATTTTGTGTAAATGGAAATTAATTGCATATTTATAATCTACGTTTGGAGTAGATAAGTGTGGTATATTTATTTTCTCAAAACCAATTCCGGGTGAATGAGAAATTAATGTCCAAAGTATGCAAGTTGAAGTGGGTAAATGAAGAGTTGGAAATGTGAAAAGCCATACATCCCACATTGGTTGGAAAATGAAAAAGATGAGAATATTTAATATGGCTCATCTAAGAAGGTTCCAATCAAGTGTGGACTTGGGCTTCCAAGCTAAGTGGGCCTACCATGCAAGCTAGTGGGTAAATAAGTTAATTTTGGGCTTGCCCAAAATAGACCTATGACCCGCGAAGCGCGTGAAGGGCGGAATGGGCGGTTTAGGGCGCACTTTGCACTTCGCACGTACGCATCGGTCGCTGGGAGCTGTGGAGCTTAAATTTTTGGCAAAGATGGGCTCGATGTTGGTCCGTCCCATGGCATGGTTCGAGTCAAGGCGGCTCGGTCCAGAACGTTGGGTTCGTGGGCTTGGGCTGATGGGCCTCGGCCGAAACCCATCTGGTCTGTAGCGGATCGGTTGGGATTAGGACCATGGGTCGTGATGGTTCGGGGTTGGGCGACCCGCGCCTGTTCAAATAGGCGGGTCGGGAGTTCTGGGTCGATCCAGATAATCACATCCCTCCATCCAAGATCTGATCCAATGGCTGAGATTCCACCAGGTGCAATTTGTGTCTATTCCCAAAAGGCACCCTATCTCTTCATTAACTATATATACTCCCCACCAGGATTGACATTCTTGACCAAGTCATTCAATCACAATTGTATAGCACTCAAATCACTCTCTCTTCATATCAGAAGTAGAGGAGCACATATTTAACTGAGTTAACGAACTCGGTTAAATACTTAACTGAATTCGATGGAATTCTGTTAGAATTCAAAGGAATTCTCAAGGCATCTGTTAGAAGATAGAATCATCTTGTTGCATAAGTTCCTTCAATGTCTGGAAGTGTCAAACACTGTTATGTTCGCCGAAATCGTTAATTTGAAGTGCTTCTATTAACGATTGTAAAGTCGTTTCATCTTGAGAGAAGATTGCCGCAGACCGTTAGCACCAGTGCGGGGCAATATCTTCTTGCGGAGATTGTGTCCAACACAAGACTCGACTTCATTTATTGCCCGGTTTGATTTAATATTTGCATTTATAGTTTATCCTTATTTTCTGCCCCGTTAAGTTTATTTTGGTTCATTTATTTATTTGTCATTATCGTTAAAGTTCAAGAAAACCTTTACTATTGTTATATACAATTTACCTAACAATCTTTACAGGCCATGTCCGCCCTCATGTGGTGATGCATCACTCGCGTTCGTAATCTACCATCCGATCAAGAAACCAGTTGCAGATTGGCTGCAAATAATAGATCCAGAATAGTCCCACCCTTGTCAAATGACTACTTTGGAAATTCAATGCAGCCAGTGAGGGGAACAGCGAAAGCAGGGGAATTGCAGGATCATGATCTCGGGTGGGCGGCTTGGGTGGTCCATAAAGCCGTGATGGATCACAATGACAAAACAGTGAGGAAGTCAGTGGAATGGTGGCTTAAGAATCCGTTAATATACCAATTGGGTCAATTCTTTGACCCGAATAGCATTATGATGGGGAGTTCGCCTAGGTTTGATGTGTACGGGAATGAATTTGGATTGGGGAAAGCGTTAGCCATAAGAAGCGGGTATGCAAACAAGTTTGATGGGAAAGTGACGCTCTATCCTGGATTGGAGGGTGGAGGAAGCATGGATTTGGAGGTCTGCCTTTTGCCGGATTTCATGGCTGCTTTAGAATCCGATCAAGAGTTCTTGGCAGCCATTTAGTCAACTGCCTCCTTCATAATCATCGTATAATATGGAAGATGTCCATTTTAACTTTCAAATAAGAGGAGGTCTACCTTTTGTTTGTTTTGCTTTACTTTCATTTTTTTACCATCAGTTTACCATTGTACTGCGATTTTTAGCTTCACTAAATTATCTGATTGCTTTATTTAAGATACGGATCTATTATTAAATGTTTTGATTCATGAGATTAGTAAACAATACTGATTGTTTTATTAATATATGATTCTATGATCTATTATTAAATGATAACGGTAGGACCTACTATTCTAGACAAGTCATATACTCCCTCCGTCCCACCTCAATTGACACCTAAGAGCTGTACACAATAACTAAGGAAAAATTAAAAAAAAAAGGAAAATGTGTGGTAGAAAATGAAGAGAGAGAATGAGTGGTGGGTAGATTCAATATAAAATTATTAAAAGATAGCTATTTTGGGGAGGTCTCAACTCTCAAGTGAGCTGGGACGGACCAAAATGGAATAAGTATCAAATGAGCTGGGACGGAGGGATTATATATATATATATATATATATATATTCAGAAAATTTTGTTAAGGTGTAAAGGTAATGCAAGATGAAAAATAGCAAAAAATATACTACAAGAACGAGTGCCCAGGCTGCCATTAACACTTCTCTTAAAGCTTTGTCTAACCAAAGAGCATTAATGAGGAATCAAATCAGCCTAATAGTAGTGAATGTTACAATGGCCATGTTGTTTTGATCTTATCCACCAAGTGAAATCTTATTTTTTTTAAAACCCTCCGTCTCAAAAAGATAGTCCTACTTACCATTTTTGTTTGTCCTATAAAGATAGTCCCGTTCCCATAATTGGGGGGGGGGGGGGGGGGGGCTAAATTCACTAAACTTTCATAATGGCCCTCGTGATAACTAAGGGTGAGAATGAAATCAAAAGTGGACGGATTCGGGTTGGGGAAACCGGTGGCCATAAGGAGTGGGAATGGGAACAAATTTGACAGGAAATTGAACACATATCCAAGGACTTGATGGTAAAGGTGGCATATTATTGGAGCTGTGCCTTTCGCAACATTCTATGGGTGCTCTTGAATCAGATGAGGAAGTTCATGGATGTTCTGGATGAAGACCCCGAATTTTAAATGCTTATGTATGAATAAAGAGGTACCAATACCAGATTTAGTTATTGTATCCTTGATTGTTTGTTATCAGTTATTCTTGAAAGTTAAAACAAATGATCAGAACAAGACAATGAATCTAAGAAGAATGCATCATCAAAAGAACGAGTCCTCCAGGCTCCCATTGACACTCCTCTAAATGCTTTGTCCAACTGTAGAAAATTAATGAAGAAGCATTTCCACCTAATGTAGTGGGTGATTCAAATTACATTGCTATAGGCATTCTGATATGCTTTCTTATTTCCTAAATGACCGTTTTCATGGTCGGGTGGGTGGGATCTTCTAAACCTTTCCCTAATGAGTAAGGCTTAAATCAGTGACCATGTGCATGTTGTTTTGATCTTTATTCACCAAGTGAAATCTTAAAGGCTATAATTCAACACCAAGCTGACTTTACTTGGTTGAAGTACCATCCTCCAACTTCTTGCCTAAGAACGTGTTGCAAATGGCGTTATAAGTTGGGATCTATGAAGCAAGCATCTATCAGTAGCAAATAGCAATTGCCATGGTCCTGAACAAGAACAAAACACGGACCATTAATTCCGCTAAAAGTCTAAAACAGAGTGGACTGGGCTTTCTCTATTGAGCACTTCCCTATTTATACTACTCCAAGTCGGTTCGGCTAAGGAAATCAGTTGTCTTCTCCAGAAGGTTCTTTAATGGCGCTGACCATCTTATTCCTTGGATAAGAACAGAGCTCTCTACCTCTTTCTAGCATGGCGATTGTAAGCTTCAAATTTGGAAGCTTCTCCAATCTCCTTCATGGAATTTTCTGGAACTGTCTAGAGAGTCAGTGTTGACTTTCAAAACAAGATGGTGCTAGTGTGTTGATATGTTCATAATATATTATGTTCTGCATGATTGGTTTTAACAAATATGTGCAAAAAACTACATTCTAAATAATTTTGTTAAAGAGAAGATTAAGCACATTTAATTTTATCTGGATGCACTAAAGATTATGACTGAAACACAAGGGATTATCCAGAGTGATATAGTATTACATCTACCACAAAAATGAAAACATTCTGCACTTGATATATAATCTGTTATATAGCGGCGGCAATTTTAGGATAGAATTATCGAGACAGAATAAAGATGTTGGTGGTGGTTGGCTTGGATTAGTTTGGGACTCCTACCCAATGAAGCAACTAAGAAAGAGCATGGAAGCAAACGGGGCAATAACACCACAACTTCAACATTGAACCCTTCCAATGCTAAAACACATCTCAGAATGCTTCATCAAACAAGCACAATCTTGACAAAGCAAATTTACCCAACTGGTATGCTCCATTCGATCTCTTCATCTATTGTACTTTCCCTTCACTACAGCCAAACAGGCCTCCTCTTTCACAAGAAAACTCCAAGTCAAAAGACCCTCTCTCTGCAACCTTCACTCATTTTAACCACTCACCTACAAGTTGGCTACCCTTAAAAATGAATTAATTATCTTCTTGAATTTGTGTGCGAAAGCTCTTGGGCCAGTTTTATCGGCATGACTCAAGATACCTATCTCCGATATCTCTTACCCACAGACGTACCCTTAATTTTTTATTCTACTCCCTCTGTCCCGGAAAGATAGTCTCATATTGACTTTTTATGGTCAACAAAAATAAATTTTGACCAAACATTAGTGTCAATTTAATGATCACAATAAAATTCTAATAATTGTTATCGATATCGATAAATCACATAATGATTTGTCAATTACAAATTTTAGAATTTCACTAGAATGATTAAATCGTTACCAATGGTTGGTCAAAGTTCATTTTTTTTTGACAATCAAAAGTCAAAATGGGACTATCTTTCTGGAACGGAGAGAGAATTTTTTTTATGATAATTGGGCATTCATGACTGACAGGCCTAGCCTTGTTGATATTCAAGGTGGCGATGGGATCTTCCTTCTGACATTTCATAAGTATGACCACGTGGAGTGTACTCAAATCAAGAGGTTATATCGCTTTCAGACATTCTATGTTACTCCCTCTGACCCCGAAATGGTCTTCCCACTTTTTTGTTGTTAATACGAATATACTTTGAGCAATAAATTTAGGTTAACTTAATAATCCTAATGAAAATTTAAAACTTGTTATTGCTACTTCATTACAAATACTATCAATAATTTTTTTTTATTAGAATAACTAAATTAACTTGAAATTGTCGCTCAAAGTACCATTGTATCGAGAAACAGAAAAGTAGGAAGATCATTCTTGGACGGAGTACTCCCTCTTTCCCAAAATGATTTTCCTATTTTACTATTCAAACTTTCTAAAAATATGAACACTTGCTTCACTAGCTATGTTTCGTTTATGCAATTTAAGCCCATATTGTAGAAATGGGTTGAACTTTTTAGGACAATGATAAATGGCAAATGGGAAGATTATTTTGGGACGGAGGGGGCATTGATATTGGGTCTCGATCTTCTGTTAAGCATTTTGTCGAACAAGTTTATGTAAACTGAGATAGGGGCAACCAAGAAACTCAAACCACACTATAATAATCAAAATCCTGATGGATACTGCTAAACGAACAATGGGAGGTTAAAGAAATGTGCAGTAGCAAACTATTGTTGATACACATAGGGAAATAGGAATAGAAGATGCGTACCAAGGGTTCTGAAAAATATCAACCAGTGAAAGAGAGATACTGCATGATTGAATTTCTCTCCTTCGACCATAAATGGATCTCGCCAATAATTTGGGGGCTATTGATGTTACCATGTCAAAAGGTGAGCTTGGACTTGACAAACGTTAGATAAATTGGGCTTATTAAAGGCCCAATCCAGCATAAAGAATTGGGCCAAGGAAAAGAATAATGGACCTGAAACTAAAAGGGATAGTTGAATCTTTTGGTCCGGGAAGGATCCAGCATAAGCAAAGAAAAGCATGGAAGGAGGCGACATGAAGAGTAAAGATGACATAAGCCCTGGAGACATAAAAAAGGCGACATGAGAGCATATTGATAACGGCAGCGACATAGAGAAAAGGGGTGAAAAGTGTGATGAAGGGGGACCCCACTAAATCTGTGATAATGAGTGATTGAACGTGTAGGCATGTAAAGTGCTAAGCTAACAACTTATGAATAGCCAATCCAAAGACGCCAGCTGGCATAAGGAGCATGGAAAATTTGACTTCTGGCACGAGATTTTCACGTGATAGCCGAGTATAAATAGAAGGAGTCGTCACTCATAAAAGGTAATCTCTGTTTTTTTTTTTTTTTTTGCTAAAACACACACCCACTAGATTTACTTTCTCTCTCTAAAATCAAACTCTTACTCTCATGCCGGAGGCGCCCCCGGCTTAGTGACGTGCGTTGCTCGTGCAGGCTTTGCTATTGCAGCGGAGTTTTCATTCTAGACTACCAAATGCATCGGACTTGACTTTCACTCCGGCGCATCATTTATTTTGGTTGTTTTATTATAAACTTTAAAACTTAATTTTATTTTATTTTTATATTTATTTAATTGTAGACTCCACATGTCATACTCACAACAATTATTCACTAACTATTCTGTACATCATTTTCTCTCTCCTATCAAACCATCTACACTCATCACACATCATCTTTTTCTCAATTTTTTGATGTTTAAAATGAGACGGAAAGAGTAAATCATAACAACAATAACAACAACTAAAATGAAAATCAATGACCAAAAATCAAAACAGGGCTCATTGACTTCAAATCTGGACCATAATTGTACGATCACTCTAATCCGAACCATTAAATTAATGAGATAGTCTCCCATGAGAACAAAGAGATCCGTCTCATCTATGAGACATTTTTTTTTTACCCGGATCCATGACCCATGGGGCATAACCTGCCACGTGACAGCCACCCATTGGCCCCACCAAAAAAAAAAAAGAAGTTTTTTTTGAGTTTTTTTTCGGCTTTTCCGTCGTTTACCAAAAGTAATAGTTATCATAACTTAATGTAATGACTGTATACATATAAAGTAACATTGTTCATAAGTAAACGTAACACCTGTTTTACAAAAACAAAAGCTCGTTTTACCCATTTTTTCAAATGTAATACTAACTATAATTACGTGTAACCCAAACAATATCTAAATGTAATTATTATTTATACTGAAATGTAATAGTGCTTTTGCAAAAATATAAAATATTGTGTATTTTGATTTTATTTTTTAAAAGAAAGTAACATTTGAAAAATAACAGCTTATATACATGAATGTAATTATTTGTACAAGTAAATGTAACACTTTAGTAAATGAAACTGTAACAGATTTCTATATATAATGTAATACTTTTACATGTATCATGATAAATTGAACTCATTGTAACTTATTATTTGAAAACATATAGATATACTATTACTTTTCTATACATATGTGTTACAATTATGTATAAACACTGTTACATATAAGTAACACGTTCGTTACATTTTAGTTGTAATAAGTATTACTTTGGCAAACGAAGAAAACATAGAAGAAAAAACATTGTTACTTTTCTGTATATATGTATTACTTTTACTTATGAACAATGTTACTTTATATGTATACAGTCATTACATTAAGTTATAGTTACTATTACTTTTGACAAACTGAAAAAAAAACCAAAAAAATATATATAAAAATTAAAAAAAAATAAGCAAAAAAAAAAAGACCTATGAGAGGCTGCCACGTGGCAGGGTCGCCCCTAGGTCATGGAGCTGGTTCAATGGGTCGGGACATGGGTCAAAAAATGACCCGTGTCTACCATGAGACGGGTCATAATGTTCTCACCGAAGTTTTTGTCTAAATTAATTTATTATGCATAATTACAGCAATTTTGATTCAAGACTCGAACTACCATTAAATTAATTCAATACTACTAATTACAGTAATTTACTTCAAGACTCCCAACTAAAAGGGGCTATACATAATTTAATAGAACTGAGAGGGTTAAATTCCAAATAATTTGCCGAAGTTTTTCCAAAAATAGAAGCAGAATCAACGCGAGATATACACGTATAAAGTATTGGCATCAAAAGTCCCATATGCCCCTCAAGAGCTTGGGCTACACGCTTCCGAGTCAACCCTCTTTTAAAACCCCTCTTTCCCCTCTCTTCAACCCCTTTGCAAACTCTGTCTCTCTTTCATCGACCGTCATGCGAATATAGCATCATCTTCTCAATTCTTTTTCCCCCAATTTCCCGTCTCCCATGTTAATGGGAGATCCAAACAATCGAAACCCTACCCTCCCACCCGGTTGCCGATTCTACCCTTCCGACGAACAGCTTGTTTGTTACTACCTCACCCACAAGAACAACGGCGACTGTTCTTTCGGCTTCGATGTAATCAAAGAGATCGATTTGTATAATTACGAGCCGTTTGATTTGCCGGAATACACTTGCTTTCGATTTGGTCGTGGCGGGAGGAAGAGGCACTGGTATTGTTATGCCGATGCTAGGGTTTTTAAAGGGTGTGTGAGGAGGGCTGCCGGCGGTGGGTATTGGAGGAGGAAGGGTCTAGTTAGGGATGTGGTGGGTGGTGGTAGTAGCGGCAATATTGTGGTGGGGACCCGGAAAAGTTATTTATATTATTTGGGGGATTCCCCTAAAACGGCAGTGAGGACGGACTGGGTCATGAATGAATATTCCCTGATTGATCAGAAATTGGTAAAATTTTCTATTTGTATCTGCTATTTGCTTTTGTGATTTGTGTATGTACATGCGTTCGACTGATCGATGACTTAATTTGTTGTTAATGGATGCTCCCTCCGGTCCAAAATAACTGTCTTTTTTTGCATTTGCACAACTCTTAAGAAATGTGATAATTATCATGACTTAGTGACAAAAGTTCCAACTTTACCCCTATTAAGTGTGCAACTTTCTTACATTAATGTCTCACACTAATCTAATTAATAAAAGAGAACAAGTATCAATGCAAGGATAAGAGAGACATTTAGCTCAAAAGTGACAATTATTTTGGACCAAAATTTGGTCCAAAAGTGACAGTTATTTTGGACCGGAGGGAGTATCATAAACTTTGATTACACTGAGTTTCAGTAAGCAAAAGCTTGAATACAGTCTCGTTTCATAGGCATTTCTCTGGTGTGGTATTACTCCTAATTGTTTGTTTTAGCCCTTTTGGGATAAATAAAGCTGATGAAATTAGAAGCATGACAACGATTGACTCTCAAGAAGTAGGCTTTTGTTATTCATTTGATCCGTTCCTAATGTTATTAAGTTATTAGGGTGTCTGCTTTGACAAGAAAAATTAGGTAAATAGGTTTGTTGATTTTGACAGACAAATTCAGGGTTTTGAGAAAGACTATAGGATGTTGCTTCATAGAAATGCAACTAAAATAACAGTTCTCAGAAAATTAGGAAATAAATCATCAATTTAGGAATGACATTGCGAGAGGGAGGAGTAAGTATATGTGTGAACTTATATGTGCTCCTCTCTTGACATGGTAACATCACACGCCTTTGTCAATGACTGTGTCCATGACTGTGATTCAGTATAGAATGCTGGAAGTTCCTGACAAGGAAGAGAGGAGAAGTGAATAGGGTGTACACCTTCTGATTTATATCTCTCGTCTTGTCTCTAGTTGTTATTGTTACGTAATATCTATGAAGTCCCACTGTTACTCATGTGCAGGCTTCTTTTGTCCTGTGCCGAGTGTTCGTCAAATCTGTTTGTGGTAACAGTATATCCGAGCATGCCATAAGCTCATGTGGTGAAGAAAGTGTAGCAATGGCGCGGCATGTTGGTGTTCAACATGATGGTATCATCAGGCTGGGCTTCAGTGCAAACAATAGAAGTAAGGTTGCTCCACTTAATCAAGAGAATGATACCTCGAGGTTTCCTGTGGCACGCGGTTATGAGCTAAAGGATATAGTTTCTGCTGTGCCAGTTGGAGGGCAGGTATCATTGTTCAGATCTCTTTCTAATAGCTCAAAATGTCTCTTTTTTGCTCTATAATTACATTTCTCTTCTTCGTGGAGAAAAAAATTGTATTATAGACTTATAGTACAGCATTCCACTTGAGGCGCCTCTCTGAATTTTATGTTTGACACTAAGGATTTCTTGTGCTACGAACATAAGATGCTCTGTTCAGACAGCGATTGCACCATCTCAAATAATCTTTTCTTTTTCAAACATAGCCGTTGATTAGGCAGAGAATGTATCAAAGAAACTCATCCAAAGACCAAGGATGCTGGCTGAATCAGCAAAAATGTAATGGAACTGGACCACAGATAAATGCCTTCAAATGTTTGTAATTAATATTAGGGCAAATTGCACTTTAGTTACCTGAGTTTGTCGTTAAGTTTCAATTGGTTATCCAATTCGTAATTGTTACAATTTGGTTGCCGAATATGTCTTTTTGTTGCAATAAGGTGTAATTTTGGTTAGCCCGTTAAAAAACTAATGAAAATGCATGAATAAAGTAACAAGCTTCTTTCAAATTGCAATGATCATACCTACAGTCTAAATAATCCCACTTCGCCCCTTTGCTCCTAATAAATGTTAAAAAAAAAAAACTAACATAGTTTGGCATACCGTGTCACATGATGGGTGTTTCAATAATTTTCATTTTATGTATTGCATAAAAATTATGAAAACCCCACCACTATCACCGCCACTATCACCACCGGTCTACAACCATGATATCTATTTCACCATCATCAAAACTACCTTACCACCACCTCATCATTAGCAACACCAAATCTTGAAACTCATGAAAACCCCAATTTTTTCCTAAATGTATCTAAACCATCAAATTTAAAAAAAAAAACAGAGAGAAAAAAAGAAGACATTTTTGCATCAAAGCTCCCCACCACCATAGCTACCTCACCATCACTGCTACCACCATCACCCCCCCACCATTACAGACATCACCATCGTCATCACATCACAACCATAACACAATTCTCAAAAATTTCCATTGCAGTTTAGGCGTTCTTACTACCCCTTCCAGATCTGGAAAAAGAAATTATTCCACACTCACGGTGTTCATTCAAAGAAGGATGAAGAAACAGAGAGAGGGCGCGACAGACAGTAGGATGTCTTCTCTAACTGTTGGATCTGAGAAAACATTGGCAGCGACTGTGAGAAGGACGACAAGGTGGAGGCGGAGGCTGGGAATATCTGACTGATGTGTGAAATTGATTGAAAGAAGTGAAATAAGATATTCAGTAGAGACGGAGGGAAAAGAAGAAGGAACGGAAGAGAAAAATGGAGGCGGCTGCTAGAACAGGATAAAAAGGGGGTGAACGGCGGCGAAGGGAAGGGGAGGGGAGAAGACGGTGAAGCTTATCAATTTAGATTTAACCACTATTATTTACTGGATTTTTTTTTCCGAAAGGATTTACTGGATTTCTTAATAATGGATATCATATCTTTTATAATGTGCATATTTCCTATTAAATAATAAATATCATATTTTTAATAATTTTTATGCAATACATAAATGAAAATTATTGAAACACCCATCATGTGACACGGCATGCCAAATTATGTTAGTTTTTTAACATTTGTTAGGAGCTAAGGGGCGAAGTGGAATTATTTAGACGGTAGGGATGGCCATTGCATTTTGGATGACCATTTCATTTTGAAAGAAGCTTGTTACTTTTTCCATCCATTTTCATTAGTTTTTTAACGGGATAACCAAGATTACACCTGATTGCAACAAAAAGACATATTCAGCAATCAAATTGTAACAAACACAAATTTGATAACCAATTGAAACTTGACGACAAACTCAGGTAACTAAAGTGCAATCTGCCCTTAATATTATATGTTGATTGAAGTTTGCTTCATTTGATGGTAGCTGTATGCTGCTAGAATCATTTAATGTTTTTATGACAGTTGCTATAGCTATGGAATACCATTAATGTGGTGAAGATATAGTAGCAATTATTAAACTTGAAACTCGCTTATTTGGATAGAGATTCTGTTTTTGTAAAGACAGACTTGTCAGGATGTCAGAAACTAAGAATATGTTGATTTTATCAGGATCTTCTATATTGTGGAACTTAGCATTAACGTAGGTCATTGATACACTGTAATTAAGTGAGAATATTGTCCATTGATTGGTCTTAATTTTTTTATTCATAAGTTCTTATTTGGAGAAGAGAGTTGTTCAAAGGCTTGTAATTGGAGGATTGGGTCTAAAGATACTTTTGACATGATTGGTGTTTTAGACATTTTATTATACTACCTCTGTCCAAGATTAATAAGTCCATTTTTGTGTTTTTATTTTGAATTTGCTCTCGATCAAGAGCAAATTTGAACCCCAATTGCCAGTTTGCTATCATACATCACAATAATAACTACCGTATGCAGTGATGCATATTTGCCGGCGTGTGTTCTGTACAACCTCTCTGTTGCTGCAACATTAGCTGTGTGTGAGAGAGAGTTTTTGAGTGTGCGCATCATCTTGATGACTCTATCAAAATGATTTTTTGGTTCTTGTGACATTCCTCATGTGCACACTTTTTGATCCCAATGGATCATAAATGAAAACGTATTTACTTGGTTTATTTGCATTAGATGTTTCTATTTGGTAGTGTGTTGATGTATAATGCATTATTGTGGGTGTATGCAGACAAGATCACCTGCACATATCAGCGGCCACTCCCTGATGCCTGATTCATTGTCTGCGGAGGAACTTGTGGCCATTCAAGAAGAAGACTATATTGAGCTGGATGATCTTGTCTGCCCTCTTCCAGGTGTTGACTAGGGCATGAGTAACACTAGCCAAATTCATGGTCATTACCAGTGCCAAGATTAAACTATTGATTGAAACATTTGTTGAAACAGTGTTAGAACCCGAGAAAGGTCTCCTGAAAATATTCTGAATGATACATGTCAACTTATAGGTTGACAATGGTGTCATGGTGCGATCGCCCTACTTTCTTAAGGTACTTACCTTGTTATTCCTTCAATAGTTTAAACCATCCTGCTCAACCCAATACATCAAATGGTGTCAAATATTTTTTTCTTATTAAAATGGCTTGCAGATTCGCTCTTCTGCCTTATGTCAGGCATTTTGCTCCGGTGGGAAAGAAGATTATATCAAACATGGTAAGGAAGGCAAGATTAAACCCACAAATATTGGAGACTCCACCTGGCTTGATACACGTTAGAGCCATTTCTGGATGGTGGAATTGTAAATTAACCTATTAACTTATATGGAGAAGATATATTCTCCGTCTGCCTTTTCAGTTCCCTCTATTTCGCGTACATGTTGCGTTGCTTCTGTTAGGCTACCTATTCATATGTTTCCGTGTTGCTGAAGATCATTAAACTCTCGAAGAACGTGGATCCGTTGGATATGAATTTATTTATGGCTTTCGCTTTCATGTATGTATATTGCTTGTAAATTCTTCTGGTGAGGATTGCTCTGGTTCTGGTGATATGTTTCTATATTCAAAAGTTGGGTTCTCTTTATATGCTTCATTCAAACACTTTAATATTGATTCCACATCATGTTGAAGTCATGCGGGGCACAAATATTGGATGGAGTATAGACAAGGCTCGTCACTTTCAAGTAAAAAGATCAAGTTAGGCACATAAATATTTTATGCCCTGATTTGTCAATGGCGAATTCCATCGTTTCAAGTGGCATATGCATCGATCACACACACGCATCACCTTCTCTACCACCCATGATGTAGACTGGGTCGTCAACCCTATTTACTTAATTGTGAACCTGATTGATGATAATTTAATTAACCTCAAATTATTACTCAAAGTTTCATCGTAGTAATGAAATTTACTTAATTGTGAACTGATTGATGATAATTTAATTAACCTCAAATTATTACTCAAAGTTTCATCTTAGTAATGAAAAAAAGTGAGAGCTAAAATGAAAAGAATGAAGAAGCATAGAGATATTTTCTTGCATACAACAGACAGAGAAACAACCTGCACAGATCGCCCAAACCTTTTCCTATTTCTTGTTGTTTTTGTTTCTTCTAGGCTGCAGAAATACGTTGAGGTTGATGGAATTGGAGGAGTACTAATTATGGTAATGGTCGATGGTCCCTTTGGGACATTATACGTTTAGTTTTCTTTTCTCTTTTGGGTATACTCCGTATTCCTTTGTAAATAGTTTAGATTCTTGTTTGTCCTCTTTAAATATTATTATCTTCTTTGATTTTTACTATATCAGTCTAAAATAAATGTTCATTTTTTTTTTTTTCATTCATTGTGATTTTGGAAAATAGAAATAGTTTTAAAATACTGGGACAAAAGTAGTTTTACAATTATTAGAGCATATTTATGTGCACATAATGTCACATACCTTTAGTCACAACCAATTAATTGTTTTTCTTTATGATGTCCTAACCAAGCGGTAAGAAGAGAGATCGAACCCTAAACCTCACATATTGTGAGACCTGTCTTTAACCACTGAGCCACTCTTTTGATAACTTAATCAATTATATGTTGTAGTTACAAATGATTTTAGTTTTGATCTTAACTACAATCATTAGTAATTAATTAAAGGTAATTTTTTGTGTTTTTAGCATTACTCTAGTTTTTAATAATGTATAAACAATTACACAAGCAATTTTAACTCTTATTTTGTCAGAAATTTTTCACATCTTATAGCTTAAATCACCTTTTTAGGTGTGTATAAGATGTGACCACAATAACACAAAACGTCAGCTAGCTAGCACCGTTCAAACTAATTACTCCCTCTGTTTCAAAATACATGTCATTTTAGACTTCTTCACACATATTAAAAAATATAATTAATACTCCCTCCGGTCTCAAATATAAGCAAAAATAACTAAAATCACACCTATTAATTAAGAAAGTAGTTAAGTTAGTTAATTGTCTTGATTTTATAATAAAAACATGTTAAAGTTACTAATATATCCTCATATTAAATGTGTAATAAATGTGCACTTGTATTTGAAAATGAATAATTAAATAGGGGCAGTTTTGGTAAGAGAGTATTAAATGGTCTTGAAATCCTTTAGAGTTGCTTATATTTAGGTAAAAAAAAAAACCCACTTTTGTTGCTTATAATTGAGTCCGGAGGGAGTACATATAAAAAAAACATATGTACCCTTTAAAATTATCTAATTACCTAGGTAATTAAATGCTAAACAAGCGACAACTTGCAATTAATGACTGAGGGTACAATTGGTATACAAGAGCAAAGATGTCTTGAAAATAGCAAAACGTCAAGTATTTTGAAACAAAATTCAACTCCTAAAACGTCATGTATTTTGAAACGGAGAGAGTATAGTTATTTCTCTTTCTACGAGCCTTGAATGAAAATTTGATGAGCTAGAAATATGGAGGGCACCTTATGTTTGGGAATAGTGGCGAACCACATACTATATGGTGTTCAGTCGACCCCCTTCAATTTTGAAATGTGTCAATTATTACCCTTTAAAATTTAAAAACAAAAGATTTTTTTACTACTAAAAATAATGAATTTATACATTTTGACCGTTTTTGTTTTGAGAAAAAAATTATACTAAAATATTATTTTGACCCCCATGTATACTATATTTAATTATATCCGTTATCTCAAAAAAATCTTAACCCCCTTTCTAAAAATTCTTGGGTATGCTAATGTGTGGGAAACGCACAACAAATATAGAAATGGATTGAGGATCTTGTTTCATATTTGTACAATTATACAAAATAATGGAGCATCTTTTTCATTTGATATCAATCTTTTAAGTCACAGATAGATAGATACATGTATATGGACCACCTGAGTGCTCTTCCTTTACAATCATTTTAGCTCTTCCATGATCCAGGCTTCTTGTTTATGATTTTGTGGCTATCCACTTGATTACTATATTTAGTTGTGATCCTCATGTTTTTGTGTCTTAAAAAGGTCTATTAGTATAATTTATAATCATTGTTAGTAATGGAAATTGCATTCCTCTTTCATGTATATTTTCATAACATAATCTTGGAAGATCTTTTTGGTGTCATTGTGTCAAACAAAATAAGTTTTTACCACTAGGTTAGTACTACTCAATTTACCACTAGGTTAGTACTACTCAATTATGATCCCTTTCATAACATAAATGTAACTTATTCTATGACTTTTTTTGTTTGATTTAGTCAAAATACTGTCAGAATCATCACCTAATGTTTTTAAATCAACTTATTTCATAATAACACATATTCTTCCTCCTTTTTATATCAACTACATACTCCCGACCCAAAATAAAGTGTCTATTTGCGTACGAATGAGAATTAAAAAAAGATGTTAAGTGAATAGTTGTTGTGAATGGTAAAGAGAAAAAAAATGAAGTACTCCGTCCGTCCCAAACTAATGGCTACTCATTTTTGGGCGAACCATGCTAATGGCTGCTTATCCAAAATATTCAGTTTTTTCTCTCCTACCCACTCACAACAACTATCCACTACTTTATTTTCTCTCTCCTACTCTCACAACACTTACTTTTCCAACATATTTTTTTAATCTCCACACATTCAATTTTAATAGCCAGAAGTTTGGGATGGAAGGAGTATACTCCCTCTGTCATATTTTAAGAGTCAAAAAATTCTTAAAAGGTCGTCCTATTTTAAGAGTCAAAATCCTAAAATGGAAAGTGGTTTCTACATATCATACTCACAACAATTATATACTAACTCTTCTCTACCCTACTTTCTCTCTCCTACCCAACTATCAACACTCACAACACATCACTTTTTCCTTAATTCTTAAACCCACCCATTTTTTTTACTCTTAAAATGGGACGAAGTAGGGGTGTTCACGGTCCGGTTCGGTCCGGTTTTTGTCAAAATTTCACAAAACCAGGACTGGACCAATTGTTCGGTTCTGTATAAAATTAGAACCAGGACCAAACCAATATATTTCAGAACCGGATTTATTGGTCCTGTTCTATTGGTCCGGTTCCGGTCCGGTTCTACATATTACATATCATACAATTTTTTGGCATTTAATACAAGTTTATGTAATCAGGGTTGTAATATTAACATTTCATGAAGCACTAATGTACCAACCCATAGGCCGGAGATTGGTGCATTTAACATTGCTGATAGGGAATAAAGATTTTGTTTTTATAACAGAAACATAAAATATAACCTCTTGTATATTGATTCTGTATTGATTCGAAGATGTCTACAATTATGATAATCAGAATTTTATTTTTATATTTTGGTATAAAATTAGAAATAAATATAATATATAATAGCGTATTAGTAATATATATACATCTAAATATGATTGGTCCGGTCCGGTCCAGAACCGTGTATATATTTTTCAAAACCGGAACCAGACCAATTTACCGGTTCTAAAGGAATTTGGAACCAGAACCAAACCAATACCATTTGTTCGGTCCGGTTTTTATTGGTCCAGTCCGGTTTTGTTGGTCCGGTCCGGTTCCAATATTTTCTGCACAGCCCTAGGACGAAGTGAGTATAGTTTGTTTTTTGGGTAAGTGGTACTTTCCAATATGACACCAAAAATGGCAAATAGGTATTTTGTTTGGGACAGATGGAGTATGTACAAATTTTAGGGCACACAAAACTAAGGAGCAAGTAAGTATATTTAAAAAAAAAAATTGAGTGAGAAAGAGAGTGTGAATATAACAAGCAAGTAAACTATAATTTACAAACAAGTAGGGTTCACAATTTAAGTAAGTATCTGAGTATAAAAAGTGGTATACTATATTAATAAAAATTTATTATTTTAAATAATGAGACTTATCAGTGAGATACTCAAAAGATAAATATGTACTCATAATTATGAGGAAGTATATGCTAGTACCCCTCTCTATATATATACTCCCTCCGTCACACCTCACTTGACACCCAATAGGTGGGCACAATAACTAAGAAAAAAGAATAAAATAAAGAAAATATGTGGTAGAAAATGAAGATAGAGAATGTGTGGGGTAAATAGTAGTGTTGATTGAATAAATTGAGTGGTAGAAAATGAAGAGAGAGAATGAGTGGTGGGGTAGAGTGAATATAAAATTATAAAAAGTAAGCTATTTTGGGAAGTGTCAAGTGAGCTGGGACGGACCAAAATGGAAATAAGTGTCAAGTGAGCTGGGACGGAGGGAGTATATGTATACTCCATCCGTCCCAGCATAAGTATGACTTCTTTCCTTTTTAGGCCGTCCTAAAACAATTGAGACTGCCCAAAATGAAAATGTTTTAATATATTTATATTCAACCAACTTCACTATTTAACCCCACTCATTCTCTTTCTTCATTTTCCACCACTCATTTTATTCAACCAACACTGCTATTTACCCCACACATTCTCTTTTTTCATTTTCTACCACACATACACTACTTTTCTTTTAATTATTGTGCCCACTCCTCTAGTCCTACTCAGTGTTCTAAAAACCGCTAGGCGGCGAAAGTGGGCCTAGCGCCTAGAGGCCTAGGCGGGGCCTATAATTTAGCGCATTTTTATATATATATATATATATATATATATATATATATATATATATATATATGGTCGTGTTTACTCTGTTATCAAAATTAGGCCAAAATATGTTTAGCCCCCCTAAGTATCCACCCATTCCCACTTTGCACCCTCGCGTGGATTTTGTCCCGAAGTGGCACCTTAAGTATCCCCCGTCCCACTTTTGCCCCCTACCACGTAACAGTGTTAGAAATTTAACGGAAAATGATCATGCGCATATCATGTGAGGGTTATTTTGGTCAATCACTTTACCTTTTAATGCTTATTTAATTTATTTTTCTATTTAAATATAAAGAAATTATTAATTACTACATCTGTCCCTAAATGAGTGTTCAAATTTCATTTTAAGGGACATTGAAAACCTCAACTTTGTGTACAATTTAGTAGCAAAGATTCATATATAATCTTATAATCTCATTTCCAAACATTTAGTTTTGCACGCATAAAGAAACCGGTGAATTTTTTTTCGAAAAAAAAGCATTTAGGGACAAAGTTATGTTAAAAAAAGACACTCATTTTGGGACAACGATTTTTTGAAAATGGACACTAATTTAGGGACAGAGGGAGTAAAATAAAATAGTACTATGTTATTTATAATAATAATTTTATGTATACTAGCACATAAAAATATTAAAATGTCATATATTAAAATTATTTTCTTTTTGTAGTAATGAAAGAATATATTTGAAGTAAAAAAAAAAAAAAAGGAAGGGAAGAACTCACGTGCTGTCCATGTTCATGTCCCTTCATCTCCCCCAAAACCCACGTCAAATACCCCCTCCCTTTACCAGCCCTTTTCTTTAACCCTTCTCACCATGTTTTCCAATGGCTCACTTGAATATATTAGGTAAAAACTAATGTATCCAATGGTTCACTTGGATACATTGGATATATTACTGGGATACATTAGGTTCTTACTTAATGTATCCAAGTTCTCACGGTTCTCACGATATTTAGGTTCTCATTTGAGCATATATATATATATATATATATATCCAAAAAGTGGCACTTATTTTTTTATTTGTTAAGATGATAACTTATTTTAATTAAAACAAGAAGAAATGAATCATAACTAACTAATAGTATTTCATAACGGTTCAAAAATATAAATTACGCCAACCCATCTCAATCAAATTAATATTTACCCTTTAGTTTAAATCAATCGCTAGTCCATTTTAATATTTTATTATAAGTCTATAAATCTATATGTAGTTATTCAAAAAATAATGCCACTTATTTTTGTTATTTGTTAAAAAAAAAAAATCATTTTAATTTTTAACACAAAAAATGAATTATTATTAAAAGTATCTTTGATCATTTGTTTTCACCTTTTAGATTCTCATCCCATTTTAAATCTCATTTGTAAAACGACGTCGTTTTAGGGCAACCAAAAAAATAAAAAAATATTACTTAGGCCGCCTAGGCCCTCCTAAATCCGCTCAAACCGCCTAATCCACCCAGGCCGCCTAGACCCGCCTAGGACCGCCTAGACCGCCTAGATTGGCCGCCTAATAGAAAATCGCGGCGCCTAGGGGCCGCCTAGCCCGATTTTTAGAACACTGGTCCTACTTGTGATGGGTTAAGAAGAAAAAAAATGAAAACAGGTAAATGAAGAAAATCTTCCTTCTCATTTCCAAGAAACTGAATAAAGTAAAATAAGATAAAATGAAGAAGAGAAGCAAGAGCATGTGGGTTCCTCATAATAATAAAAGGAGGATTTTCCAGGTTCCTTCCACATGAAAATGGAGAGTGGGGAAGATCCAATCTTTGTGTTCATGGCTTCATGCAGACCCTATCGAGGTCTCTCATGAATTCTGCCTCTCAGACTTGGACCATTATATCACACAAAAGGCAAAGTAAAAGTTGGGTCTGTCCCATGTCCTTGGTTAATATCACCTAGATTTCTGGTTATCCTTATTATTTTTTTTAAGATTAGTTTCTCAAAAGCCCTTGAAATAAAATGTAATTTTTAATAAAGATTTTTTTTTTTTTAAAGAAAATCTACAAATTGAAATTTTATTGGAAAAATACAGATTTATACCCTTGTGCTTGGCTTTAAAATGCGGGTCTGCTCTTATAGATAATTGACATCTTTGCCCTTGTACTCACGAAAAATGAGGGTATATTTGATCAACGTTGATTTTTCGTCCAAAACTAACGAAATAGCTGACTAAGCGCCTAGGTGGAAAAAAAACATGACATATAGAAGAAAATTGCACACGTGTATTTGCTGATGTAGGTTACAGGGGCATATTTGCATGAATCTCATAGTAGGCATAATTGCACGACTAGTCAACAAATTGCTTATATTTCAAAAAACACCATCTTCTCCCACTACCAACGCCACTCTCCTCTACCACCAACACCACCATCACCATGATTCACCACCATTACTACTACTCCATCATAGCCATTTATCACCACCACCACTTTCCCACCAAAACCACAATCACCGCCACTTACTACTATAAGCAATACCATATTCACATAACTTTACCGCCACCTCCACCAAACTCATCACTAACAACCATATTCATCATCAAAATTACTACCACCGTTACTACCCCTACCAGCACCATCATCACCACTACTCCATCGCCACCATGACCACTATGTTTAATTAGATTTTAATACTCGTGATTGATGTTGGCGGAAGTTGTGTTGATTGTAGTGGAGGGTAAGTAGCATTGATAGAGGTAATTGTGGTAGTGGTGGATAGGAGTGTGGTGGCGGTGGTGGATGATGGTCGTGTTAGTAGTGAAATGGTAGTGATGGTGGTTTTTGTGGTGAAATGGTTGTGGTAGTGATGGTGTGATAGTAATGTTGGTGATGATGGTGTTGGTGGTAGAGGTGTGGCGGTGGTGGTGGATAATGGTGATGTTTTGAAATATAAGCACTTTGTTGACTAATCATGCGAATATGCCTTTGTACAATGGGAATCATACAAATATGTCCATGTAACCTACATCAGCAAATCCACATGTGCAACCGTTTTTCACATGTCACATCCTTATTTTCACATAGGCGCCAGACTAAAAGTTAACGTTGGTACATGGGCAAAGACGGCAATTTTCTTGTATAAGGGCAGATCTCCATATTAGAGCTAAGTACAAAGGCAAAAATATATATTTTCCCAAATTTTATTGCTCAAAAGCCCTTCGAAACATAACTATTAGAGGGTTTTGGATTTTGAGACACCACTATTAAAGGCTTTTTGAACACTGTACATACGTATCAAAGTGTCTAATAGACGTGTCTTATAGCGGCGTATGAACATTAGAGAAATAAAAAAATTATGATAGTCCTTATAAAGAATAAACGTTTGCTGTAAGGCTTTTCAGAAAATGTTCATTTTTTTTATGCAATCACTCCTAATCTCTTCATTATTTACCCATCTTAATTGTCAATTTTATTGAAATTTGATAAAAATATATAGAACATAATTATTTCTGCAAAAAATAAAAGTTATTACAAAGACTCCTTTGCATTAAAACAAAATAAAATTTATTAGTATAATGTCATAGACGCAAATATATTCAATTAAATTTAATTAAGTTGATCATCAAAATATGTACTCCCTCCGTCCCAGCTCACTTGAGACTTTTTGACCAAAACTAGTCAACTTAAGGTCGGTTTGACCAACACTTTATAGAAATATTTATGTTCCAAATTTTTTTTAAATATTGTTATTGAGAGGATTTTTAATGGTGGTCATTTTACATTTTTTTAATTTTTGTTCGGATCATAAATATTTCTATAAAGTGTTGGTCAAACCGACCTTAAGTTGACCAGTTTTGGTCAAAAAGTCTCAAGTGAGCTGAGACGGAGGGAGTATATATTAAAGGGCAAATTGCAATTTGGTTACCCATGTTTTGCCAATAGTTGCAATGCGGTTCCCAACAGTGTAAAAGTTGCACCCCCCTAGCCGTGTTTGTCATTTCATTGCAATTTGATATAAATTCCGTTAAAAACGTAACTCCCGTTAAAAACTTAAGGCAGGTACCTCGCACGTGAATTTAAAGGGCAAAATGGAAATTTAACTTTAGACTCTAACAATATTTTTCCAAAGTAAAACTGCCTAAAATGCAAATATTATTTTACAAACACCCCCTCCCCTATATGTCGTCCTTACCCCATATCAAAATCTGAAAAACTTATCCTTTCCTATCAAAATACCCTTCTCTTCTTCTCCGTCCCCACCACCATCCACCCCTACTAAACCGGCCACCATTCGCCACCCACCTAACTACCGCCGCCGCCGCTTCCACCCACCTCACCCTCTCACTCCATTAAAGCATCGGGCCCTTTATCTTTCTATTCCTACCACTCATCCGAACAAAAATTCCCCACATAAATCCGTCTCATGGCCTCCCACCATCATCATCTAAGTCACCAACCCCATCCACAGCTAACCCTAGATCAAACGCCGGTGCCGCTGCACACCCCACTTAATGCCTCCCTCTCCGCCGCCGCCAGTCTCCGTTAGCAGCTTTGTAATTTCCGGAAAAGGGAAAATTTCCAGTTTATCAATTCTTGTTCTTGCTCTGTTTTTCATCTTGAACAATGGCGAGAAGTGCCCAATTAATTACTGATTTTCAAAATCTTGGTTTTGGGACTAGTGAAAAATCCAGTTTGAATCACATTTTTGGCTGTGGGTTCTTCTTCTTTTAAGCGTCTCTTGCCGAACATGATTTTGAAATCTTGGGTTTGGCTTATTTTCAATTGTGTCTGGGCATATCATTGTTCCATTGATGTTGGAGTTCTAAATGAAGGTAATTTTTACCATATTTGAAAATTTTAAATCGACTGCAATTTCGTCTACTTCTTCAATTTTGACTTCTTTGAACTATTTCCCCAGATGCACTCACCGCCACCATCATCGCTGTCACCACCACTGTTATTACCAACGCTCGTCCAGTTCTTGACCGACTTGGACATAAGAATTTGGTAGAAAAATTGGGGGATAAATTAATAAGCAAAATTTGGAAGAACAGCAAAGACAGGACCACACCCATATTCTGTACGAATAACACAGAGAGAAGAAAATGTCCATTTTTCCCTTTTAAATTCACGTACGATTCACGTGTCTTAGGTTTTTAACGGAAGTTACGTTTTTAATGGAATTTATATCAAATTGTAACAAAATGACAAACATGGCTAGGTGGTTGCAACCTTTACACTGTTGGGAACCACATTGCAACTATTGACAAAACATGGGTAACCAAGTTGCAATTTGCCCTATATTAAAAGTTGAGGAAGAAGTCTTGGATAGTGTCATATGGAGTAACTAGTTTCCCCCAAAACCTACTCTAATAATGAACATCTTATATGTTGTATTTGTATACTTCAAAATAAAATTATAATAAACCTTGTACCTTGTAAGTATATAATACTCCTTCTGTCCCAGAAAGATAGTCTCATTTTGACTTTTTATGGTCAACAAAAATAAACTTTGACCAAACACTAGTGTCAATTTAATCATTCTAATGAAATTCTAAAAGTTGTCATTGATTAATCATTAAGTGATTTATCAATAACACATTTTAGAATTTTATTGTGATGATTAGATTGACACCAATGTTCGGTCAAAATTCAATTTTGTTGACCATAAAAGTCAAAATGAAACTATCTTTTTGGGATAAAGGGAGTACTACAATATGTATATCCCAAATTATGCCACCAATTTGAGTATTGTAAATTTATTTTATTGATAAGATAAAAAAATGAAAATACTACTTGATATTTATAAAATCAAAGCTACACCTGTCTGATTATCAGACTCTGATATAATATCCACACACGCGAAGGTCGTAAGTGGATTATCAACATCATGTCATGCACCCTCGTTACACCCACCTACCTTATTTAAACACATAGAGATAGAATCTTCACACAACCCTCCCAAATTCACAATATCTTGATATCATCAAATCAATTAATCCAACGTTTATATGTATTTTTTTATTATTACTATTAAAAGATTTTAAAGGATACTACCCTTTTAAGGAATTGATCTCTGGAAAGTTTTTTCACATTCATACTACAATTTTTTAGGAAGGCCAAATCAAGAACCATTTTGATGGAAGAAGTGTATACATTGTGCATTCTTTTTTATACATTCTTGTTTCAATACTTATGCTATACTCCTTCCGTCCCAGCATAAGTATGACTTCTTTCTCTTTTAGGCCGTCCCAAAATAATTGAGACTGCCGAAAATGAAAATGTTTTAATATATTTATATTCAATCAAGCTCACCATTTAACCCCACTCATTCTCCCTCTTCATTTTCCATCACTCATTTTATTCAACCAACACTACTATTTACTCCACTCATTCCCTCTCTTCATTTTTTACCACACATTCACTAAGTTTCTCTTAATTATTATGCACACTCCCCCTAATCCTACTTGTGCTGGGACGGAGGGGAGTATTTGACAAAGCATTCATATCAAATTCATAAATGGGCAAACCGGGGAAAAATGAGTATTGTATTCACGAAATCCAGTCGGTGCGCAATGTACATCTATTTTGAGGAGTCCAGATCTCTTGTACCACTTTGTTTGCCATTCCCTGTGCCATAAGTGATCCAGTCGTTAATATGCTTGAATAATATCAATAAAATGTCAATCTTAAAAACTGTGAGCCGTTGGATCATTTGTGGTACAGAGAGTGACATACATAGTGGTACATGAGATTTGGACTCTATTTTCAGATATGGTATAGTGACATTTGTCCATTAATAGGATCTTATCTTTCAAAAAAAAAAAAGTTGGTTTTCATAATCTCTACTAGTTATGGTAATTTTTATTTAGTAGAACTATTGTTTTCCCGGTTATTTAATTAAATCTTGTTCTCAAAATATGCACTAGTATATAATAATCTTGATTGTATTGTATTCGTTGGTTTTATTTAATTACTTAAATATGCTTAAAGATGAAATGAAATATTATTTGGTTTTTCATATGGATTTTTTATTACTTCCTACATTTAATAATAGAGATTGTATTTTTATTCATTGAAATATGCATCGGATTTCATAAATATAAAATAATTTTATTATAGTAACAAGTTACCATACAAAGGGTTAAAGTAACAAGTTACTGCAAAATTTACCCAAATTTGACGGTTTTCAAGAAGTATAAATTCATGATCTAATAGTAAATGACATTATTTGCAAAATAAAATAAAATCGTAAAATGATATTTTTAAAAATCTTAATAATAATAAATTAATACATTATTTAAAATTGAATATAGTCAAATAACCCCTTCCCATTAACGTGACTTCACCACTATATAATCTCGATATATTATTGAGTTTACTCTTTATTTTGCTTGTTCTCAGACTTTTCACATTAGGATGCCGTTAGAAATATTACTCTCTACCTTAAAATGATAGTTTTATTTTTTTTATTTATTTTGAAAAGTTAATTTCATTTTTAAAATTAAAACTTGAAAGCCACTTACTTTTTTAAAACTTATAAGGTAGTTTGAAAATGTTTAAAGAGTTAAATGAAAGTATAAATTTGAGACGATGAGAATAATAGAGAAGAAATAATAATTCCCCTAGTCATAAGGATTTTAACAAAGAGCAATGCTAGAGGCACAAAATAAGCTTACAAAATCTTGCTCACAAGATGAGGTGACGATATTTTATTGGTTGCATCGATAATGGACCCGCCACACTCTACTTAAAAATACCAATAAAATCATTACATCTAAGATTTTATAAGCAAAATTTTGTGATTTTTTTGTGCTCCTAATATTATTCTTTAACAGATGACAGCTTTCAAGTGTGAAAAGAGAAGAGAATAAAAAGAGAAAAAATTAAATAAATGAAGAGAATAAAAAGAGAAAAAATTAAATTAAATAAATGAAAAGTGAGTAGAAAGAGTCTATGTAATCTAATGGACATGTGAAGGGTAGAGGGTGCTTGGCGTGAAAGAAGAAAACGAGAGGGGCATCGGGAGACGGGTTTGTTGTTGTCTAGAGAGAGAGAGAGAAAAAGAGACAATTGAATTGAAGCGGCCGCGGCCGAGCCAGCCCAACAGGACAAGTAAGTAATTGCCCTATTTTCTTCCTTTCTAATCAATTCAATTCTTCCTTTCGGAAACTGCCTTCTTCCATCCCAATCCAATCCCATCCACCCCCCCCCCCCCCCTTTTATAATTGCGACTTTTTATTCACAAATTTCTCCTATTTTTAATCTCTGTGTGTGCATGTGTGTGGGTTATTTGGTAGGAGTAAATTAAAGATTACTACTACTGTTCTCCCCCCTTTAATTCCCTCACCTCTCTCTCTTTCTTTCTTTCCTTCCTTCTTTCTTTCCCCTTGGTTTTCATTCATACCCACCATTCCAATTCTTTCATTTTCCCATTCTCATCTCATCCTCCCTCCAAACCCCTCTTTGTGTTCTTCCCCTTTCTTTTCATTAAACGGCAGCTGGGTTTTTGTTGGTTTGTCTTTCTATCTTGTTTTCTTGGATTAAGGAGGAAGCTGATTCAAGAATCAGGTATTCCCTATCTATCTATCTATAGTATGGATGTGATTTTTGTGAGGTTTTTATCATTATTTCTCATTTTAATGGTTTTTATTGTTTTCCAGGTTCTTAACCTTGGATCCGACCCTCTAATCTCCTACGGTATGGTTTTATTCATCTCTGTTCACCGATCTTGTTTTTCATGTATTTTTTTCTTTGATGAATTTTGGGGTCGGTGCATCGATCTTTGGGGATAGCATCTCTCAGTTTTTACCTAAAAAAAATTGATTTTTATTTTGATTTTTCGGGTGGATTTTAGTTTTCTTGTTTTGTGATGGATGATGCTGGATTTTTCTTCCAAGTTCATTGCTTTATGTTTCTTGTTTTGTTCTTTTGTGGTTAAAAAAATCCTTGTTTTAAGCTTTTTTCGTGTTTTGGATGGCCATATCTGTAATTTGTGTGTTTGACTGGTCTAATCGGTCGCCTTTTCAGCTGAATCAAATTATGAAATGTACCTCAATGTTGATCAGTCAACTGATTTTATGCTGTTCTTGTGGATAGAGGTTCTGGGCTATGTATGTATTTCTCTGTGTGTTTGTCTGAGTTTGCTTAGGGTTTAGGTAGAGATACATGACTGTGATGGATACCCAATTTGCAAACTTGGGTGGAACTGAATTTGCGTTTTGTGGGTTCGCTGCTGTAGTCAAGCTGGTTACGTTCCTTTATGTGTTTGTTTCCTCGAGTATATGGGATTAGATTATTTGGTCATTTGCCTTTTCTCGTTGTTGCTTCAAATGTTGGCATGTACCCACCCATTCCACCTGATTGAGGTAAGCATATTTGACTTTGGTACAGAAATACAGGAAAGAGGTGATGGAACCTACTTGGGATTAAATACGGCCAATAGGTGTTAATGAGGTTTAAGTTACTCGGTAACCACCTGTTTCAAGTGTACCCTTCAGCAGAAATTGGGGAATCTGATAATTTCGTAGTGCAGTAGGTAGTCTATATTATAAGGCTAAATAGAATAATTATTACACTGCAAAAGTTCTTGCACTGGGAAGCTTTTGATATCATGTGTATCGAACTGAGATGAGACGGCCAGTTTCAGTGTATGTGCAGTAATTTTTTGACTTGGGGTATATGAAGGTGGAATATTGGCAGCTTTTTCATTGACAGTATACATAAATCTATTTACCAAATTTCATCGGAACTCTTCTTTTTTGATCACCCATTTCCCTGTTTGTATCAATCTGACCTGGAATTCACTGCTTATAATTGTCTTTGAATCAATTGTTATGCGAAAATCAAGTATGGTTTGAGGTATGTAGATTAGATCAAATTACATCTTCATTTGATGGTCATAATAAAGCACAATAGATGTGCATATATTAATGTGATCTGTGGTTTATTTCAGGTTTGTTGGAGATCTTCTGCAGTTGGAACTTGTCTGTCGGTTTTTAATTAGATTTAAGTTATTGCCCTAATGCAAGGGCAAAAGAGAGCTATTGGTTCCCTGCCTGAAGGCTTAAGCTTTGATCACGGGTCGTCATCAAGTGGTGCAGGCATTGACGAGCAGATTTGCTGGAATAGTATGCGGAATTCTGCACAAAACCGGTTATCTGACTATGATATCTCACTGAGCAACTCAAGTGATCTGTATTTGAACTCTACGATTCAAGGTCAGAATCTAAGTGGATGGAATATAGGAGAAGCCAGCTCAAGTGCTGCCCAAAACCAGCCCGTTCACAGTGAACGAAGAGCCGAACATGGATGGTCATCTTCAGTGAAAGCCTGTGTTGGAGTGGGTCCCAGTTTTGATGCACATCATTACGAACCAACAAGTATGCTTAGATTGGATGATGGTAGTGTAAGCTTAAGCCGGAATCAAATTGCTAATGGTCCTTTGTTTCTGCAGAGCTCTAGTTCTGACCCCATCCCTCAGGATCTTAACATGAATCCATCTTTTGCTAGTCATGGGGTTATGGAGGGTCCTAATGCATTTAGGCCTGGTTCTTCTGATCATTTACGGTTAGGTACTTCTGGTAGCTCTTCTGATCCTTTTGGAGCTCTTTCTGGAGGTAATGGTGGATATTTAGTGGAGGAAACTGATAGTAGGCTTGGCTGTTCACTGAATGACCGTCGATTAACGGGCAAAAGAAAAGCTCTAGAAGTAAGCATCGGGCAATCTTCTGGTAGTGGAAGTTCGAGTCTTTTTCAGCACCCGGATAGTGTATGGCACGCGGTTCCTTCTCGCCGGAGTGGTAGCAGCAGCCTGAGTATATCGACCCCTGCACAAGATTCTACACCTTCGGAACAGATAATCCCAAGACTTGGGCTGGGTGTTGGATTAGGTTCATCTGAGAACCCTATTGTGTTGGGTTCACCGGAACCCATAGAAAACCCTCGTAGAAACCTTCGTTTAAGGATTAATGCTTCTCATCAGCAAGATGCTATACCAGCTAATAATAACGCAGTCCCAACAGGTAGTTTGGTTGGGCATGCTAATCCTTCTCTTTATCCCTCATCAAGACTTCTTGCCCTTAACAATAACCTTGTAGACTCAGGGTCACCGGTTGTGGCCCCAACAGATAATTCGAGTCCTTCTCAGAGTCAGTCCATTTTGCGTGTTCCTGCTCTACGGCGTAATATGCGGTCGTCTAGATGGAATAGAAGTTCTAGTGCAAGAGCTACTCGATCAGTGAATCAGCTAATGTCAGGGGAGGGAGACTCAGAATCAAGAGAGGAACCCAACTCAAGAAGCATGCCAAGAACTATCTCGGATCATCCTATATTTGTTCCTGCTGCTACCGAGACAAGAAACTCAGTTATTCAGCAGGGATTCACTTGGAATTCTACTGGTGGGGCCGTAATTGCTTCAACCTCTCAAGCTGGCTCGAGTTCAGGAGTCCACCCGTCTTCTTCCGCTCCTAATTTTGCTCCTCAAAGGAGTTATCCAAGGAGGTTCGCTGAGTTAGTACGCAGATCTTTATTGTCCTCGACTGATTTTGAGGGAGGAAGGGGACAGACAAATAATGTTAATGCTACTCCACCAGCTTCAGGTACCTCTGCTTCGTTACAAGAAGGGTCGCTTCCATCAGGAGCTGGTAACCAGGGACATCGTCATCATCATCTGCCTCATTCGAGGTCGGCTTTGTTGTTGGATAGACATCTGGATGGTGCTTTTGGACAACCGCTTCGTAGTTTGGCTGGGGCAGGTGATGGAAGGAGCAGGCTTGTGTCTGAGGTGCGTACTACTGCTTTTTTGCTATATGGCTTTTTTTTTTATGTCAAATCATTAATATCTGCGAAAGAATCAAATTTGAGTTATCTTGAGAAATTGAAATGCTTGTTTTCAATTTCTTTTTAATTGTTTGAGGTCAGAGGGGTCAATTTGTCAATTTAAGACTTTTTGAGAGGTGGGTGGGGTAAAAGGCGTTTAATTATATACGGAGTGGTATATTAAACCTCGCTCTTCCATTTCATTTAAGACCTTAGTGGCTTGGCTGGCAGCTAGAGAATTCATTTCTTGCAACATCTATTGAACCTATAAATCTGTCGTCACTAATATCTATTTAACATAATACTGTTGCTCCTATTTTTTTTCTTTTTCTTTCTCTCTTTTGTTCTCTTTTTCAGTATTTTTTTTTTCGTTCACATGAAATAATCACACCGCCCAAAAGCAAGTGTACTGCTTTCCTTTCTGGTTTGTCCCCAAAAAAACATCCCCATTTCTAAAAGTAGCAACAATTATTCTGTAATTTTAACAAGGTACATGCCAGTAATGTATGATGGTCCATAAAAACTTTGACTTGTGGTACAAATATTTTTGGAAAGAGGGAGTATTTAAGTATCCTTCCTCTTCACTTTTTGGGAGCTGTCAGCTTTCCCATTCTGCCCTGGCTAATATGCTTTTGTTAGCTTCTCAACAAACGCTCCATCTAGCTCTATTGAGGACCAATGGTAGGTTATCAGGTTGTGCACTGGGCCAGTTTGAATTTTCACTCCACCTTTACCGAATTCCAGGCAAGAATCTTCTCTGTTAGAACAACCACGTTAGAGTCGCCGAGTCGAATTTTTTCTTTGCGCCTGATCTCTGTGTGAAGTGTTAATCAAACGTGGGAGCGAGTCATTTCTTGCTTTGTAGGTTCTATGTGGCTTGTTATTGCATCTTCCTTTATTGATATCATGGACTCCATCCCAAATTGGATGTCCAAAAACGTTTAAAATTTGAATTTATTTTGAATACTTTGGGAGGGAGTAGATTTTTTCTTTTTGTTTGTTTTTGTTCTCCGAACCTATTTTGGCAGTGAGTTGATTGTTTGGTGCTTAAGTTACATTTTCAGTTTATGGCATACTTATTTTGCAGCCTAGGGGGTTGAAATTAAATTGACATCATCCACATGTAGATAGGCATCGGTGTTTAAATTGTTGGTACCCAGTTTCTGTTGTGTGTGCTTGTTGTGCTCACAGTTTCATGAGTGTTCTTGTGGCTCTCTCTGCTGACATGTTACTCTACGCGCGCGCACACACACACACACAAGTACGCACATGTATAATTGGATGTTGCGGCTGTCTTTGTTTGTTTGAAACCATTATTTAAAGTCCTGAAATGGCTTTTACTGTTTATTCTAAATTTTTCGGAGCACTATATTTCCCTTTGCTCACACCTTGCTTGGTGTTTTTTTTGCTTTATGGTTGGTCTTCCGAATTCACTAGTTTTGTGGAGTTACATTTCAACTGTGCGACTCAATGCATTCTATTTATTTTTAATGCAGATACGCAATGTTCTGGATCTTATGCGAAGGGGCGAGGGCTTGCGGTTTGAGGTTAGATTTTGGCATTCATTATTTTAGAATCATTAAGTGCATTGCTATAGAGATTCTTGGGTTTCGAAAGACAGATACTTGTCAGGAATGCACCTCTCTTTGTCATATTGATACGGACTTTCTGGTCAGCTACAACTACTACAAGCCTACAAGTAACTAACTGCATTGGTTCTGCCTCCCCCATTAGTTTTAATAACATATGCTGCTGCACCATAACGTTCCCAATTGATTTTCATTCTCCCTTTTCTGAATTTCACTTTTGATAGGGACCATTTAATGTACTAGTAATTAAATACTCACTCCGTCCCAAAATGATTGTATCCCATTTGCCAAGTCAAACTTTTTATGGTTGATGCATTACTTGCTTATGCCTTCTTGAAATTTCCCTATTGATTTGTTATCTCCAAGGATTTACAAGTACAAACAACCGCTGATTTCCCTCTTCTTTTTTAGTACTTGTGCTTTTATTATTTTAGCGGACGGGGTGGTTTCTAGTTTCATCCCTTCTGGTAGAAGACATTAAAGAAAATAATAGGAAGGACTTCTGGATATGAAGTATCTCCATAATGTGATTTCTTTTTAAGTATATACACGAACTACTTGTTGATGCAAGAGTTACACCATCTGTTCATGATTCGAAGTAGAAACGTTGATGATGCATGCACTTGGTTGTATAATCTGTAATTCCTCAACCAATGAGAAGCTGTACATTTCTCTACCCAAATTAACATTTATTTTACTGACTTTTACTCTCTTCGTCCCAAATTGATAGTGCCATTTGACTTTTCAAACATTTTAAGGTTACATTATAACTTTTGGAAATTCAGTGATTTTGAAGCGTTAATTTTGAAATGAGACTACTTTCTGGGGACAAACAAAAAGGGGAAGTAAGACTTTCATTTTAGTATGGAGGGAGTATATCAAACATTCTACAGTGTAAACCACTTATTTTCCATAAATAGTTATTTAGGATATATTTTTTCACGTGCAATTACTAAGTGAATCATAATGTCTTCTGATGAGTTGTCATTTTTCTAAACCTCTTCGATGGACTTATATTCTTGTTCTAGGATTTTATGCTACTTGATCAATCAGTCTTCTATGGGATGGCTGAGGCTCATGATAGGCATAGGGATATGCGGCTTGATGTTGATAACATGTCATACGAGGTAATGTGTTTCATAGAGATGGCTTTTACATATTGATTCTTGTCCCAATCACTTTGGTCTTCAGCTCATTTTTTACTGCCTTTCAGGAGTTGTTGGCACTGGAAGAGCGCATTGGAAATGTCAACACTGGTTTGACCGAAGAAACCATTTCAAACCGTCTGAAGAGAAGAAATTATGCTGCTTGTGAAACTGGTCAACAGGATCCCGAACCTTGCTCCATTTGCAGGGTACTGATCTCTCTCTCTCTCTCTCTCTCTATATATATATATATATATATACTCCCCCCTCCCATTTGAAATGGGATTTTTGAGTTGGGCACGGGGATTAAGCAAAAGTGTTAGTGGAGTAAGTGTTGTGAGTGAATGTGAATGTGAATGTGGGTCCAATTAAGTAAAACATTTTCATTTTGGGGTTGTCCTATTTCGAGTGGGAAACTCAAAATGGCAATTTGTCCTAATTCGAGCGGGTCGGAGGGAGTATATATATATATATATATATATATATTGAGTGCATATTTCACTTTGGCCCATGTTAACTCTCTCTCCCTCTTTCTACAGGAGGAATACAATAATGGAGAAGATCTTGGAGGGCTAGAGTGCGGGCATGATTTCCACACGGACTGTATCAAACAATGGCTGTTGCAGAAGAATTTGTGCCCTATTTGTAAGTCAACAGGCCTCGCTACATAAGAGAGGAGGACGTCCAATTTTTCGATGGACATTATTCCATCGGCTGATTATATAAAAGTGAGTGGGAGACGGAAATATTCTGTGTTACGCCAAGTATGACTCAATGATTCTACTCAGCCAAATAATATCTCCCCCACTCCACCAAAGCATACAACTTCATCTGGAGATCCTCATGTACTTTGTCCTAACTTTCTTTTTAGTTGATTCCGTATGGAAGATATTTTTAAGTTGAGTAGAGTCAATTTCATTTTTCCATACTTTTATGAATTCAATTGTTATGGTAATTTAAGAGTTTGGTTATTTGGTGGCTTTTACTTTTTGTTTGATTTTCTGGTATAAGGTTTGCATTGATGTTGAATGTTAATATTATCCTCTGTTGTTGGGATTGCATCATCATTTTGGGTGTTGTGTTTTTATGCACCAAGTCAACAATACACGGCTAAAAATAGCATCAAACATATGATTTGTTTGCAAGTTTGATGTTTGAAATCATTTCTGAAGTCACAAGCAACTTTGACATTTATTTTAGGGGTGCAAGTGGTTTGGTTCAAAACGCGGTTTGAGACCGAACCAAATCAAACTATGCGGTTTGGTTTGGTTTTCAAGTACGAATGGTTCGGTCTCAAATATTGACAAACTACTTGGTTCGGTTTGGTTTGGTTTGTGGTTTGACCTCCCAAACCGCGGTTTGAAACCACCGAACCGAACCGCCAAACCAAACCACATAACATAAACTAATTATCCTAACTCCCCCCCATTGTGTATCTTATTTAATGTTTTTTCGTATATTTATTAGTATTTATTGTTGTACCAATAAAAAAAAACATTACATAGACTAATTCTAACCCATATTTTGTATCTTATTCAAGTATTAATTTCATTATTTGTTATCTTAATTGTGACACATGAAAAACCAAGTTCTCTCCCAGATCGATATTGTAAAGTGTTGTTCTTCCTTCGGCCTCTCTTTTCCTCACTTTCCCCTTAAAGACACGCATCTTTCGCTCTTCCTCCTTGATCACGGAAAATTCAAACAAATAATGAGTTACGGTTTGAACCGGTCTAGACCGCGGTTTGAACCAAACCGAACCGAACCATAGCGGTTTGGTTTGGTTCAGTTTGAATTTTTTCATGGTTCGGTTTGGGATTATCCCAAACCGATGACTAGTGCTTCGGTCCGTAAATTCCCCAAAACCGAACCAAAACGAACCGAACTATTTACACCCCTAATTTATTTTGACCAGTTTTGACTTTTATTTTGAGGCTACTACCTGATTTTTTTAGGCTTTCCATTAAGATTCTTGTGTCCATCTCATAATAACGTGACAAAATTCCTTTTCGGACGTCTAATTGATGAGTCACTTCCTTAACGTAACAAATAATTTTTACTATTCTTCCCATTCATTATATCTCACTTTCTTTTTATACTTACAACACCACAACAACTACACACTACTATTTTTCTTTTAATTTCCGTGCACAACTCATTTTGTGCACATTGTTATGAAATGGAGGGAGTATACTCTTCCGTTTCAAAATAATAGTTCCACCCTTCCATCTCTAGCTATGTTTGATTTTTGAAATATTTTAAAGTTTCATTATAATTCGTAAGTTTTGAAATTTAGTAATTTTTTAAGCTTCATTTTGAAAATGTGAATAGTTTTTGTGAGAGAAAATAATTAAGAAGAAATGAGGCCATAGAATAGATACGTGGTGTAGATTGATTTTGCTTTGACTTAGAGGGATTCTGGAAAGTTTTGACTTATTTTTTGTAACTGAACCCCAGAGATTAAGGGTAGTTGAACAATCATCAGTTTTAAAATAAGAGAAAAGGAAGGATACAAGATTAAAGAAAAAGAATATTGTTATAAAGGAAGAAAAAAAAGACAAAGGAAGAAGGTCCAAGTAAATGAGCTAGGGAGGTGCATTAAATAAATAAATCTTTAGAGGTTAGTTGTTGGTAGTGGTAGAAGTAGGATAAGGAGATCAAGGAAGAAAAAGATATACTTCTGACTTTTATTTTCAGCAATTGCAATTGCAATTGGATTGATAAATAATTGTACTGTAATGTAACAAACATACACCACCCACATTCGGCGTTATCTTTGGGCTGGACTGTTGTGCGACGGTCGCACGCCGTGCGACCGTTTCCCGTCAATTTTTTTTTTTTTTTTTTTCCCCAAACATTTTTTTTCCCGCCATTTTTTACTCGCTAACAGAAGTAACACTTTCTATACAAAGATGTAACACTTTTTATATAAGAATGTAACACTTTTGTTTTTCAAAATGTACCACAATTTTTATCGAGAAAGTAACAATTGAAATGCAAAACGATTATATATATGAATTAAAAATGTACCACTTCTTACAAAAATGAATGTAACACTCTTTTCTTCAAAATGTTTTTTTTTTCAAAGGTAATACTTTTTTTTTCTTTCAAAAATAACATAAGATTGACAACTAAAATCAATGTTACATTTTATAATAAATGAATGTAACATTTTTCCTTCTCAATTGTAACATTATATCTGAAATGTAACAATTTTTATTGAGAAAGTAACAATTTAAATGCAACCGATTATATACATGAGTTCTTATTATATATATTTTTTCAAAAAATAACATTTACTAAATAAAGTTGTTACATTAATCTATATAGAAAGTTATATTTATATATGCACTTTGTTACACTTCAAGTATTACTTTTTCTAACCACAAAAACTATCAATCTATTTATATTTTTTTGCAAAAAATGTTGTTACATCTGACAGTAAACTGTTACTTTTTAAACTTGAAACTGTTACTTTTATTTGAAAAGAGTGTTACATCTCAGGAGACGAGCAACTCTATTTTTTTGTGTGTTAAAAAATATGTTTGTTTTTTTTTATAAAAAAAATCAAACTATATCATGACATATCTAGATTTATTCGTCTCGTCGAGACGAACACAACAGTATTTTTAATTTTTTTTTTCCGACTTATAAATCTCAAGATATAACATTTTGAAGTTGTTGGGGATTTTTTTTTTTTAAGATTACACTTGTCACGATCCTGAGAAGAGGGGAAAGCTTAATCCGACGGCTGGCTGTAGCAGAGGAGACCAAGGCGAGAAGCAGCGAAACGGTCGCACATGGTGCGGCCGTCTTACCTGAGTTTTTGCCGTTATCTTTTGGGGCAATGCTAGGCTTACAAAAGAAATTTACAAAATGAAGGCTACAAGATGTGGTGACGATATTTCATTGGCCACATCGATAGTGGACCCGTCACACTCCAATTAAAAACATCAACACAATTATGACGCCTCATTTTGTAGAGGACATTTTGTAGTCATCTTTTGTAACTTTATTATTTCCCTCTCTTTTGTTGACCCATAAAAGCAGCGAAATAGTTGAGGCCCTGATTAGTAAATAAACGAAAATTGAAGGTTCATTTCGAAAATATAAACACAAATGACTCACCATTAACGCGGGAGAGTGATTTAAATTGCACTGTAATCGCTCTTAAAACCACCATTAAAGTAACCTCGAGAGAGAGAGAGAGAGAGAGAGAGAGAGAGAGAAAGCTGCAAAAGCTGGGTTTCTGTAAACAGAGCGAGAAACCCCAGCGAGAAGCCAGACAAAGAGAAAAAAGGAACTGATTTTTGCAGAAAAATCAGACGCAAATCAAAAAGCTTGTCGAGCAATTGGATGATCTCTTCCTATTGGTTCTGTTAATGGCGGATCTGTACGGTCACTCTTCCTCACATGAATCTGAAGATATGTCTTCGTTTTTCCACAATCTACTACACAACTCTTCCGCTGCGCCTTCTGCTTCGTCTCCTTTCGCGTCCTTCAACGCCAACCACTTGCACTCCGCCTTCTCCTCTCCACCGCCGGTCCTGGGGGAGGAAATTGCGTCGACTGGGGGAATATCTAGACGTCCGGCTGCTGATTCTGATTGCCTGTTTTCCGATCTCGGCGGTATGTTCTCGAGCGAGGCGAAAGAGACTAGACGGACATCGTTTTCTTCGGCTGGTGTGCCGGATTCTGATGGATCCTCTTCTATGAAGATGAATTTTCCGCCGGAAGATGACGCCTCTGGGGACTTCGATTTTGGCTACGAGGTACTTTTCAATTTATATTTGAATTTTGTTAAGTGTGATGTTTAGCTTATGATCCTAGTTGAAATAGGAAGGACAAATATTAGGGGTTGAATTATGTTGATTTATGGCTTCTTAAAGATATTTTCAACTGCAATATGATGGGATCTTGTTATGGAGTTTGAATTTGGTTTAGTGTGGGGTTCTATTGATGGTTTCATTGAAATCAATAGGTACGTGATAAAGCGTTTGACATGCCTGGCGATTCAAGCGCCCCGCGTTCCTCAAAAAGAACTAGAGCTGCAGAGATTCATAATATGTCTGAAAAGGTTGTCTCTTCTTTTAAAAATTCATCTTCGTAAGCATTAAAATTGGTCAGATGAATGAATTTTGATATGTATACTTGCTTCTATTTTTCATGAGCAGAGGAGGAGGAGTCGAATTAATGAGAAGTTGAAAGCATTGCAAACCTTAATTCCGAATTCCAACAAGGTAGATACTGCGGATTCATGAACATTTCTCATTCAATTTTTTACTTCTATTTCTACAAATCAAAGTACTACTTAAAGAAGAGAAAATAAGTTGTAGCACTCAGTTATTTGCTTTTCAGTCTGGGACTTTTAAGTTCGATTTATTGAGTGAATGCTCTCGTTCTTGAATTATAGACTGATAAAGCGTCTATGCTGGATGAGGCTATTGAATACTTGAAGCAGCTTCAACTGCAAGTTCAGGTCTGTGCACTCTATTCCAATCGCTGAAACTTCTAATGCTAGGGAAATGCCGAATACCATATGTTACATTTATTGCTTTCTATTATCATGTTACCGTTTCTGCCTTAAGCACTGTGATTGTTGAGTTGCTTTTGTTTGATCCATAACACATAGCCGCTAGCAAGTAGTTTCTTTCTATTTTAAGATTTAACCATGCTAAAATTACTATTTGAACCTTATAAAAGCTACTACCTCTGTTCCAAAATGAACGACTTTTTTTTATCCCAACGAATGACGTTTTTATCCCAAAATGTGGCCCTAAATGATTTTTCACCATTTTTTTTTTCAAATTTCATTTTATACTTCAACTAACATTTTGAAAACGGATAACAAGGATTTTATGAATTTTACTATTAAAAGTCAACTTTTTAAGAGTGTCCCTTGAATCGGAAAGGTCATTCATTTTGGGACCGTGGGAGTAATTTGTGTTAGCAAGACGATGGTTAATAGTGACCCTGTATTCTTCTATTAATTGTGTGATGCAGTCTGCTGTTTACAACTGGAACTCAAGTTGATGTAACACTATAAATCCATTAAATTGCTTCCATATCCTTTTATAATCGTCTTTTCCCAAATCTGACAGACTATGTATGTGGGCATTATTATTCAGGTAACACATTCTTTTAGGAAAAATAACTTACCCACATCTTTAAATATTGTCCTCTAGGTAGCCTCATTCACCCTTAGTTATGAGAAATTGAGAATCATTTAGCTTGGCTTGTACTTATATTGCTTTTAGCAGTCTACCAAATATATTTATAGATGCTCTGGGCCATATTTCACAGACGTTACACATGTAATGCATATAATGGCAGCATATGGTTAGAAATTGCAACTGATGCAAGAGTCTCTTCGCTTGAAATTTGAAAAATTAAACAGTGTGTGCTGCAAGAAGGCTTTTAGGAACCATACCTATCATAACCTTTTATTTGTTCTGCTAAGATCTTATGCTACATATATCAGGTAAATATAAAAAAGATCACTCTTGTGCCTTGACCTTTGTTATTCATTGAACTCCACTTCTCTTCTCTTTCTCAATCCGCGTCTACATGATCTGTTCTCGTTCTTCTGCTGAATCATATGCTTGTGAGTTTTAAAGAATATGAAGCTTTGAAAAGTTGCATGACTAGTAATGAAGTGTGAGAAATGTGGTAGTTGTTAAGTTCCAAATAGCTACTTGAGTAAAATTATTAGTGCTGATCACTGCAAATACAAATGCAAATGTTCCTCAAATGCAAAATGGTTTTCTTCAATAGTCATTGCCTGTTTTGAACAGTTGCCAGTTCAGAGGACCTATATGGAAATGAGTAGAAAAGAGCCTAATATTCTGGAAAGGAAGCTGTACTTTTTTTTGTATTCCTCCAGTTAGTATCGATTTCTTGGGGGAGGGGGGGTTCATCATCTGCTTGAGCCTGAAAAATATCAGTGGATATAGTCTTTGTTTCATGTACCATTTCTTGTGGGGAGCTTTGGATTATTATTAATTGACGAAGTTTTTGCATGAAACGGCTGCCAAGGTTCTATTATATGCATGAAATATGGCTTACAGAATGCTCTTTTCTTATAAATGTTAGTAAAAGAAAAGTGCATATATACTGTCCAATACAGATTTTCGGACTCCCACAAACTTGCTTGTTTCGCTGTTGAAAGATTAATGGAGCCCAGCCAATTATGTCACATATGTTACTTTTTTTCTTCGTATTAGTGAGCCTGTCTACTTTATGAACTTCACATCCAAATGTCAAGAGAACTTCTTTGTGGTCTACAAAACACACTTTGCTTACCCCCGGCTTTGTCATAGGACTGAGGAGGCACTGTGTGTTCTGTCCTTCAAATTTTGATGCTAAAATATATCCGTACAAACTGAGTAGGGTTTATGACTCACAGTGAACTTTTCGTCTCCTTCATTCTTGTTTCAGATGCTGACCATGAGAAATGGATTAAGCTTACAACCTGCTTATTTACATGAATCGTTACAACCAATACAGAGGGGAATGGAATATGATGAGGGAGATAGACTGATGAATCCAAATGGAGGCGGCACATTTCCATCAAACCAAGAAATCTTACTCCGACGAGAGTTTGATATTCCCAACTATCCTCTCACAAATCCCCAAATTGGCATTCAATCGATGGCAAACATAACAAAATCAGAAACCCCTTTTGGGTTTGAACCATCAAACAAGAATTAATATGCAGTTCTCAACCATTTGGCTCTTGAAGGTAAATGGAGCTAGCACTGATGAATAGTATTAACTTTGTCCATCTAAATGACAATTCACATGCCTTTTCTCTGTGCAGCACATACGCCAAATCAAAACAGATCTAACTAGCGCTGACAAAATTTCATTTCGAGGTGCGTCTTCTCATCCAAGAAGATGATGCATGTAGTGCCATTGGGATAATTTATACTCCCTCCGCTATTAAAAGTAAACTTTCCTTAGTTTTCTTGTAAAGTTATTGGTATGTATTGAAACTCCTCAGGAGTTGCAGTTAGTCCATATAACTATTGGCATACTCAATTACTCAGACTGTTGTTAAGTTCATTATTTTACCAGTAGGCAAAAACAATATTATGAAATACTCCCTCCGTTTCATGTGAATTGAGACTTATTTCCCTTTTCATCCGTTTCACCTCAATTGAGACTGCTCAAAATGGCAAACTTTTTAATATTTTATATTCACTCAACCCCACCCATTTAACCCCACTAATTCTCCCTCCTCATTTTTCACCACTCATTTTATCCAACCAACATTACTATTTACCCCACTCATTCCCTCTCTTCATTTTCCACAACACATTCACTACTTTATCTTAATTTTTGTGCCCTTTTTTTTAGGCTCAATTCACATGAAACGGAGGGAGTATGCATCTGTCAAAACTTTTTTAACTAATAATAAAAGTGTCCTGAAGATTTGATAGTGAGTTTTTGAATTTTTATTTGTCACGTTGCCATATAATTGGATGCTGCTTCTATGTTTGAGAAATCTCAAACTTGTTCTGTGTGAATGTAGGGGAGAAGAAGCAGAAAATCTTGTTGGACATGTTTAGAGAAGCTCTTTGTTTTCTCTAGTTTTTCATTTAAATGTTTTGATACAGGTGTTAGCGATTTTCTTTTTAGTCCGTTCCAAATAAAGTTTTTCTTTTTGGTTCATTCCAAAATCAAAATAAGTTTGGAATTTCTATATATCCAGAATTTTCTATATTTTCCTTGCAAAGATTTTTTTTCAGACAGAAGATGAACAAGGTTTAGCTGTTACATAGACCCACATTCTGGGCCATGATCACTCACTCTCCATTAAAAGTCAAACCCTGAACAGTGGGTCTCAATAGCAACCGACGATTTTGACTACCTTGTTTTTATAGAAGAGACAAATAATCTTTTGAATAATTTATGCCTGATTACAGTATTAAAAACTTCATTTGTATAGAGACCTTTCCTTTTAAGTTAGGAAAAAAGAGGATAATATAATAATACACCACTGATAGTACTCCTTCCGTTCCAGAGTACATGTCCACCCTTCTATTTATTTACATGGAGATTAAGAAATAGTGAAAGTGATATAATTAAGTATACAAGTAAAGTAGGAAAAAGAATGAGTGAGAGGAAATAGTAAGTTGATTGGTGTTGTGTGTATAAAAGTAAAGTATGAGAGAGAATGAGTTAGAAAAATAGTAAAAATTCTTTTGCCATTTTTAGGAGTGGACATATACCCTGCAAACGGACTAAAAAAGAAAGGTAAACATATAATATAAAACGATAATATAAAACGGAGGGAGTATTATTTTATAGTAAGATGATGCTTCCAATTCTAAATCATCGATAAAGTATGCGCATGATTTAATACAAAGAATCAAACGCCACCAAGTACCAACCATCACCACTTTTTTTTTTTTTTTTTTTTAAGAATAGCTTGTATTATATCATTTATTTAAGGCAATTGCCATCGTGATACAAACTCTTATGAAGCTTATTACAGATATATTGCCCTACCTATTACAAATTCCTATATTGGAATCTATCATAGTGATACTTGCCGCTCTAGAAATCGCTCTTAGACGTTCCTGCACACAGGTTCTCCACAAACTCCTCGTAAGGAAGCGAACCTGGAACCTCCAGAGTGGAGGTCACTTACTTATTGGGGAATGGGGGGAGGGGAAAAGGAAAGTCCCATGCTCATACCACTGGGTCAGACGGCTTGGGTCAATCATCCCCACTATTCTATAGAAAAACAATAAGTACTGTATAAAGTACAAAAAGAAAAAATGAAAAGAGAAACTTTATTAAAGAATATGAAAATGCACCAACATACTAAATCAATTATCCTTTTGGAATGAATGAAAAAGCAGTAGCAAAGCATGAACCTTGATGATTTATTTGTTTTTATTGTTTCAAAATATTTAAAAATTATGGCATTTTCTACAATGCAACTGTGCTTTTGGAATGAATGAAAAAGCAAAGCATGAACCTAATTTCTCCTTTAAACATACAACAATATTTTTGAGAAGTATGTCTTGCGAAATAATAGCTTTTCTTGACTATAAGAAAATGAACTTTTTCTAAAATACTCTCTTTGTCCCTAAATGAGTGTCCATTTTTAAGAAACCGTTGTCCCAAAATGAGTGTCTTTTTTAAATATAACTTTGTCCCTAATTTTTTTTTCGATTTTTTTTTCACCGGTTTCTTTATACGTGCAAAACTAAATGTTTGGAAATGAGATTACAAGATAATATATGAATCTTTGCTACCAAATTGTACACAAAGTTGAGATTTTCAATGTAATATCCCATCCCACATCGGAAATATATGGACTTTGATTGTGATATATAAGCCTCCACTATACTACAATTGAGCAGCAATAACATCCATGAACTTTTGGGTGGGCCTGGTAAGCCAAGTGGACCCAGTTATTTGAGAAAGATATGTGCTTTGTCCCTAAATTGCGCATTTTTTTATATTTTTTTTAAACCCCAGTTTGCAAGCTAGAATTTTCAGATCATCAGTTAGGACCATTCGTCCGACAACACTTAATTTAAATTGAGCCAGAGGTTTTAACTCGTAAACTAAGACCACGATTTGAAATGGTTAGTTGGTAAGCTGATACTTTTAATTGTTTGACAATTTTTTTGTGATTGTTGACACTTTTAATTACCTAAATCCTTGTTTAAGATTTTTTTTATATATAGTAGTAGGCACTATTTTTCTGATTTTTGGAGGGTGAAAAAGCAAGTTAGGATAAGTGTAATAAAAGGGCAAATTGTACCATACTACCACTAAGTTTACACGGAGACATAGTTGCAATGTGGGTCATAAAATACCAAAAGTTGTAATTTAGTGCATAATGTTTACACAAAAATACAACCTACTACAATTTTGGATGACTGTTATAATGGATGGATTGTAGTTAACAATAGTTAACAAAATGAATGAAAAGACTAACGGAATTTCAAAAACTTTCATTAATCACCCCTATAGTTTAACAAATTTTCATTCCTAGTATTTCATCAATTAAACCACAGCAAATTTAAAAAATAAAAAATAATGATTTCCATAAACATAACGATATTTTTAAATTCTTTGAAGAGAAAAAAATATTTTAATAAACCAAATATAATTTTGTTATTAAAAATTAATATAAAAAATAAAAAAAATACGTTACTATTACGATTCAAAATGACAAAGTTTACAACGAATTTCTGCCATATTTTCAAAAATTTACCCCAAATTCCATTTCAAAATATAAGTTGACACATCTTCGGTGTTGCACCACCGTTGTTTTCTCTTGTGATTTCTTCAAATCTATATTTTTTCGACTTCAGATCTTTCTATTACGGTTCAAAATGACAAAAAAAAAAAAAGAATTTTTCGACTGCGGTACAAGAGACATTCCGTTTTGAGGGTTTATTGTCAAATTTTCTATTTCATTCAAAATAGGGTAGAAATTCGTCGCAGAAATCTGTCATTTTTAACCCTAATAGTAACATTTTATTTTGCTATTGATATTTAATAAAACATTATATTTTATTTATTAAAATATTATTATCTCTCAAAAAAATATTGTTATTCTATAGAAATTCATTTTTGTGTGTGGTATAATTGACGGAATAATAGGAAATTAAAAATTTGTTAAATTATAAGGGTGGTCAATGCAAGTTTTAAAATATCCGTTAACCTTTCCATTCATTTTGTTAAGTTTAGTTAACTACCATCCATCTATTATAACAGTCATCCAAGATTGTAGTAAATTACAACTTTGTGTGAACATTATGCATTAAATTGCAACTTTTGATACTTTATGACCCACATTACAACTCCGTGTAAACTTAGTGGTAGTTAGTATTTGCACGTAATAAAACAAGGGTAATGCTAGGGGCACAAAAGAAGTTTACAAAATGTTGGATACAAAATGAGGTAACGATATTTTATTGGTTATAGCAATAGTGGATACAACACACATTAATTGAAAACAACAATAAAATTTTAACCCATTATTTTGTAGATCAAATTTAGTGTGACTTTATATTTACCCGTAAAACAAAGATGAATTAATGGAGGTGAGACACAAAGCTCTTGACGACTTCACTTCACGGGTGAGGCGAAGAAAAGGACATGACATGTCCACATTGAGCTTAGCCCCAGCAAGAATTGAGTACTCCTTACAATCGACAAAACCAGTGGCAGTGGGTTCCCCTCTCCTACAAGTCCCATCACTACAGCTCTGACTCTCTCTCTCTCTCCTCTTTCTTGCAATCCGCCACTCGTTTCAATTCATCATTCTTCTTCTTCTTCTTCTCTACTGTACTTGATTACCTTAAACCATATCAGAAAGGAAGAACCTTTGACACATAACTAACTAATGGCAGGGTTCTTAAACGATCAGCTCTCAAAGCGTACCTCAATTTTCGGTCTACACTTATGGGTTGTTCTTGGTATCTGCGTCGGTGCCGCCATTGTTATACTTATGTTCCTCCTCTCACTTTGGTTCACCTCAAAGCGCAACAACACCAGTTCAGCCAAACTGAAATCTTCCTCGTCTTTCGAAAAACCCACGATTCCAAACGTCTCCAAAGAAATTCAAACGATTCGAATCGACCCATCTCGGACTCGATTTCAAGAAACCCTTGAGCCCGACCCGTCGCCTGAACCCGAACCGGCGGTTGGGAAGGAGGGGAGCCCAATTGGGCAGAAGAGGATTCACATGGAGATTGGGAAAGGGCACCGGATTTCGTACCCTGGGTCGTCGAACGGGAGTGGGGAGAGGAAGTCCGGTGATCAGGCGGCGAGTGTATGTGCGCCGGAGGTTTCTCATTTGGGGTGGGGACACTGGTATACTTTGAGGGAGCTGGAAATGGCGACTAATGGGTTTGCTGATGGGAATGTAATAGGGGAAGGTGGATATGGGATTGTTTACAGTGGTAAGCTGGAGGACAATAGTATGGTTGCTGTCAAGAATTTGCTCAATAACAGGTTCAAAAATCAAATTCCATCTTTACACACATAAACACCCTTGTCTTTATGTATGAATGTTTATATCTATATGTTGTTGTTTTTTTCCATGAATTTATGATTTGTTAATGTGGGTAGATATGTTGCACATTATGATACTTTAATGAAGTAGCTGAACTCAAAATTTATGTGCACCTGTGTGGGTTTGTTTATGGATATTTTATGATAGTTTGAAATAATGTACTGTAGTTTCAGAAAATGCATAACTGTTGTTATTTGTTAGATGATGTGCAGTTCAGTGGCATTATATACCAGTGAAGTAAATGTTTTTGTGACAACTCAGTTTTTGTTATTGTGTCGTGTTTCATACAGAGGACAAGCTGAGAAGGAATTTAAGGTTGAAGTTGAAGTAATTGGACGAGTGCGACACAAAAATTTAGTTAGGTTGCTTGGATACTGTGCTGAAGGTGCTCACAGGTATTCATCACTTATCCGTGTGTACCGTTCTCTCGATGATAATATATGAACGAATTATCATAATGTGTGCATATAAAGCTTGTCCAATGTATATACCATACGTTCTGCCTTGGGTGGTTAAATTTGGTAATCTCGTGTGATTTTAAGATGGCAAATTTTAGCCTGAAAACGAACTGGGGGCATCATTTTAGGTTACAAGTGAGACCCTTCAAAATAAAAACTTGGATGTGCCCATTTTAGAATAATAGTTAGAGTTTTAAGCTATGAAATAATAATCCTTGTCTGCTTTCTGTTGTTTAGGATCCTTGTTTATGAATACGTGAACAATGGGAACTTAGAGCAATGGCTACATGGAGATGTAGGACCTTGCAGCCCTCTTACATGGGATATTCGTATGAACATCATACTCGGAACAGCCAAAGGGTATAGCTTTTCAATCATAAATTAAGTATTCAACAACTTGAGTTTTTTTTTTTTTTTTTTTTGTGCTGTGGTCCGTGGGTAATTGAAACCTCATGAAGCTTATAGGTTGACTTATCTGCATGAGGGGCTTGAGCCCAAGGTTGTTCACCGTGATGTCAAGTCGAGCAACATTTTGCTTGATAGGCAATGGAATCCCAAAGTATCTGACTTCGGTCTAGCCAAGCTCTTGGGCTCGGAGAGGAGTTATGTGACCACTAGGGTTATGGGGACATTCGGGTCAGTCTCCCTCAAATTTAGTTTATTTCTAAAATTTGCAAAGAGTCCAAAAAAATAAATAACAATTTTGTTGACTTTCTTTAGGTATGTTGCTCCAGAATATGCTAGTACTGGCATGTTGAATGAGAGAAGCGATGTGTATAGTTTTGGGATTCTTATTATGGAGATCATTTCTGGAAGGAATCCTGTAGATTATAGCCGGCCTCAAGGAGAGGTTTGCATTTGATCCTGCTTTTTTCTCAACACTAGATTTATTGTGGAAAGTTTTGCAATTTGCTTCTCTTTAATGCAAGAGTAAACTTACCGGCCACAAATATCAGGTGAACCTTGTTGATTGGCTCAAAACGATGGTTACAAACCGGAATGCGGAGGGGGTTTTGGATCCTAAGATACCTGAGATGCCTTCTTCGAGAGCATTAAAGCGTGCCCTTTTAGTAGCATTACGCTGTGTGGACCCTAATGCTCAGAAGAGGCCTAAGATGGGTCATGTCATACACATGCTCGAAGCGGATGATTTTCCTTTCCGGGATGTAAGTTTCCATTCTTTTGACCTAAGCTGTTTGCTGTTTGACTGCATTTCTGTTCTATTTAGTAAACCGACTTTTTATAAAAATCTATACTGGACCACCAAAACTTTATGTTGAAATTTTAGTGGGTTACTGACTCGATCAGAGTGGAAATAAAGAGCAGTCTTTTTGTTGAATTTTCAGTGGGGGTACTCTGACTGGATCAGAGTGTAAATACAGAGTTCTATCTGTTCCATCTTCATGGTTAAATATATCTTTGTTTTCAGTCAAAGCTAGGATGTTGACTTTGCCTTCACTCTCTCTATGAATCAATTTCAGGACCGTAGAGGTAGTCGGGAGCAAGGATATTCAACCCGTGATGGTATAAAGGAGAGGCTGGAAAGACGAGTAATTGAGTCTGGGGACAGTAGTGGGTATGAAAGTAGTATTCAGATCATCAGATCGCCATGGAGAAAGGAAGAGCCATTTAAAGAGTGAAAGTTGAATTTCTAGACACTGACAAACCTGATATGCTCATGAAATTTCCTTGGCGGAGCAGGATTGTTGTAAATACTCTTCATTTTGAGTTGTTGAAAGTTTTGGTTAATTGTTTGAGCCTGCTCTGGAGAAGGATTCATTTGGGTGTTTTCAAGTCTCTATTGATCTTTGGCGAGATTTTCTTGATCAAAGACGACATCATCATCATCTAGTGTTGATTCTTGTATGGTTAAAAAATTTGGTTACCAAAGATAAATTGCGTACAGATCTTGTTGTACATACTATTTCCCCCACCCCCCTCTGTGTTTGAGACAATGGTCTATTTGTTCTATCTAATTGTCAGAAACAAAATGGCAAAGATTGAGATTCTATGTGTACTCTTGCTTGAATGGCAGCAGAATATAACTGCACAAGTAAAAGCTCAAATAATCAGGGGAAAATCCGAACTGAAAGCATTCAATTCATGGTTGATCCATTTTTACTGGATCTTCAAACCGGTTGATCTTTGTTGTAAATCTTTGTATATTACAGGTTAGACAATAAGCCTAAGAAGCTGGCTTCTTGATTTTGTTTATCATCTTTTTGTTGTATTCTGAAGTCATGAGCATTCTTAAGGGTTTTTGTTTTGTTTTGAAGCTTCTGTTTCTTTGTGACAGGCAACACGTAGTGTCGTCATGAATAGATGGATTACTCTTACAAAAAATGAATTACTTGTATCTTTTATCGGTCCGCCTTGTTGTTGGTACTGTGCATTAGAAATTGTTGGAATCTGATCTACTCACTTTCATGTATGAACAGGGCACGGAGATGTGGAGATGGACGATGGATTATTATTTGGCCTCCTCTAACAGTAATACTCCCTCTGTCCCTGAAAGATAGTCCACTTTGGATTTTTGATGGTCAACGCATGTGAACTAGAAGACAGAGCTCTACTTTAACAAATAAGAAGATGGTCAGTTCAGCCAGCCAGTTACAGCATGCAAGCCAGAGCCACAGTGGTAAGTACGAAATATTTATCAAGGACCAATAGGGTCTTAGTTAATGTTTTGCCTTATCCCTTCTTATTAGCCATTCACTCAATCTTTAGAAAACAGAGCTCTATATCATTAAATTTGTCGCAATCATCTTATTTGTTGATTTTAGAAGCTTCTCTTAGAATATTAACTATAAATCATTGGAATTTACTTACGCTGTTAGCTATGATCGCACATAGGATTTCCCGTCACTACTAGTATAGCAACACTAACACCTATAAGCTCCAAATGTACATGCTCAAACCCTCTGCTGATTTCAATTACCCAGCTACGTTGGCTATGTTTGGTTGCTTTAACTAAGTGAAGAAATTAAATTGCACTCTTGGTAGACCTGAATCCTTGACTTGTGCATTGATCATCTGTAGAGATGATGTTGGCATGCCGGCAAGAAGTGCTCTGATCTCCCATAGGTTTCCTCGGCATAACTAAGTGAGGAACACTAACAGCTATTAGCAAATGACAACCCTTAATAAAGCTAAGGTCTTGCAGCTCAATAATAAAACAAGAGCCGGCAATGACCACAAAAATAAAGAAATAACACGAATCATATACTCCGTTGCTATATGTATATATATATATATATATATATATATATATATATATGCCCATGGTTTAGAGCCTGGTGCCATAGCAAAAGTTCAGTAAAGAGCAACATGAAGTTTGTTAATGGGGTGGTTCCTCTCTTCTTATTTCTATGGCTTCTTTTTAGTTTTCACTCTCTTTCAACCTTAGCAGATAATCAAAGATCCACACACATTGTCCACATGGACAAATCCCAAATGCCAAAGGCTTTTGCCAGCCACCAAAATTGGTACTCATCCACCATAAACTCCATCAAGTCTGCAACCCATCAATCCTCTCCCACCCTTCTTTACACTTACGATGATGCATTTCATGGTTTCAGTGCATCTTTAAGTAAAGATGAGCTTGAGACTCTAAAGCAGTCCCCAGGGTTCGTTTAAGCTTACAGTGACAAGCAGGTCACAATCGACACCACTCACACCACAGATTTCCTCACACTCAACCCTTATACTGGACTATGGCCCACTTCTGACTACGGCAAAGATGTTATTGTGGGTGTTATTGACACTGGTGTGTGGCCAGAGAGTGCGTCCTTTAAGGACCACGATTTGGGTGCGATACCCTCTAGATGGAAAGGCTCACGCGAGGTAGGACAAGAGTTTAATGCCTCATTGTGTAACTTGAAGCTGATCGGAGCTAGATACTTTAACAAGGGCGTTATAGCTGCTAATCCCAACATTACCCTCAGCATGGCCTCTGCAAGAGACATTGCTGGTCATGGGACCCATACCTCTTCCCCGGTGGGTGGAAATTACGTTGAAGGGGCATCATTCTTTGGGTATGCCTTCGGAACCGCAAAAGGGGTTGCACCGCTAGCTCGGTTGGCCATGTACAAGGTCGTTTGGGATGAGGGTTCATATGCATCTGATGTTCTTGCTGGTATGGACCAGGCTGTTGCCGACGGGGTCGATATAATATCCATCTCAATGGGCTTTGATGATTTACCTTTATACGAAGACCTAGTCGCCATTGCTTCCTTCGGAGCTATGGAGAAGGGCGTTCTTGTCTCATCCTCTGCCGGAAACGCGGGCCCAAGTCTTGGAACACTACACAACGGGATTCCATGGCTCCTAACCACTTCAGCATGCTCCATTGACCGCTGGTTCGCTGGTGCCTTGACCCTGGGGAATGGCTTAGTTGTCACTGGCTGGACCACGTTCCCAGCGAGGGCAGCGTATCAAACTTACAACTCATTTACAATGAAACAATATCTGCTTGCAACTCAACTGACCTGTTGTCTCAAACCTCTGACGGTATTATCATATGCGATAACATCGGGTATTTTTATGGACAAGTACGTGCAACGTCTAAGTCGCGTGTCACTGCAGTGATATATATCTCTGAAAATCCCGATATATTTACTTTCAATTTTTTTCCTTTCCCCGGAATCGTGATTAGCCCAAAAGACGCTTGGCTGTTGTTGCGTATGCAAAGAGCAACACATCTATTAAACCGGTTGCTAGCATTATATTCCAACAGACGATCTTGGGTACGAAACCAGCACCCAATGTTGCTCATTACACTTCTAGGGGTCCCGCGCCTAGCTATCCTGGAGTATTGAAACCTGATATAATGGCACCTGGTTCGTTAGTGTTAGCAGCTTGGGCACCAAACTGTTGGGATTGGATCCTAAACTACGAGGAAGCAAAGGAGTCTAAGTCGTGGGAGTTGGTGAGATCAAGAAGGAGTTCAAAACGGAGGAGAATTTCTGGGTGGGGAAGCAGGCGGGCGCCTGCCCATGGCCAAGCGGGCGCTCAAGCAGGCAGTGCGTTGGCTCGCCTGGAAAATTTAATTCAAGCGGGCGCCTGGTGGGGGGGGGGGGGGGGGGCGAGCGGGCGCTCGGTCTGTCGGCCAGAATTATTTGTTTTCTATTTTGATGCAATCTCTACCAAATCGACCTAGGGCTTCCTTGTACTGCTATATAAGCATAGATACGACCTAGAACACATGACAGCAACATATTAAAAGGTGTTTAATAATATATTGGCTTGGCAATTGCCCCCGGACGTAGTTCATGTGTTGAACGAACCGGGTAAACAATTCTTGTGTTCTTGTGTGTGTGATTCTCTCATAATTGTGCTTGTGGGTTTATTGTGTTCTTGATCTAGATTGCAACGGGGTACCACTAAAATTCCCAACAACTGGTATCAAGAGCTTTGATTAGGAGGATTCAAAGTTTAATTCGTTGATTATTTTGAATCACGTTCTTGGGTACTTTGTGAAGCAATCAAGAGGAAGAACTCAATCGAGAAATTCAACGGTGTGAATTTCACGTTTTGGAGGACAAGAGTTGAAGATTACCTTTATTGTAAGGATCTTCATAAACCCTTAGGTGAGAAACCCGAAGACATGTCACAAGGGGATTGGGAGACGTTAGATCGGAAGGCGTTAGGAGCGGTGAGGAGCGCTCTAACCGACGATGTTGCACGGAACGCGATGGAGGCCAAGACAACGGTGGGGTTGCTACAGATGCTGTTAGACATGTATGAGAAGCCTTCGAATATCAATAAGGTGCATTTGATAAAGATCTTTGCGAATACGAAGATGTCGGAGGGGCAGACAACAACAAGTCATATCGGCAGTTTCAAAGGTATGGTGGACCAATTGAAAAGTGTTGATATTACTTTCTCTGATGAAGTTTTAGCTTGCTTTCTTCTAAAATCGTTACCGGATAGTTGGGAGGTTACTGTCACAACGATTAGTACGTCGAAGGCACCATTGGTGTATACAGAAGTTAGAGATCTCATCATTCAAGAGAAGTTGAGAAAGAAAGAGAAAAGAGGAGAATCTTCCGTAGATGGGGCCGCACTTAGGGTAGAGAGAACAAGGGGAAGGGGAGGACCGAAAAAGGGGAAACACAAATCGGTCAAGTGCTACAATTGTGGCGCGCTAGGTCATATTAGTTATGACTGTCTGGATAAGGATGGTGACGCACACATGGTGGATGATGCGGATGTATTAATCCTAGGAGAGGAGCAGTCGGGTGAAGATTGGGTGTTGGATTCTGGAGCTTCTTGTCATGCTAGTGGGGATGCAGAATCAATGGAGCAGTATAAAACTGGAGATTTTGGGGTTGTCTATCTTGGTGATAATCAACCATTGAAGATCAAAGGTAAGGGGGATGTGATGATGAAGACACTTAACGGGGCTGTTTTACAATTGCACGATATGATGCATGTTCCGGATTTGAGGAGGAGAGTGATTTCCGTTGGACAACTTGATAGTGAAGGGTATGGTGTAACCTTCATGGGTGGGTCGTGGGAAGTCACAAAAGATGCTAAGGTGATAACTCATGGGGTTAAGGAGAAGATGTTGTACTCTACCTACAATGTCGATGTTCGCTCGTGTGGGAGCAAGAGGCTAAAGAACCGGGCTATTGGTGTAGAAAGGAGAGACATCAAGAAACGATATGTTAAGGGGGAGAGGGACGCAAAGTTGATCAACGCGGTGTGGAAGTCCAAGTTCCCTAACAGAGAGCGTGTTCAGACCAAGAGAAGACGATCCAAGAAACAAGGTATGTCCAAGTTTCAAGGGGAAGCATTGCGAGAAAGGTGGGTCTGGAGGGAGAAGGCGAAGTTAGACTTGCATGTAGAAATCAAGGTAGAAGCTGATTTGGGGAGGCAAGAATTATCTAACACGGAGGGGTTGAAACGTCGCTTGGTTTCAACTCGCCTTAGTACTTAAGCGGGGAGGCTAGGCAATGTCAAGTCAATATGGGAGAAAAATGTGTTCGAAGGTGTTCATTCCGTGGTGGGAGTTGATGGGTGTTTCTATGCTTATGAGTTTAGTCTCCAGGTGGGAGATTGTTGGGATTGGATCCTAAACTACGAGGAAGCAAAGGAGTCTAAGTCGTGGGAGTTGGTGAGATCAAGAAGGAGTTCAAAACGGAAGAGGATTTCTGGGCGGGGAAGCAGGCGGGCGCCTGCCCATGGCCAAGCGGGCACTCAAGCAGGTAATGCGTTGGCTCGCCTGGAAAATTTAATTCAAGCGGGCGCTTGGTGGTGGTGGTGGGGGGGGGGGGGAGCGGGCGCTCGGTCTGTCGGCCAGAATTATTTGTTTCCTATTTTGATGCAATCTCTACCAAATCGACCTAAGGCTTCCTTGTACTGCTATATAAGCATAGATACGACCTAGAACACATGGCAGCAACATATTAAAAGGTGTTTAATAATATTTTGGCTTGACAATTGCTCCCGGACGTAGTTCATGTGTTGAACGAACCGGGTAAATAATTCTTGTGTTCTTGTTGTTGGTAGTGGTGCCCTAGGCACGTTTAATAAACGTTGTAATTGTTATCATTTATTTCATATCAATAAAGAGATGTTTTGATTATTATTGTTGTTCATGTTTACTTATAATAATCTCCGTCCCTAGTACTTGTTAAGCACTAGTATAAAGGCTAAATGATCATGGGATGATCATGTTAGATTTATGGGTACTTGTTTGGAACAAGGTACTGGACATGACCCACTTTATGAGATTTATGTCATGGTCTATGTCATACATATATCTCATATTAGTTATGTCATTTGAATCCTTAGACATGAAGTTATTATAGTCTTCCACTTGATGAACATTATGTTTGACATATTCAAACGCTACTTTTAACCGAGTAGTTATAAAGGGTATGATTGGCATAATCGGATTCCCGTTGGGAAGAATAATAAGCTAAATGGATTTGTCCCTCCACGGAGAGATGTCAAGCTTGGGCCCCTCGAAGGAATGATGTTGATGAAATGTTCGGCCGGAATCAAATGGATTGATTGGATCAATAGCATTTGGATTATCAACATATTCAGAATCGAGAAAGTATTGAACAAAACAAGTTGACTGTTTGACCATGACTTGTGTTTAATGACGTCGAGGACAAAAAGATTATGACATATTCTAAAGGAATGCGAACTTGTATCTAGTTATACTATTTGGGTAGGTATGACGGTTTGCTAGAACCTAATCATATCTTATGGTTTCATGTTTGAACCCATTGCCAACTTAGTATAATCCTAGAGGGTTACACACAATAGAACGAATCTTTAAAAGGACTACATTGGAATTTTGGAAATTCTGGACATTCTGGGGAAGTGGGCGACCGCACATAATGGACTGGGCGGCCGCACACTTAGCCCATTTTTGTACCAGTTTTGTTTCAGATAGTTGTGCGACCGCACAGTGCATTCTGGGCGGCCGCACAGTACTGTCGGGTGGCAGATTCCTAATTTGATTAGGAAACGAATTTTGGACGGATTTTGACACAAGTTTCCTATTTGGAATAGGTCATACTTGTGTATAAAAGACCAAATTCGGCCAGCACTCTAAGCTAATGATTTTGTGAGTCTCAAAGAGTTTGAGAGAGGGTTTATTTTGTTCTAAGACATTCTTGGTTGAAGAACAAAATAATACACAAAATAAATTCCATATAGTTCTTTTGATTGTGAAAAAGTGTTTCACAATTTGGTCTAGCAACCAAGATCAAAGAAGCTCCTTTGATATTCGTTCGAAGTGTGGATACCGCTAGAGGGTGAAAATCATCATCTTCAAAGTTCGTGTTCAAGCTTTGTGATCGTGATCAAGTCTTCAAATCTCCACCAAAGACCAAGAGAATTTGATAGCCATCAAGGGTTAGTTTATTCCTTTATTCTTATGTTGTATTTGATTTAATCATATGAACGGATCCATGGCTTTGGGTTTCAAAATTTTAAATGCTGTATTCCGCTGCGCATGTTTGATCGAAACCCAACAGTGGTATCAGAGCCCCGTTCATGTTGATTAATTCAATACTTGGATCATGTTATGTGTATATAAATTGTTTATGTGCCTTGCATGATATGAATATTGGAATATGTGATGTTTATGTGTTATGTGATTTTATGTGGTTTATTGTTTTGCAACTTTAATCGCACGATTCAATCGCAATAAATAAATTATGGTGGATTCAGAATTGTTGGTTATTAATTTTTTTGATTGGATCAAAGTTTTAATAATCGGGGAAAAACAATTTTGAGACAAAATTTTCGAACTTTGAAAATTCTGCACATTCTGATGGCACCGGGCGACCGCACAAAACGCCTTGGGCGGTCGCACAGTTTTGGGCGACCGCACAAGGGTTTTTGGGCGGCCGCACAAGGGGATCAGAAGGTCTGATTTTGGTTGAAAAACAGAATCTGGAATTTTTCGAAAAATTCAACAAAACCAGTAACAGAACCAGTCCAGACTTGCTGATCTGGAATGGGTTTTGGGTAGTTGGTTTGTGTATGGATTTTGGGGTTTGATTTTCCTATTTGTTTTAGTCTTGTGATTCCTAGATTGGTTCAAGTTTTTGGATTACTAATCTGCGTTCATCGAGATTGTGTTTCCCAAAATTGATCGCAATCAAAGTTTCAAAGATAAAACGAAGTTAGAATTATGAAGAGTTCATAATTGCTAAAATTGAGAAACAAAGTTCTTGATTCAAAGTTTGGAGATCCATGTGGAATTGTGAATGCAATTGGCCTACGTTCATCGAGACCATCTATTGCTTAGTTTCGGCCACATGGACTACTTTCTTGGTCTCTTGAATTAGTGCGGATTGTGGTTGCCTAATGGCTTAGTTCGACCGCACTTCTTGTTGTCTTGATTTGGAAATAATAACCGAAGTTGAAATAGTCTCATCCTCATAATTATAGAGAACTAATGACACATAAATACATGCTTAAATTAATGGAGATTAATTTAGTGGCTAAACTTGATGTGTAACATGTTTATATTATTTGCTCATAAATGTGTTATATGCTATATGTGATGAACCTTCAAAGAAAGTTTTAAGTCCTTTTGCCATGCCATAATTAAAACACTTGTTTATACATGAGTAATTTTATGTGGGCTCGCCAAAGCGAGGTGCATTGATTTTATTCATGTTTGAGCAAGATGAGTGAATAAGAGTTTCCTATGCGTTTAAAATGGTTGGACTTAATTAAGCGTCAAAACAGTTTGGGCTTAAGGCAAAGATGAGATTTAACATGCTTTTTGAAATTGGATTTCTTAAAGAATCTCATGAAAAGAACTGAGAGTCATATGAGATATGATTGACAAGAGTTGTCTACCTAATTGATTTAATTTTGAGCGGTGCGCCAAAGCGTACTCAAAATTAGATTAAAGCGGGATCTCAACCCATTTAAATTATACTATACATTGGATGTATAAAGAAGGTTGTATAATTGGTGGGAGTATTTTGTTTTTAAAATACATTAATTATTTCTCTAATGAAAAACGGTACTTATTAAATTTTGGAAATTTTGCATATTGTAGATAATGACTAATAACACTCAATCAATGTCGTTGCGATCGATCCTTGAGAAGGATAAGCTCGAAGAGAATGGTACTAACTTTATGGATTGGATCCGTAGCATAAGAATCGTTCTTAGGCAAGAAGATAAGTTGTACATTCTCGATGGGCCTATCCCCGCTGAACCACCGCCTACTGCCCCTAGGGTAGAAAGAGACAATTACAAGAAACATCGTAATGATTCTAGAGATGTAAGTTGTCTCATGCTTGCCGCTATGTGTTCAAAACTCCAACAAAGTTTGGAACATTTGGAAGCCTATGAGATAGGCGTGGAGTTGAGGACCATGTTTCAAGAGCAAGCTAGGCAAGAGAGGTACAAGACCATTGTTGCATTCACTACTAGTAAAATGAATGAAGGGCAACAAGTGAGTCCTCACTTTCTTAAAATGAAAGGTTATGTAGAGCACCTTGAGAAACTTGGCTATCCAATCCCATTGGAGCTAGCCACGGATCTCATTCTTAATTCATTGCCTAAAAGTATAATCAGTTTGTAATGAATTATAACATGCATGGAATGGATAAGAATCTCTCTGAGTTGCATGGGATGCTCAAAACTGCAGAGATGAAAATTGTGGAGAAGGTTCTCCCGTGCTCTTGGTTCATGATGGAAGAAGGCTAGTGCCAAAGGAAAGGGTAAGAAAGTTGTCAAAACCCAAAATAAGCAAGGCAAAGGTTGCCAAGGCTTCTGAGGCAAAACCTGATTCACAAAAGGATGCAATCTGTTTCAATTGTCAAGAAATTGGTCATTGGAAACGTAATTGCAAGGCTTTCTTGGAAGAGCAAACGAAGAAGAAGAGCAGCAAGGCTGCGTCGACCTTCAGGTATCTATATGATAGATATTCTCCTTTCTACCACTGATTCTTGGGTATTGGATACCGGATGTGGTTCTCACATTTGTCTAAATGTGCAGGGATTAAAGAATAGGAGACTGCTTAAAGAAGGTGAAGTAGATCTACGCGTGGGGAATGGAGCAAGAGTGCTGCATTAGCCGTAGGGACTTATGAAGTCACTTTACCTTCCGGATTAATTCTTGTTTTGAACAATTGTTATTATGTTCCGGATTTAAGCAGAAATATTATTTCAATTTCTTGTTTGGATAATGAAGGTTTTAAGTTTCTTATTGAGAATAAGAAATTTTCTATTTATTTAAATGATGTGCTTTATAGTATTGCTAATTCATTTAATGGCCTTTATATCTTGGATGTCAAGAATGAAAATAATGTCTATCATGTAAATAAGAAATCTAAACCTAATGATGTAAATCATACTTATTTGTGGCATTGCCGTCTTGGTCATATTAATGAGAAGCGTATCTCGAAACTCGATGGGGACGGACTTTTGGGTTCATATGACTTAGAGTCATATGATACTTGTGAGTCATGTCTTCTTGAAAAAATGACTAAGACACCTTTTACCAAGTTGGGTGAAAGGGCAAGCGACTTATTGGGGTTGATACATTCCGATGTATGCGGACCATTAAGTAGCAATGCTAGGGGAGGTTTCAATACTTCATAACCTTCACTGATGATTATAGTAGATTTGGGTATGTTTACCTAATGAAACATAAAAGTGAAGCATTTGAGATATTTAGAATATTTCAAAATGAAGTAAAAAAACAACTTGGCAAAAGTATAAAGGCACTTCGATCAGATCGAGGTGGTGAATACTTAAGTCAAGAATTTGATGATCATCTAAAGAATTGTGGAATAGTTTCACAATTGACCCCGCCCGGAACACCACAATGGAATGGTGTGTCTGAGAGGAGAAATCGGACTTTGTTAGACATGGTTCGATCAATGATGAGTGAAGTTTATCTTCCAATATCCTTTTGGGGTTACGCCCTAGAAACCGCTGCTTTCACACTAAATCAAGTTCCAACTAAATCGTTTCAAAGACTCCATATGAGATGTGGAGTGGAAAGAAACCTAGTTTATCTTTCATGAGGATTTGGGGTTGCGAAGTTTATGTCAAGAGACTTATCTCTGACAAACTAGCACACAAATCTGATAAATGTATTTTCGTGGGATATCCTAAGGAAACTAAAGGATATTACTTTTACAACCGAGAGGACAACAAAGTGTTTGTTGCCCGAACTGGTGTCTTTCTAGAGAAAGAGTTTCTCTCCAAGAAATCAGTGGGAGTAAAATAAATCTTGAAGAAATTCGAGACCCAGAAAATAACATTGAACCAATAGTGGAACAAGAACAAGAACCACAAGGGAGTTGTGGAACCTGTTCAAAAATACACAAGCATCTCGCAGATCTAGTAGGTTACGATCCGAGCCCGAGAGATATGAATTTCTCGTAACGGATAGTAATGAGGTAGAAATCATTGAGAATGATGAACCGTCAACCTACCAAGAGGCGATGTCTTCTCCTGATTCGGACAAGTGGCTTGGAGCCATGGAATCCGAATTGCAATCCATGCAAGACAATTAAGTTTGGAATTTGATTGATGCGCCCGAAGGTGTAAAAAACCATAGGATGCAAATGGGTCTTCAAGAAGAAGACTGACATGGATGGGAAGGTGCATACTTACAAAGCTAGGCTTATAGCGAAGGGTTATAGGCAAGTTCATGGTATTGACTATGATGAGACCTTTTCACCCGTAGCAATGATCAAGTCTATAAGAATTTTGCTTGCCATTGCCCGCATATTCATGACTATGAAATATGGCAGATGGACGTCAAAACCGCTTTCCTGAATGGAAAACTCCAAGAGGATGTGTATATGACACAACCAGAAGGTTTTGAACAAGATTCTAAGGTATGCAAATTGCAAAGATCCATCTATGGATTGAAGCAAGCTTCAAGGAGTTTGAATCTCCGTTTTGATGAATCGGTCAAAGAGTTTGGTTTCATCAAGAACGAAGATGAGCCTTGTGTATACAAGAAGATTAGTGGGAGCATAGTGCTATTCCTTATTTTATACGTGGATGACATATTGCTCATTGGAAACGACATTCCTACACTTCAGTCTGTGAAGACTTGGTTAGGAAAGTGCTTCGCAATGAAAGATATGGGTGAAGCCGCATATATACTTGGCATTAAGATCTATAGAGATAGATCAAGGAGGCTACTTGGTTTAAGCCAAAGTACATACATTGACAAGGTCATTAGAAGATTCCGTATGGAAAATTCTAAGAGAGGCACCTTGCCCGTGTTACATGAGTTTCTCTAAGCAAGACTCAATGTCCTAAGACAAAAGATGAGCATGAGAAAATGATTGATGTTCCATATGCTTCGGCAATTGGGTCCATCATGTATGCCATGATTTGTACTAGGCCGGATGTGTCTT
>JAOWBW010000316.1:477495-616996 GCA_026119855.1 Campanula takesimana | reverse complement strand
GCACAAACCGACTGATGTACTGCAGTCTGCCCATGAAACCTTTGATCTCTTTCTGCGTCTTTGGAGGAGGCATGTCGATGATTGCCTTGATTTTGGAGGGGTCTACTTCAATTCCCTTTCAGTGACCATATAACCAAGGACTTTGCTCGGATAACCCGAATGTGTATTTTGCAGGGTTGAGCCTCATCTTGTGTTGACGAAGCCTTTCGAAGAACTTGCGGAGATCGATCAAATGTTGTCCATCGGTCCCTTTGGAGTGAATGATCATGTCGTCCACATAGACCTCGATTTCTTTGTGAATCATATCGTGGAACAAGTCTGTCACGGCTCTTTAGTAGGAAGCCCCAGCATTTCTTAACCCAAATGGCATGACTGTGTATCAAAAGTACCCCATGGTGTTGTGAAAGCTGTCTTGTGTTGATCTTCTTCGGCCATAAGAATCTGATTGTACCCGGCGACCCATCCACGAATGAGCGAACCTCGTAGGCAGCAGTGGAGTCGACTAGCATGTCGATGTTGGGGATTGGAAAATCATCCTTTGGGGAAGCTTTGTTCAAATCCGGAAGTCCACGCAAACTCGAACCTTGCCGTTTGCCTTTCTGACTGTCACGATGTTGGCTAAACCATGTCGGATACTCGTCGATAACCTTGATGAAACCCACACTGAGGAGCTTCTCAATCTCTTCCTTGACTTGCAGAGACCATTCTGGTTGATCTTTCTGAGCTTCTGCTTTACTGACTTGGCATCTTCTCTGATCGGAAACCCTGTGCTCCGCTACCTTTCTGTCCAAACCCGGCATGTCTTTGTATGACCATGCGAACACATCCACGAATTCCCGTAGTAGTGCAGTCAATCTGTCTCTGTCGTCTCCCTTGAAGAAGCTTCCGATTCTTAGTTTCCTTGGCTCTTCGTCGGTACCAGATTAACAGCATGCAATTCTTCGTCAGCCTTTGGACCATTCTCACCACGACTACAGACTTGTTGAGCAAGTCATTTAAGTATGTTGTGTTTTCGTGGTCTATTTCATCATAATTTGAATTGTTATTAACTTGTTCGTTAAGTTCATTATAGTTAATTCATCAATTATGATGTTTGCAATCTCAGGGTACTCAGAAATATCAAATTTTTCATTAGCAAAGAAAGGAAACAACACGCTCGGCTATGGCCTCCAAATCCTCTTGGGTGTGGGTATTAGAGACACACTCTCGGACTCAAAAGTAAGTGTGAGCCACTCTTCCTTTGTTGTTGTGCGGGGTATGCAACCCATTTCTTGGACTAAGAATTCTTCGGATACCACGGGCCCTTTCGTCGAATACCAATTGTTGATCGGCTCGGAGCTTGGCGGGATCTCACTGATAGTCTCGTTCATGATGACGGTGTCATGGATGGCGTTGACTTGGGCATTCATTCATCATGGCAAGTTCTTCGAACATGGAGGCTAAATCTGTCAGTTCTTCCCCCACGATGATTTCTGTCTCGGATTCTATAGTCACCTTCCTTCCCCACCATTCACGGGGCGACATGGGAGATTGTTCCTTTTCGGATTTCTGGATCTCACAATTGGAGAAGATTCGAGACCGGCTTTTTGACACCCTTATTGTTAAACCCATGGCTCGGGAAAGATCATGTATGGAACGTCTTCCCCTTGGCGGACAAAATAACCATTCAACGTCTTGCGGTAAGGCCTCAGATTAGGACCTCATAACGACGGCCTTCTTTTACGAGCTCGGGCCCTTTCGTTCTTGATTACTTGCTCTTATTTCAAGTCTTCTTTGGAAGGCTCGTACCCCAAACCGAATGTGTTTTTGACAAATGGGACTTACACGGGATGTAGGATTCCTTGTTGATATCTTCCCTAGGCCTAAACCAGGAAGTAGTCCATATTTCTCATCATGCGAGGACTTTGTGATTGTTGGGGGTCCATGATCCGTTTCCCCCTTCTTTGTCAATGGCGTTGATTGAGACGCCGGAGAGAGTGGAGTTTGGTAAACCATGCTGAATTTGGTGGACAGGCTCACCTTTTCTGTGGAAGTGACGTTTTCAGCCATTACGGTCACTATTTCATCACCATTTCGGATCTTGACACATTGGTGGAGAGTTGATGGTACGGCATTAGCACTGTGAATCCATGGTCGACCCAAAAGCAAGTTGAACGAGGCCGGGATGTCAAGCACTTGGAATGGAATGGACATGACCATACTCCCAACTCGATGTCTATTTCGATCATGCCTCATGACTGTACGGGGCGGTGCTGTCATAACCTCAGATTACTTGAGTAGAAGGCTTCAAACGGAATCCTTAAGCCCCAGTATGCCCATGATTCTGCTAGGCATGATATTGAGTGCGGAACCACCTTCCAGTAAGACTCTTGAGATGGGCCTCCCCTTTGCTCGTAACTTGAGGTAAATAGCCTCGTTGTGATCGGAACAAAGGGTGGAAGGTCCATATCGGCAAAGGTGATGACGTTGCAAAATGAATGTGACCGATCATTGCCGTGAGGTCCTCGGGAGTAGTATCGGGAGAAACTGATGTATCATCGAGATTTCGGATGACAAGATCTCGGTGTTTCTTTGAGGATGCGATGAGGTCCTAAATAGAAATGTTGGCTTGAGTTTTCTTGAGTTGGACAAGTAGAGGGTCTTCGGGAGTGTCGCGAGCTGCGGCCTTTGAGAAGAGGAGCTCGGTGCGGAAGTGGAAGGGTTGCTTGCTATGACTCGACCGGATCGAGTTAGCATGTTGACGTTCCCATCTTGCTTCTTTTCCTATTCTCTAGTACTTCCCTCATTACCTCATCGTAAGTCACTACATAACAAGAATTGTCAAGTTTATTCATAACATTGGGGCCCCCATTCACAATTGGGATTGAATGGGTGGTCTCCTCGAGTTCTCCTATCTCTATTACATTGACATGTTCATCATTAGTCACTACAAATTCTTTCTTATCTATGAGATCTTGGATGACATTGCGGAGAACGAAGCAATCCTCGGTGGTGTGGCCACTATATTGGTGGTAGCCGCAATATTTGTGGTGAGCATGATTGGGTGGACCGTCTTGGGTTGGTACCCTTGCACGGATGTGACTTGACCCTTTGCCTTGAGGACTTCGAACACTTCGGTTTGGTTCATGCCTTGGAGAGGCGTGTAGACACGGTCATTTCGAGACTTCTTCCCTTGTGGTGGAGGAACCTTTTTGTAATTCCCCTTGTCGATAGTGACGACGTTGACCGAGGCCTCTTTTGTAGAGTTGGAAGCGGCCTTGTATCGGTAAGTAGGAGTGGTCTTCTTAATCTCCTTGAACAAGTCATCCATGCGTACCCCCGCCTCATACATTTGGGAGAAGTCGGAGTAGCAAGCCCCACTTAGGTGGGTGCGGAGATCAATCTTGAGACAATTGAGAAAGATGTCCATTTGCTCTTTTGTGTTCGGCCTCTCAACAATTTCAGAGAGTTTGTCATTCCATCTCCTTGTGAAGTCGATGAAGGACTCGTTGTCTCTTTGAGTGGTATTCTCGAGCTCTTTCCTTGTGGGCCGGTGAGTGGTGTTGCCTTGGTATTGGTTCTTGAAGGCAAGCATGGTGGAGTCCAATCGAGACGGACAGTGAGCGGGAGAGTAGCATACCAATCTTTTTGCCGCCCCTCGAGAGTGAGAGGAAAGCATTGAGCCATCACCTGGGGGAGACCTTCTTCGGAACCATTGCCCAATTATATAGTCTCAATGTGAGCCATGGGACAAGAGTTGCCCTTGAATTTGCTTATGTCGGGCATCTTGAACTTATCGGGAAGAGCGGCCATAGTACTCATGAGGATGGATGATTGATAAAGGCTTGTGTCGGAGCCTTTCCCCATGTGTGAGCCCATTGAATTTTGGTCAATGTAGGCCATGATAGAATCCACCATTTTGGGCTCATTGTTCTCGGAACTTGGTTCTCCATTTTCTTGGTGCGGGTGTTGACATAAGGACTTTTGAACAAACCCTCGGTCCATTCGGATTCATCATCATTGTTCTTGTTCTTCCCCTTGGCAAGGTTAGTGAGCTTTTCTTTCATTAGCTCCATCTCGGCCTCGTGGGCCTCCCTTTGGCTATCGAGGTGGGATTGCCAAATGTCGTCTTTGCTTTGTGCCTCATTATTAAGGGTGGAGACTTGCTCTTGGAGGAGTTGGACCATGGTTGAAAGCTGTTCGAGAGACATGGTGTTGCTGCTGCCGGTCATGGTTGCTGTTGGAGCTGTTGGAGTGATCTCTTCACGGACTAACCGATTTGCCGAATCCCGGTACACTCTGTAAGTACCAATTGAACCTATATTGCAGAAGAGGCCCTTGTCAGTCTTGAGTAACACTTACGGTCCACGAAGAGGCTTAGAACACACAGTTGGGCACACGACTCGAACCACATAAGAAAAGACTCTTTTTTTTTATTATTTATAAGTCGGAGGGAATGGATCCCTTTTGGGGTTTCTAAGAAAATAATGGAATCGTCACACTAGTATATAGACCATCTCGCGGTCCCATATACTCATCGGATTCCATCGCGCTTGTGAATCCTACATGTATCGGGATTAAACTAAATTAATGTAGTAAAGCATACATGCGGGGACGGATTTTTATTTTCGTCCAAAATAAACCACTTTTGGGGACGGATTTTGATTGCGTCCGTTTCAACAAGTTGGCATGTATGATTTGAAGACATTAGTTTAGGGAAATCTCGGTACATGGAAACTGATTTAAGTCACGGAGTGTTAGGACCCTAACTAGAATTGTGTGGCTTGTGCTCGGCTTGAATATGAGGCTCAAAGGTCACCCCCGGCATGTAGTCTTGAACTACGCCACGGGCTGAGGTTTACCGCTTTGAAAGAGCCAAGGTCTGGTGGAGCTTGAAACTTTCTAGGACGGGCCTCGACGGGTTTGGGGTTGGACTTGTGCGACTCGATAGTGAGCAGTTCATAGGAATATGTGCATGTAGTGTGAGGTCTAACAAGTGACAAAAATTTTTATATTTTTTTTTTTTTTGAAAAGAAAGAAAACAAACAAAACACATAAGCACATAAATTACAACTCCCGAATCACCCGTGTGACCGGTAAATAAAACACAAAATTAAAACAGTCCGAGGGTTCAATTATGTTCTGATGCAGGCAACTCTGCCCACACCCAATTGTTCTGCTCAGTCACTGGAACCTGTTTCTGTTCTAGGAACCAACCCAGAAGCGTGCGCCTCTGAGTGCTGATGTGGGACGCGCGCGCATGGCGCAATGCTTATGGGAGGCGCGCGCTTCTAGGCACACCTGTCAGAATGTCAGACTTTGGACTCAGGGGATTGCCCTGGTCCTATGTTCATATTGTAACCCATGCAGAAATGATTAGTGCAGAATAGCAGAAGAAGAAGATGAAGAACATGAAGAAGCGGGCGATTCTGGTCCTTGATGCGGGATGCGCGCGCCTTAGGCTAAAGAGGCCAGACGCGCGCGCCTCCCCCATCAGGAATCAGAATGCCCAGAAAGATATAGATTTTGATCAGAATGCAAGCTTAACCCTAAAATGTCCCCAGCGGAGTCGCCACTGTAGATACCCCGGGGAGCCACGGCTTTAGGCTTGAGCGCGTGTACTATCCTAGGATGTCTAACTTGTTTTAGATTGTGTAGAGTCGCCACCTATGTTTTGAGGAACATAAGAAAAACCTATTGATTATAGCCTAAGTTTGATTACGAAACAGAGATTCTTTGTTTTGAGGTTCGGGGGTTAGATTACAAGATGGGAAGTACCGAAACACCCATCTCGCCCAACTAAAGTTGGTCTTGCTTGATCAAAATCTACATGAATAATAACGTTCTTCTTCTTCTTCTTTAAGTCATAAAAAGGGGGGTTTAAAATAGGGTTTGGAATGTAGGAGATAACTCCTTAACCAACCTCAATGAGATGAGGTGATCATTAAAGTCATGTCCCAAAATGATTTGGGTGATTGCACATTTGATTAGAGTAAAAAGAGAGAGAGGAGATGAAGTAGAAAAGAAAGGAAAAGATGGACTTTTACCTACAATTTGAAGTACTTCAAATATTGCTTGATGAGATCCTTGGAGAACCTTTAGAAAGTGATTTTGGTATAGTTTTTGTAAGTTCAATTTTCGGTCCTTCCTCCGGTCCTTGAAAATGGAGGTAAAGGGAGGTTTTTATAGGTGAAAGAGGGGTGTTTTTGGTGCCAAAACTCAGTCACCAAGAAATCCTTCCCGGGCAAAATCCTGTAAATTGAGCAAGGGAGGGAATACTGACGCCCAGAGGCGCGCACTTCCTGCTTTGGGGGCGGGAGGAGCGCGCGCCTGGCTCCTCCTGTCGGAGGCGCGCGACTCAGAGAAGGCATTTTGACAGAATGGACTAGAAAGTCAGCCCTGTCATTCAGTTTAGTCCCTGGACTTAACGAAGTCAGTCAGGAACTTAACGGAAGTGACAGAAACTAACGAGAAACACATAAAATAGGGAGAAACACAAGATCAAATGTGCAATCGGGGTGAGCGGTCCAAGGCGGGGTGTCTACAGTATGCAACCCATTTCTCGGATTAAGAAATCCTCGGATACTATGGGCCCCTTCGTTGAATACAAGTTGTTGATTGGCTCGGAGCTTGGCGGGATCTCACTGATGGTTTCCTTTCTGACGACGGTGTCGTAGATGGCGTTGACTTGACAATCATCTATGATGGCAAATCTTCGAACATGGAGGCTAGATCGGATAGTTCTTCCCCCATGGTAATCTCTACCTCGGACTCTATAGTCACTTTCTTGCCCCACCACTCTCGGGGTGACATTGGAGTAGGCTCTTTTTTTTTGTGTCAGAATTTCACAATCAGTGAAGATCTCGAGACCGGGCTTTCTGATGCCCTTGTTGTTAACCCGTGGTTCGGGAAAGATCATGTACGGAACATCTTCCCCTTGGCGAACAAAATAACAGTTCAGTGTGTTGCGGTAAGGCCTCAAGTTAGGGATTTCATATTGTCGACCTTCTTTGCGAGCTCGGGTTTTTTGACTCTTGACTGCTTGCTCGTATTTCAAGTCATCTTTTGTAGGCTCGTATCCCAGACCAAACTTGTTCTTGACAAAAGGAACTTCTACGGGGTGCAATATCCCTTGTTGATGCTTCCCTAGGCCTAGACCGGGAAAGTGATTCATGTTCCTCATCATGCGGAGGATTTTAGGATTGCCGAGGGTCCATTGTCTGTTTCCCCCTTCTTTGTCGATGGTGTTGACGCCGGAGAGAGTGGCATCTTCTATCCCGTGTTGGACTTGGTGAACGGGTTGTCCCCCATTTCTATGGATGGTGACATTCTCGGCCATGACGGGGACTATCTCGTCCCCATTTCTTATCTTGACACATTGATGGAGAGTGGAAGGGACCGCATTGGCATTGTGGATCCATGGTCGGCCCAAAAGCAGGTTGAATGAAGCAGGGACATCAAGTACTTGGAATGGGACGGACATGATCATGCTTCCAAATTCGACATCAACTTCTAGCATTCCCATGACTGTACGGGCAGTGCTGTCATACCCTCTAATGACTTGGGCGGAGTGTTGTAAATTGGAGATTTTGAGCCCAAGTATGCCCATGACGCGGCTAGGCATTAAGTTGAGTGCAGAACCACCGTCTACTAGAACTCTTGAGATGGGTCTCCCCCTTGCCCTTTCTTTGAGGTAGATGGCTTCATTGTGTTCGGACCCAAATGGCGGGAGGTCCATGTCGGCGAAAGTGATGACATTGCCGAAGTGAATGTGACCTATCATTGCTGTGAGGTCCTCTGGACTTGTGTCGGGAGAGACTGATGTGTCATCCAAGTTCTTGATGACGAGGTCTCGGTATTTCTTTGATGATGCAATAAGGTCCCAGATGGATATGTTGTCTTGCGTCTTCTTGAGTTATGTTAACAAAGGATCTTCGGGCACGTCGCGTGCTTGCGATCTTTGAGAAGAGGTGTTGGTTGCTGCGGTATTGGGAGGGATTGTGCTCGTTGTTACTCGGCCACCGCGAGTGAGCACGTTCACGGTCCCGTGTAGCTTCTTCTTCCTATTCTCTAAGACTTCCCTCATAATCTCATCATAAGTCACAACATAACAAGAATTATCAAGTTTATTCATATCATTGGAGCCCTCATTCACAATTGGGATCGAATGAGTGGTTCCTTCAAACTCTCCTACTTCTATTACATTGACACCACCCTCATTAGGGATTATGAATTCCTTCTTGTCTATGAGGTCTTGGATGGTGTTACGGATGGAGAAGCAATCCTTGGTGAGGTGGCCGGTGCATTGATGGTAGTCACACCATTTGTGGTGGGCATGATTAGGACGGAGCGGTTGTGGTTTCTTGTACCCTTGAAGAGGAGTGATTTGCCCCTTGGCCTTTAGAGCTTCATAGGCCTCGGTGATGGTCATGCCATTGAGAGGAGTGTAGACGCGGTTGTTTTGGAACCGCTTGCCTTGTGGTGGAGGGACCTTCTTGTAATTCCCCTTGTCGGTAGTAACGGCATTGACAGAAGCCTCTTTGTTTGAATTAGAGGCGGCCTTGTAACGATAAGTAGGAGTGGCCTTCTTAATCTCCTTGAGCAAGTCATCCATGCGTACCCCCGCCTCATACATTTGGGAGAAGTCGGAGTAGCAAGCCCCACTTAGGTGGGTGCAGAGATCAATCTTGAGACACTTGAGAAAGATGTCCATTTGCTCTTTTGTGTTTGGCCTCTCAACAATTTCAGAGAGCTTGTCATTCCATCTCCTTGTGAAGTCAATGAAGGACTCGTTGTCTCTTTGAGTGGTGTTCTCAAGCTCTTTCCTTGTGGGCCGGTGAGTGGTGTTGCCTTGATATTGATTTTTGAAGGCAAGCATAGCGGCATCCCAATCAAGACGGACAGTGAGCGGGAGAGTTGCATACCAATCTTTTTCCGCCCCCTCGAGGGTGAGAGGAAAGCATTGAGCCATAACTTTTGGGGAGACCTTCTTCGGAACCATAGCCCAAATGTAAGTCTCGATGTGAGCCATCGGGCATGAGTTGCCCTTAAACTTGCTAATGTCGAGCATCTTGAATTTGTTGGGGAGAGCGGCCATCGTGCTCATGAGGATGGATGACTGATAAAGGCTTGTGTTGGAGCCTTTTCCCATGTTGAGGCCGTCAAATTTCTGATCAATGTAGGCCATGATGGAATCGACCATTTTGGGGTCGTTGTTGTCGGTGCTTAGTCTCCCCACTTTCTTGGTACGGGCACTGACATATGGGCTTTTAAACAAACCCTCTGTCCACTCGGATTCGTCGTTGTCATTAACCCCCTTGTTCTTGGAGAGCTTGAGGAGCTTGGCTTTCAATTGGTCAACCTCGGCCTCGTGGGCCTCCCTTTGACTGTCGACATGAGCTTGCCACAAGGATTCTTTTGTCTGAGCCTCGTTGTGGAGAGTGGTGACTTGTTGTTGAAGAGTTCGGACCATGGCAAAAAGTTTCTCGAGAGTCATGGCGTTGTTGGTGCTGGAGTCGCCGGCCATTGATGATGCAGAAGCTGTTGGAGTGATCGGTTCACGAACAAGCCGGTTGGATGAATTCCTGTAGATGCGGAGAGTACCAATCGGACCTCTAATTGGAGAAGTAGCCCTTGTCAGTCTCGGTTCACACTTTCGGTCCATGAAGAGGTTGAGAACACACAGTTGGGCACATGACTCGAACCACATAAGAAAAAGACTCCTTTTTTTTATAAGTCGGAGGGAATGGGTCCCTTTTGGGGTTTCTAAAAAGATAATGGAATCGTCACACTAGTATATAGACCATCTCGCGGTCCCATATACTCATCGGATTCCATCACGTTTGCGAATCCTACATCTGTCGGGATTAAACTAAATTAATGTAGTAAAGCATACATGCGGGGACGGATTTTTTATTTTCGTCCAAAATAACCACTTTTGGGGACGGATTTTTATTGCGTCCGTTTCAACAAGTTGGCATGTATGATTTGAAAACATTAGTTTAGGGAAATCTCGGTACATGGAAACCGACTTGGTCACGGAGTTTTAGACCCTAACTAGAATTGTGTGGTTTGTGCTCGGCTAAAGAGAGGCTTAAAGGCCACCCCCGGCATGTAGTCATGAACTACGCCACGGGCTGAAGTTTACCGCTTCGAAAGAGCCAAGGTCGAGTGGGGCTTGAAACTTTCTAGGACGGGCTTCGACGGGTTTGGGGTTGGACCTGTGCGACTCGATAGTGAGCAATTTATAGGAGTAATGTGCATGTAGTGTGAGGTCTATCACGTTCTAGACACCCCGCCTTGGACCTCTCACTTTGATTGCATACAAAGTATTTTTATTTAACTCATTTTCGTCAATTTCTGTTACTTCGGTTAAGTTCCTAACTGATTCCGTTAGTTTTGGACTAAACTGCATAACAGAGTTAACTTTTAGGGTCATTCTGTCATTCTGTCCTTTTCTGCCGCGGGCGCTTCCGGAACTGTTAACGGGCTGCGCGCGCGTCTCGCCCCAAAAGCGGGACTCGCGCGCTTCCCATTTTGGCAGTAACGGATTGCACCTTATTTCCCTCCCTTTTCTTATTTGCAACATCTCTTTCTTTATCACAAAAGACTTCTTTTCTCATCCACATTCACCCCCCTAGTTTTATAACCTCCAATCCCTTTATTCTAGCCATCTCTTTAAAACAAAATAATTCATTTTTATTTTATTTGATTTTCTTTTATTTCTTTCATTTATTATTTTATTTATCTTATTTTCTATTGGTCAATTCCATCTCACATGGATTGACCAATTTCCCTCCAACCTTTCCCTCTCTTTTTTACCTATAAAAACCATCATCTTCTACCTTAGAAAGGGACTCTTTTTTTACACTCTTTGGACCAATTTCATCTTCCCTACAAGAACTATACACAAGTTCTCTCAACACATTTTCCCTACAAACAAACACTACACAAAGTGTTGCACAACCATTTCTCTTTAAACAACACCATCTTCAAGTCAAAGTCTAAGGTCCCCTTTTCTAAAGGTACTTTTATTCTTCTTCTCTTTTATTCTAGTCTTACTAGTATGCAATCCCCATCAATTGAGACATGACCAAATGACCAATTTACTACATTAAAGTTGGTTAAGGTTATCTCCCTACATTTTAATCTCTACTTTAATTTCCTATACATTTCTTAATGTAATTGTTTAGCATAAATTTATAAATAAAACAATTCTCTTTTCTTCCCCTTTTTCTTTACATTATAATTGTTAGCACTGTTACTAAATTGAAGGACATTTAGCATTAGAACACCAATAGTAGCAAGACCCGCATAAGCGGGGCGGAGTGGGTGTTTAAGTACTTCCCACTCCGTCACCTAACCCCCGAACCCTTCTCTCCGGAATCTCTGGTTTTGTACATAAATTAGGCTATTTCTAGGTTTTTCTTATGTTCCTTTAAAAACATAGGTGGCGACTCTAAACAATCTAAAACAAGTTAGACATCCTAGGATAATTCACCGCTCTAGCCAAGTTGTGGTTTCCTGGGGTATCTACAGTGGCGACTCCGCTGGGGACGATTTAGAGGGTTAAACTTGCGTTGTTAACTTTTGGTGTTCTTATTACTGTTTTCTGGGCATTCTGGTAAAAAGGGTGGGAAGCGCGCGCCTCTGGTCTCCTTGGCCTAAAGCGCGCGCGTACGATCCCAATTACCAGAATCGCCCGTGTTCCTTCTTGTCCTTCCATTCCATGTTTCTGTGCTAACAAATTCTGCAGGGGAAAGCATTTTTATTTAGGGTCAAGGCAATCCCTTGAACCCGCTGATTTACAGGTTGTTACCCAGATGCGGGCGCCTCTGCCCCTCTTTGTCTAACGCGCGCGCCTCCCGAGTAGGGATCCTAATGCGCGCGCTTCTGGGCATTTTCCAGAAACAGAACAGTGCACAGAACAGAGTGGTTTTGACAGTGTGTGGGCACCGGGCCTGCACAAAACAGTTTTTACTTTCTGTTTATTTTTATCGGTCACACGGGTGATTCGAAAGTTGTAATTATGTGCTTATTTGTTTTTTTTTATTTCTTTTGAAAAAAAAAATATATATATTTTTGTCACTTGTTAGACCTCACACTACATGCACATATTCTTATCAATTACTCACTATCGAGTCGCACAAGTCCAACCCCAAACCCGTCGAGGCCCGTCCTAGAAAGTTTCAAGCTCCACCCGACCTTGACTCTTTCGAAGCGGTCAACCTCAGCCCGTGGCGTAGTTCAAGACTACATGCCGGGGGTGACCTTTAAGCCTCTGTTTAGCCGAGCACAAGCCACACAATTCTAGTCTAGGGTCAAACACTCCGTGACCAAGTCGGTTTTTCATGTGCCGAGATTTCCCTAAACTAATGTCTTCAAATCATACATGCCAACTTGTTGCAATGGACGAAATAAAACTCCGTCCCCAAAAGTGGTTATTTTGGATGAAAATAAAAATGAGTAAACTACTTTTCCGCCCCTCGTACTATGGCCCCAACATCAATTTGACACTCGTACTATTGAAACAACAAATGTATGATGCGTACTATAGTTTTATTAGCAAAATTAACCAATTTACTATTCAGTCGTTAACTTTTTTTAACACACGTTATTTTTTTAACGAGCATTAATTTATAACTAACTTTTGTTATCTCCATCAAAACCAAATCGCATATGTAAAAATCGAATTCCGACTTCGTTAACCGTTGGATCGTCGTGAAACTTCTGGGCTTTGGTCGCATCCCCTAGGCGCACATGATGACCGTTGGGATCTTCCAAATAATTGCCGGAGAGGGAGAAATGGCCGGCGGCGAAAACTGGCGAAAATCTCCAAAAATTCGCTATATTAAAAATCAAATTCCCGCTTCATTAACCGTTGGATCGTCGTCAAATTTCTGGGGTATGTTCACATCACTCAGGCTCTCATATTGACCGTTGGGATCACTAAAATAATCAGCGGTGACGGAGATATGGCCGACGGCGCAAATCCGGCGAAAAACTCAAAAATCGTCCCAAAAGTTAGTTTTGTTAAAATAAATTAATGCCCGTTAAAAAAATAATGTTCGTTAAAAAAAGTTAACAAATGAATAGTAAATTGGTTAATTTTGCTAATAAAACTATAGTACGCATTATACATTTGTTGTTTCAATAGTACGAGTGTCAAATTGATGTTGGGGCCATAGTACGAGGGGCGGAAAAGGAGTTTACTCAAATAAAAATCCGTCCCCGCATGTATGATTTACTACATTAATTTAGTTTAATCCCGATACATGTAGGATTCACAAACGCGATGGAATCCGATGAGTATATGGGACCGCGAGAAGGTCTATATATTAGTGTGACGATTCCACTATTTTTTTCTAGAAACCCCAAAAATGACTCCGTCCTTCCACTTTTGTAAATAAAAAAAAAAACAAAAAAAGAGTCATTTTCTTTATATGGTTGAGTCTTTTTCGTATTTGTGGGTTGAATTTATTTTACTCAAAAGGTATTTGTGGGGCCAACCTAAGATCAACCGTGTTCTTTCAATAAGTCCAATGGCTTCCAACGGCAACAACAACAATGGTGGGTACTTCTCCGTGTCCAACGAAAGACTCTTCAACATAATAAGAGCCATGGGGGAACAAATGGATAGACTTTCCGAGGATGCCCGCCGAAAAGACGATTTGTGGCAAGTCCGTATTGATCTCGAGAGGAAGATTCACAAGGAAGAGGTTTTCGAGCTCAAAGCCCGTTTGCAAGAGCTCACCAACAACAAGGCAAAGTTTAAGGGTAAAGCATGCTCAACTGGCCCGTCCCTCAAAAGCTACAAAGGTACCGCCAACAACCGAGTTTTCACTCCTCTCCTAGGAGTAACCCAAGCCGAAGCATTTGAAACTTTGGTGGCAAGTGGAAAGGTCAAGCCTTTAGAGGGGTACAAGCCGAAGACGATACCGAAGAATCATGCACATGGTGAATGGTGAGGCTACCACAGGCATAGTGGCCATACTACCGAAGGGTGCTTCCTTCTCCGAAACATCATCCAAGATTTGTTCGACAACGGTGAATTTACTGTGGGTGAAGAGCAACCTTTAGAGAGTGCCAACATGCAAGAACTCATCAAAGAAGAATGATTTGGTTTCGAAATGGGGCTTCTACAAGAAATCATGCCACAAGGAGACTACAACGACAATGGGGACTACAACAACAATCTCCGTTTCTCTTTCTCTACCTAGTAATAGGAATTAAAAAAAAAAGAGTCAAAGTCCTCTTAAGTATGCATTAAGTTTTCTTTGTCCAATTAATGTGAAATTTTGAGTCAAGTCTCATCATCAAATAAAAAGTCGTTCTTGTCCTCATACACTCTTCCAAGTTGTTCAATCTAATTCTTGGCAAAATGATAAAAATATGTCTAAACGAGTTTTGGAATGAAGGCCATCACTTGAACGCCTAGGGGCTAAACATTGTGACGAATGCAACATCATCAACGACGAAGACAAAGCCAAGACATCAAAGGTGAAGCAACAACCATGGAGAAAAATCAAGCAATGTTTCAAAGGGGGGATTAAAAAAAAAAAAAAAAAAAAATCCCCCTCAATCAAAGAAGTTCACATCAATATCAACATCATTCCATCCACCAAAGGAGGACGAAGCTACACGACGAAGAAACAATTCCATCCCGAAGAATGGATAATTCACAAGAACTACGGTGACCTGAGCCTCTACACTGGGGGAACGTAGGCAACCTTCGGGTCCGGTCTCATGCAAGAAAGAAGAAATGTTTAGCCCTAACGCGTTATGGTGATTGGCCTTCATCTCGAACTTGTCAAGACATCTTTGTACGATTCATTTGCCAATGAATTAATCACCAAAAAGATTGAACAACTTTCTTAGATTTGGAATCATTTCGCGCTCCTTGTTGAGTCTAGGGACTTCTATTCTTTCTGCATACTCCCAATTTCTTGCAATCAAATTGGGGCTTTCCTTCTCTTCTCTCTTAATGACTTACTTGCCTTCGCGAGTCATTCAATTCAATAAAAAATACATGTCAATACTAGGGACACTTCCCTAGTCAAGTCAATGTCACTCATCATTAGTGACAAAAGGTCTCCACTGCAAAATCACATGTCTTATCTCCTCAGCTAGAGTCAATGCACACTTCCTCATCAATTGAGTCAAAAAAAAATGATGAAGACGCAAAAGAGATGCCCGCTAGATTGAAAACCCGAAAGGGCGGTCTAGGCAAAAAACAGGGTGCGTCATAAAAAAAAATGAGAGAGTGAGAGAGAGAAGGGAAAGAGAAATGGAGATCTCCGGCCTCTAAAGAAGACAAGTTCTACATTGAATCTCCTCAGCAAGTCAATTCCCCACCGAGTCAACTTTGGGATTGCAAAAGGCTCGACAAGATATAGCACCATCAAAGGTTGTCTTGGGTTATCGGCATCATTCTCCAGCAGTGTGCATTTTTGGGTTCATGAAAAGAAGGCCCGTGGTAACCAAGATCCATCCGAGAACAAGCCCATCATAAAAGGGCACGAGGTTGCACAAATAATCCCTAGCTAGTCAATTGGCTTGGGCAGCAAATAGCAACAACATGTGTCTCAGTTTTCAAGGCTTCTTCAAGTATGTGCTTCTAAAGTACGCCGAAAGGCTCCCGAGAAATGGAGTAGCTCTTGCCATATCCTCTCATGTTTATTCCCTCACACGATGACGAGTCACTTTTGCTTTGCTCAACAAATGGTGACGCCCTAGGGGCTATGTGACTCAAGAACAAGGGATTCTTTTGCTTCATTTGGTAATCAATACGCCCTAGGGGCTATGCTCAAGAAAGATGTGTGAGACTATCCTCAAAGTCCCTCAAAAGGAATGTCAAAAAGCCCTCTTGTCATGTGTGCCCGTGCTCGTTTCCCCAATCAAGGGTGGACCTTTCTCGCAATCAATGATGGCACTCTAGGGGCTACGGTCAAGTCTTAAAGGCTCCCTCGGCAAAGAGCAATTAACTCCCCAGCAGTATCCCCAGCCAAGTCATGTGCAACATTGGAAGCTTCCTCAATTCGGCACTGAAGGTCTCAACGGGCTTCGCAATCTACAATCATTTGGGCTATGCCATTACAGTAATTCAAGCAAAGGGCAGTATTAGGGCTTCGCGACCGACAGTCTTTTGGGCAACAATACTCGAGCAAGTGCAATGTGGAGTAGTCTTATGGCTCCATGAGAACAATCAAGATTCAAGGGTCTCTCAACACTTCAAGTCAAAGGCCTCTTGGTTTTAAATGAAGACTCCGATGTTATGAATGAAGTTGATGATTTTAGAACTCACAGCGAGATTTTGAAGGAAGTCTTAGAGAAAAGGAAAAAGATTCAATATGCTAAACTCTAATCAAAACAGGGTTATAGCGGGAAATGCCACGGCCAATCCCAATGTTTCTGCAATTCAGCACCCCCTTCTCCAAGATCAAAAGCACAAGGTGCAGCTCAGATAAAGTTGGGCCACAGCACTAGTTACATCCGAAGATCCGTCATTAGTCCAACTCAAGAAGAGTCAAGCAAGCATACTCATTTGAGACTTTATCACGCCAAGACCTTATCCTCCGCGACCTCGACGGCACCGCAAGACATTACTGCATCCTTTGACATAAGCCCTCAGCCATTTGGGTATCGACCGCAATAAGGCCATTCGTCTCCCCAGTAAGAGCAAGAAGGAGATCTCTATCAAGAATTCTACCAAACGGTACATCCGCTCTCAATGCCGAGCCAATCATGAGACAATTTGGGGCTTTACAATGAAAGGTCTTCACATCCCGCCATCTACAGGCCCACGACACTTGGGGCTTTGCAATCTCTCGAAGCTTGGCATCAACGATCTCCTCTTGGGGCTTGCTCACTACAACAACAAAGGGCGATTTACTCGAATGGGCCAAGAACTGATTTATCTGGGAGCTATGCAAGTCCCTCAAAATTTGGCATCAAAGGCATTCTAGGGGCTTTACAATCAGCAACCCCTCATCTCGGCATCAATAGCCTTTTGAAGCTCCATAATCGACAAATCTCTTGGGGCTAGACATCAATCTTCGTTGGGCACACCGGCGACAACAGAATTCAAGCGAGGCAATCCGGACTTCGACTGAACATGACTTGATCTTGGGTTGGCTTCACAAGCACACAATGGTTAAAATGGTTCACCCACGAACTAAAAAAAAAAAAAAAAAATCTTTTCCTCACATGTGTGCATATTCTTTCCTTTCTAATCAAAAAAAAAAAAAAAGAAAGATTTTTCTTTTTCTTTTTCTTTTTCTCCTTCTATGTGCAAAAGCATGTGCTTTACTCTGCTTTGCTCCTAGCTTCTCCTCCAGCATTCTCCATCATCCTTGAACTACGCTGGTCTGATTCCCTTCAAAGGATACGTAGGCAGCCTTTGGCACGACCAACCCATCATTCAGAATGTCATCTCAACAACATTCCATCGAAGGCAACGGCAGTTCATCATCTTCATCAAAAGTATCAACATCCTTCGGCAATCCATCTCCAATCAAGCGGAAATGGTAAGTGAAGGTATGAATGCATCCGAGGCTTTCCTCAAATCACACCGCACACAAAATCACTTTCTCCATTCCTGCAAAAGCTCTCTCTCATGCAAAACTGCTCTCAAATCACATTGCACCACGAGCACAATTTCTCTCTTCATGCATCTTCTTGCACAAACACATATACCTGCCAAGCACACACATAACAGGTATCACCACGAAGTCAACAACATCCGCTACTCAAGGCACTCCATCCCCAGCAGAAAATGGTCCACAGTCAACCATGCCCGCATCCCCACGGACTCATTCAAAGGCTCACTAACGGCCTCATCAAACGGATTTCACTAACGGATTCGTCAACAAAGGTTCACTAACGGCCTCGAAGGTTCACTAACGGCCTCATCAACGGATTTCACTAACGGATTCGTCAACAAAGGTTCACTAACGGCCTCGAAGGTTCACTAACGGCCTCATCAACGGATTTCACTAACGGATTCGTCAACAAAGGTTCACTAACGGCCTCGAAGGTTCACTAACGGCCTCATCAACGGATTTCACTAACGGATTCGTCAACAAAGGTTCACTAACGGCCTCATTCAAGGGTTCACTAACGGCCTCAAGGTTCACTAACGGCCTCCTCAAAGGTTCACTAACGGCCTCATTCAAGGGTTCACCAACGGCCTCGAAGGTTCACTAACGGCCTCCTCAAAGGTTCAATAACGGCCTCATTCAAAGGTTCACTAACGGCCTCATTCAAGGGTTCACTAACGGCCCCAAGTTTCACTAACGGCCTCCTCAAGGGTTCATTAACGACCTCAAGGTTCACTAACGGCCTCATTCAAAGGTTCACTAACGGACTCCTCGAAGGTTCACTAACGGCCTCATTCAAAGGTTCACTAACGGCCTCACTCAACGGATTCAGCCGGCAGGTTTACCAACGGATCATGCCACCCCCCTCTATCAACAAAAGACGCTCACACAGGGAGCCCGCCCCTATCTCTAGCAATTTCAAATTACTGCTTTCATCGAGTCTTTGCTTTCTTTTCTTTCTTTTTCTTTGTCGATGTCCTCGGCGGGTGTTTTTACTTTCGTCGACGCGTTTTGCTTTGCAATCCACGTCGCCGAGGGGCTCTGTAGACACCCCGCCTTGGACCTCTCACTTTGATTGCATATAAAGTATTTTTATTTAACTCATTTTCGTTAATTTCTGTTACTTCGGTTAAGTTCCTAACTGATTCCGTTAGTTTTGGACTAAACTGCATAACAGAGTTAACTTTTAGGGTCATTCTGTCCTTTTCTGCCGCGGGCGCTTCCGGAACTGTTAACGGGTTGCGCGCGCGTCTCGCCCCAAAAGCGGGACTCGCGCGCTTCCCATTTTGGCAGTAACGGATTGCACCTTATTTCCCTCCCTTTTCTTATTTGCAACATCTTTTTCTTGATCACAAAAGACTTCTTTTCTCATCCACATTCATCCCCCCTAGTTTTATAACCTCCAATCCCTTTATTCTAGCCATCTCTTTAAAACAAAATAATTCATTTTTATTTTATTTGATTTTCTTTTATTTCTTTCATTTATTATTTTATTTATCTTATTTTCTATTGGTCAATTCCATCTCACATGGATTGACCAATTTCCCTCCAACCTTTCCCTCTCTTTTTTACCTATAAAAACAATCATCTTCTACCTTAGAAAGGGACTCTTTTTTTACACTCTTTGGACCAATTTCATCTTCCCTACAAGAACTATACACAAGTTCTCTCAACACATTTTCCCTACAAACAAACACTACACAAAGTGTTGCACAACCATTTCTCTACAAACAACACCATCTTCAAGTCAAAATCTAAGGTCCTCTTTTCTAAAGGTACTTTTATTCTTCTTCTCTTTTATTCTAGTCTTACTAGTATGCAATCCCCATCAATTGGGACATGACCAAATGACCACTTTACTACATTAAAGTTGGTTAAGGTTATCTCCCTACATTTTAATCTCTACTTTAATTTCCTATACATTTCTTAATGTAATTGTTTAGCATAAATTTATAAATAAAACAATTCTCTTTCCTTCCCCTTTTTCTTTACATTATAATTGTTAGCACTGTTAATAAATTGAAGGACATTTAGCATTAGAACACCAATAGTAGCAAGACCCGCATAAGCGGGGCGGAGTGGGTGTTTAAGTACTTCCCACTCCGTCACCTAACCCACGAACCCTTCTCTCCCGAATCTCTGGTTTTGTACATAAATTAGGCTATTTCTATGTTTTTCTTATGTTCCTTTAAAAACATAGGTGGCGACTCTAAACAATCTAAAACAAGTTAGACATCCTAGGATAATTCACCGCTCTAGCCAAGTTGTGGTTTCCCGGGGTATCTACACACGTGACAAAATTTTTTATTTTTTTTTATTTTTTTTGAAAAGAAAAGATAAAAAAAAACACATAAGTACGTAAATTACAACTCCCGAATCACCCGTGTGACCGGTAAAATAAAACACAAAATTAAACAGTTCAAGGGTTCAATTCTGTTCTGATGCAGGCAACTGTGCCAACACCCCACTGTTCTGTTCAGTCACTGAAACCTGTTCTTGCCCTGGAAATTGGTCCAGAAGCGTGCGCCTCAGTCTGGTGTTGTGGGAAGCGATCGCCTGGCGCATTGTATCTGGGAGGCGCCCGCTTCTGGGCTAACCTGTCAGATTGTTAGAAACTTATGGACTCAGGGGATTACCCTGGTCCTGATTGTGTGATGAAACCCCTGCAATATTTGTTAGCACGAAATAATAGGAAGAATATGAAGAACACATGGAAGGCGGGCGATTCTGGAATTTGACGTGGGACGCGCGCGCTTTGGACCATGAAGGTCCGAGGCGCGCGCTTCCCATATCAATTTCCAGAATGCCCAGAAAAGTGAATTATGAACAGAAACACAAGTTTAACCCTCAAGCAGTCCCCAGCGGAGTCGCCACTGTAGATACCCCGAGGAACCACGGCTTGGCTAGAGCGCGTGAATTACCTAGGATGTCTAATTGTGTTTTAGAGTCGCCACCCACGTTTTTGAGGAACGCAAGAAAACCTAATGTTTATGAGCCTAAGTTTGATTTACGAAAATAGAGATTCTTTGGGATAAGGGGTTCGGGGGTTAGGTTACGAAATGGGAAGCACTTAAACACCCATTTCGCCCGAGCAAAGTCGGTCTTGTTTGTTCATAATTCACTTTTAAGATAAATGTGTTCTTCCTATTTAAATGATGATAAAAAGGGTTTTAAAGTTTAAAATATAGGGAGATGACTCCCAGGCCAATTCAATGTAATGAAAGGACCATTGGTGTCATGTCCCAAGTGGTTTTGGGGTGATTGCACATTTGATTGAAGAAGAAGAAGAAGAAGAAAGTTTAAGACATTTACCTATAGTATCCTTCAAAGAGAACCTCTTGAAAAGCCTTGAAGAAGAGGTTGAATACTTGGAGAGAATACTTCTTAGTTGAAAAGGTCTAAAAGAAGAGTCTAAAAAAGAAGTGAGGAAAAGGTCCCTTCCAATGATGGATTGGAGGGGTTTTTATAGTTGAAAGAGGGGAGTTTTTGGAGCCAAACGGAGTCTCCAAGAAATCTTTCCCAGGCAAAATCATTTATAATGAGCAAGGGAGAGATTCTTGGGCAGAATTTGTTGGTAGTGGTGCCCTAGGCACGTTTAATAAACGTTGTAATTGTTATCATTTATTTCATATCAATAAAGAAATGTTTTGATTATTATTGTTGTTCATGTTTACTTATAATAATCTCCGTCCCTAGTACTTGTTAAGCACTAGTATAAAGGCTAAATGATCATGGGATGATCATGTTAAATTTATGGGTACTTGTTTGGAACAAGGTACTGGACATGACCCGCTCTATGAGATTTATATCATGGTATTTGTCGTACATATATCTCATATTAGTTACGTCATTTGAATCCTTAGACATGAAGTTATTATAGTCTTCCACTTTATGAACATTATGTTTGACATATTCAAACGCTGCCTTTAACCGGGTAGTTATAAAGGGTATGATTGGCATAATCGGATTCACGTAGGGAAAAATAATAAGCTAAATGGATTTGTCCCTCTTCGGAGAGATGTCAAGCTTGGGCCTCTCGTAGGAATGATGTTGATGAAATGTTCGGCCGGACTCAAATGAATTGATTGGATCAATGTCATTTGGATTATCAACATATTCGGAATCGAGAAAGTATTGAACAAAACAAGTTGACTGTTTGACCATGACTTGTGTTCAATGACATCGTGGACAAAAGGATTATGACATGTTCTAAAGGAATGAGAACTTGTATCTAGTTATACTATTTGGGTAGGTATGACGGTTTGCTAGAACCTAATCATATCTTATGGTTTCATGGTTGAACCCATTGCCAACTTAGTATAATCCTAGAGGGTCACACAAAAGAGAACGAATCTTTAAAAGGACTATATTGGAATTTTGGAAATTCTAGGAATCTGGGGAAGTGGGCGACCGCACAGTATGGACTGGGCGGCCGCACACTTAGCTCAGTTTTGTACCATTTTGTTTCAGATAGTTGTGAGACCGCACAGTGGATTCTTGGCGGCCGCACAGTACTGTCGTGTTCTTACTTTTGTGATTAAAGTTTCAAGTTCTCCACCAAGATCAAAGCTAGAATTCAAAGTCATCAAGGGTTATTTTTTCCTCTATTCATATTGTTGTATTTGATTTAATCATATGAACGGATCTATGGGCTTTGGGTTTCATAAATTTTAAATGCTAATTTCCGCTGCGCATGTGACTACGAAACTCAACAGTGGTATCAGAGCCCCGTTCATGTTGATTTTTTCAATACCTAGATCATGTTATCTGTATATAAATTGTTTATGTGCCTAGCATGATATGAATATTGGAATATATGATGCTTATGTGTTTTGTGATTTTATGTGGTTTACTGTTTTGCAACTTTAATCGCACGATTCAATCGCAATAAATATCATGTTGGATTACGAATTGTTTGATTATTAATTCTGATTGGATCATGGTTTTAATAATCGGGGAAAAACAATTTTGAGACAAAATTTTCGAACTTTGAAAATTCTGCACATTCTGATCATCGTGGGCGACCGCACAGAAGTTTCTGGCGACCGCAGATGTCTTTTTGGGCGGCCGCACAAAGGGATCAGAAAATCTGATTTTGGTCAAAAACAGAATCTGGAATTTTTCGAAAAATTCAATAAAACCAGTAACAGAACCAGTCCAGACCTGCTGATCTGGAATGGGTTTTGGGTAGTTGGTTTGTGTGTGGATTTTGGGGTTTGATTTTCCTATTTGTTTTAGTCTTGTGATTCTAAGATTGGTTCAAGGTTTGGATGGCTAATCTGCGTTCATCGAGATTGTGTTTCCCAAACTTGATCGCAATCAAAGTTTCAAAGATAAAACGAAGTTAGAATTATGAAGAGTTCATAATTGCTAAAATTGAGAAACAAAGTTCTTGATTCAAAGATTGGAGATCCATGTGGAATTGTGGATGCAATTGGCCTACGTTCATCGAGAACATCTATTGCTTAGTTTTGTCCACATGGACTACTTTCTTGGTTTCTTGAATTAGTGCGGGATTGTGGTTGCCTAATGGCTTAGTTCAACCGCACTTCTTGTTGTCTTGATTTGGAAATAATAACCAAAGTTGAAATAGTCTCATCCTCATAATTATAGAGAAACTAATGACACATAAATATCATGCTTAAATTAATGGAGATTAATTTAGTGGCTAAACTTGATGCGTAACATGTTTATATTATGTGCTCATAAATGTGTTATATGCTATATGTGATGAACTTTCAAAGAAAGTTTTAAGACCTTCATTGCCATGCCATGATTAAAACACTTATTTATACATGGTTGATTTTAATGTGAGTTCGCCTCCGCGAAGTGCATTAATTTTATTCATGTATGAGCAAGATGAGGTTCATTAGTTTAATGTGGGCTTGCCTCCGCAAGGTACATTAAATTGAATGGTTCCTATGCGTTTGAAATGGTTGGACTTAATTAGGCGTCAAAAAGGTTTTGAGCCTAGGCAAAAGATGAGATTAAACATGCTTTGGAAATTGGAATTCTCAAATAACCTCATAAAAATCTAAGAATCATATGGGATATGATTGACATGATTGTCTACCTAATTAATTTAGTTTTGAGCGGTCCGCCTCCGTGGACTCAAAAGTTAAATTAAAGTTGGATCTTAGCCCAATTAAATTATATTATACATTGGATGTATATGAAGGTTATATAATTTAGTGGGAGTATTTTGTTTGAAAATACATTGTTTATTTCTTTAATGAAAAACGGGTACTTATTAAATTTTGGAAATTTTGCATATTTGTAGATAATGACTACTAATACTCAATCAATTTCTTAGCCCAATTCAAACGCTGCCTTTAACCGGGTAGTTATAAAGGGTATGATTGGCATAATCGGATTCACGTAGGGAAGAATAATAAGCTAAATGGATTTGTCCATCTTCGGAGAGATGTCAAGCTTGGGCCTCTCGTAGGAATGATGTTGATGAAATGTTCGGCCGGACTCAAATGAATTGATTGGATCAATGTCATTTGGATTATCAACATATTCGGAATCGAGAAAGTATTGAACAAAACAAGTTGACTGTTTGACCATGACTTGTGTTCAATGACATCGTGGACAAAAGGATTATGACATGTTCTAAAGGAATGCGAACTTGTATCTAGTTATACTATTTGGGTAGGTATGACAGTTTGCTAGAACCTAATCATATCTTATGGTTTCATGGTTGAACCCATTGCCAACTTAGTATAATCCTAGAGGGTCACACACAAGAGAACGAATCTTTAAAAGGACTATATTGGAATTTTGGAAATTCTGGGAATCTGGGGAAGTGGGCGACCGCACAGTATGGACTGGGCGGCCGCACACTTAGCTCAGTTTTGTACCATTTTGTTTCAGATAGTTGTGAGACCGCACAGTGGATTCTGGGCGGCCGCACAGTACTGTCGGGTGGCAAATTCCTAATTTGATTAGGAAACGAATTTTGGACGATTTTTGACACAAGTTTCCTATTTGGAATAGGTCCTACTTGTGTATAAAAGACCAAATTCGGCCAGCACTCTTAACCAATGTTTGTGTGAGTCTCCAAAGAGTTTGAGAGAGTTTATTTTGTTCTAAGACATCCTTTGATTGAAGAACAAAATAATACACAAAATAAAATTCCATATAGTCATATTAAAATTGTGAAAGTGTGTTTTATAATTGTTGGTCTAGCAACCAAGATCAAGAAGCTCCTTGATATTCGTTCGTAGTGTGGATACCGCTAGAGGGTGAAGCTTATCATCTTCGAAGTTCGTGTTCTTACTTTTGTGATTAAAGCTTCAAGTTCTCCACATCAAAGCTAGAATTCAAAGTCATCAAGGGTTAGTTTTTTCTCTCTTCATATTGTTGTATTTGATTTAATCATATGAACAGATCTATGGGCTTTGGGTTTCATAAATTTTAAATGCTAATTTCCGCTACGCATGTGACTACGAAACCCAACAGAATCTGTAACTGACACACCTCAGAAGCGCGCGCATCCCACATAGGCGGCGGAAGGCGCGCGCGTCTGGCCTCATGAGGCGGAGGCGCGCGACTCTAAAAAGCAATTTTTGACAGAATGGACTAGAAAGTTAGAACTGTTATTCAGTTTAGTCCCGGGACTTAACGAAGTCCGTCTGGACTTAACCAAAGTAACAGAAAATAACAGAAAACACTTAAAAGAGGGAGACACACAAAATCAAGTGTGCAATCGGGGTGAGCGGTCCAAAGCGGGGTGTCTACAAGCACCAACATGGTTAAGAAATGCCACAAGTGACAGATACATTCCAACTTACAACACGCACCACCGTCCGTGTTATACCCCATGACATCCCCTTGCCATTTTCTACATGGGGAATAGACGTTATTGGTAAAGTTTCGCCGACGGGTCATAACGGGCACTCATTCGTATTAGTTGCCGTTGATTACTTCACCAAATGGATCGAGGCTCAATCCTACAAAGTCTTGAATGCCAGAAAGGTGGCTGAGTTTATAAAGACCAATATCATATGCCGATATGGGGTGCCTCATGAGATGATATCTGACAACGGCACACACTTTGAGAAAGAATGTGACCGACTACTTGCACAGTACAAAATAGAGAGACATCAGTCATCACCATACCGACCACAAACCAATGGAACGGTCAAAGCTGCTAACAAGACCATTGAGACCATCATCAGAAAAATGGCTAAGACCGGCAGAGATTGGCCCGACAAGCTACACTTTGCACTCTAGGGCTACCGAACTTCAATCCGTACCGCTACCGGTGAAACTCCATACGCCCTAGCCTATGGGATGGAAGCAGTGCTACCAATTGAATTAGAAGTACCATCATTAAGGGTTCTCCTAGAAAACCAAGTTAGCGAAGTTGCATGGTTAGACAGCCGTTATGAAGAACTAGCCCTGCTAGATGAACGACGACTTCGAGCTGCCGAGCATGTCCAAGCGTATCAACGAAGAATGGACCGAGCATTCAATAAGAAAGTCAAGTCCAGAAACATCAAAGAAGGGGACCTTGTCCTACTCGAACATTGTCCTGGACCATTCAATCCTATGGGCAAATGGGGACCAAGATGGATAGGCCCCTACATAGTCAAGAAGGTATACTCCGGAGGAGCGGTACAACTCGCAGACCTAGATGGAGATCAACTGCCGAAGCCCGTCAACATGGACAAGCTGAAGAAGTACTACTCATAAGTCCGTCCCTTATTCCAAAGAAAAGAGGAAAGCTCGCTAGGTTAAAAACCCGCAAGGGCGGCCTAGGCAAAAATTAGAGCAGAAAGCACTAGAAAAGAAGCCCGCTAGATTGAAAACCTGAAAGGGCGGTCTAGGCAAAAATCAGGGTGTGAATTAAAATAAAAATAAAAAATATATATATATATATATATATATATATATATAATAATAGGGGATAGTCTCGTGCGAGACACCTATGTCTCATGCGAGATATGTCAGTCAGCAAATATATTTTTCTCTTTCTTAAACAAGAACTACGATGACCTGAGCTCCTTATTTAATTGATATAAAAGGAGAACGTAGGCAGCCTTTTGGTCCAGTCTATTCAATAAATAAAATCAACATCTTGTCTTCTTATTAATTGAATGTATTTCAAGAAAGCAATAAGAAAATTTCTAACACGAATACCAACTTGCAAAAGAAAATAAATAAAATACTAAAAGTCTAAACATTGGTCTATCTATTGGCAATCTCTCGATACTCTTGGCAAAAATCACAGAGGAAAACGCCATCAACTTCATCCATGACTACATATGGTGTCGGTTCCAACGATCCATAGTGGTGCCTTGCCCCCAAGCACGAGCCAAGCTTGTAGAGAACTCCGAGTCCATGAAAGAAACATCTCGAGGCCGTCCCCCTGACAAGAAAGTTTCCTGCTGTTGATCGAATTGTCGCATTACCCTTTGAGCAAAGTAGAAAGATGAATCCCTCAAGCTCGGAAGAACGACCCTATCGTACCCGAGGGTATTAGCTACAAACCTCCTCACCTTCCAAAAGGATGGGCACCAAGCGATATCATTGGTCTCCACTTTAGCAAAAAGATGAGCCCACTCCTCAATGCTGAGACCCTTCACTAACAGTCTCCGCCTATGGAAAGTATAAGGAGAATACTCGAACGGAGAGTCCAACAGTGTAAATGTTCTCTGAGCCAAATAATCAACAATAATGGACTCCCTCAAGTCATAGAGCCGGTTTAGTGTAACTCATCCAGACCATGAAGTGTCTCCCCCAAGATAAGAGGGATTATGTTGAAGGCCCATCCTCTAGCTTGCAGAACAATGTCCACGAGCTCCGTGTTCGCCATGCCACACTTGCTCATGAAAAGCACGCTCCTAAATAAGCACAATGCCAAGAGGCAGCACTGGGAATCCACACCATGACCGTGAGTCACCCGACCTTTAAATCTCCTAGGCAAAGCGTGGAGATCAATATAGCGGTTATGAACATAACACTGTGTCTACACATGGCCTTGCTCCTCGAGCTTGGTGATCTGCAGTATGAGATTAGCAAAGAAGGGGTGGAGATGTTGTGGGACATCGGAGAGCCTAATACTGGCGGCGACCTCGGGATCAGTGAGAGGAACGGAGACTTTCGGGGCAGAGGTGTTGGGAGTAGAAGGCTCCGATGATGGAGACATTATTGAAGTAAAGTCTGAAGACTGAGGTTGCGGAAGGCTCGAACATTTCATTCGACCACCGGAACGGACCTAACCTTGCTTCTCTGTAGAGTTAGGGTAGGTGAAGTTTAGGACGGGCGAGGCTCATGCAATGTATTTTGTTATTTACAAAATGGTACATTATTTACATCCTAATTGGTTGGAAGGGGTACCTCTTTTTGGGTTACTATCTACAGAACCTGGATCAGTGGAGGCCATCACTACGTCTATAGACCCCTCGTTTTTCACCTGTATTGCACACTCCCAAACGGACGATTTGGGCGAGGGTCCTATAGGGATTCAAGAGAAACAAGACTTGAAGCCCCATTATTGCCATCTATACCTAGAATCGAAGCTTCGTGAATGAGAATGATTGTGAGAAACACTAAAGATATTTTCATTGTAAAAATAATTATCTTCTACTTATAAGATTGTATGATTGAAGTATTTAACGAATGGGAATAAAGATTTTATATACTATGTGATTGCGCCTAGTAGACAGCTCTGGTTAGGGTCAATGTGACAACTATGGTCATATTGATATACTGCCTCTGTCCCAGAATGATAGTCCCCATATTTTCATGTGTTTTATGAATTTTTTTTTAGTAATAATTAAGGCTACTTTTAATTATTCTAATGAAATTTTTGAAATTGTTCTTGATACACCAATATAAAACTATTAATATTAAATTTTAGATTCACATTAACATAATTATAAATAGCATTTATAATTGCTCAAAGTTCCCTCGTAGTAACAACGAAAAAAGGTGGACTATCTTTCTGGGACGGAGGGAGTATTATTGTAGGAGATAATTATTTCACATCTACTGAAGAGAGAAATATGGACCGGTATATAGACTTGAGAAGTTACTCTCATTATCATAAATTGGTTTTAAGGTGGAACCTCCAACATAGTCTATTCCCGGCCCAGTCCAGCCCATGCTATCACTTGGGCCTCTCGCTACTTCTTACCCCATCTCTAATTCTAAGATGGCATCAGCCACCGATCTATGGTGGCCTAACTTTCGCTGCATCTTCGGCCTAACGGCCCACGATGTGCTCCGCGCTATCCGATTGATAAGTCCACGTTAAAAGCCCGTTTAAAAGTGAGGGGGCGTGTAAGAGATAATCTACTAAAGAGAGAAATATGGACCGGTAGGTCTCTCGCTAATTCTTACCCCATCTCTAATTCTTAGAATTACAACGCTTCTTTTAATAGTTTAGACTTTGGTTTTGTCACTATTTTTACAAAATAAATATCATAATTTACTTTTTAGTTTTTCCTAAATAAATATTATCATTTGTAAATAGGAAAATACATTTAATGCAACATTATTATATATAAACAAAGTATACTCTAATGGGTAGAGCAATGAACAAGACTTGATAAGAAAAGCAAGCAATCACAAGAACACAGATATACGTGGTTCACCAACTTGGCTACATCCACGGGGAGGAGACAGAATATTATTATCAATCTGGAGAAACGATTACAAGATCACACTATTACTGCTGCACGAATTTTGATCACAAAATTCCTGACTGTGCAACTGTAGACTTACAGATCTCTCTATAAGCACTCTCTGTCTGAGACTGAGGCTAATTTTGATCTAAACTAATGGCCTCTATTTATACTACTAATAGTCTATCTCAAAATCTAGTAGGAACATGGAATACAAGTCCGAAACGGACTCGAAAACTTTCCCTTTCATGAAACTGCATCTGCCGAAATCTTGCTGCTACTTGGACGGCCGAGTGTAGTGAATGGTCCGGTCGGACCCTTCCATAGTCCGGACGGATCCCTTACACTACCTGACCGGATCTTTCCTCTTTTGCTAAAATCTAATTCCGACGTAACTATGGTCCGGCCGGTTCCTTTCCCAGATTCGCCCGGACCCCTTCTGTCCTCCATCCCGGAATTACGAAATCTTCTCTGTTGTTTAACCCTTTAACTCGGCGTCCCAAATTCAAAGGAATTAACCTAACAATCTCCACCTTGACTTTGAATCTCCATGACAACAAACCTTTTCTCCCCCCTCGCCTCTTCTGCTATCTAATAGCTGTGAACATTCAGCAATTCCAAACATGGTTGGAACTTGCTTCCCGTTATGGGTTTTATAAACATATCTTCAGGGTTGTTCAGCGTCCCTACCTTCTTCACCTTTACTCATTTCTCATCCCTTAGGAAATGATATTTGACTTCAATGTGCCTGGTCCTCTCATGATGAACTTGATCATTGGCCAAACAAATCGTGCTCAAACTATCGCAATAAATAATAGCCTGATCCTGATGTATCCCAAGATCGCTGATCAATCCCTTCAACCATATTCCTTCCTTAGCGGACTCTGTCAATGCCACGTATTCTGCTTCTGTTGTAGACAACGTCACTGTCGCCTGTAATGTAGCCTTCCAACTAACAACTGACCCAAGATCGCTGATCAATCCCTCTAAAACTTTCTTGATGTATCTTTTCTGGGATAAGAACAGTTTTTGTTTGGCTCTGTCTCTATAAATCTCCATACCCATAATTCTCTTCGTATTACCCAAACCCTTCATCTCTGCGACCAATAAGCCTTTCAGCTTCTGAATCTCTGACTTCTTGACAGCTGCTATCTTATAGCTGTCAAATCTCTTGTACCACTGCCTAGGCGATTGTTTCAATATACAAACTTGATATTCCTTACTAGGAACTTGGAATCCTTCCAACTCTGTCATGTATATCTCTCTTTCTATTGCTAGTAACACTCTAATCGATGTATGTCTGACCACTGGTGAGAAAATCCCATTGTAGTCCACCTCCTCTCTCTGTGTGAAACCCCTTGCAACAACGAGAGCTTTATGCTTGATCCCTTCTGCCGGTGACATCCCTTCCTTTTTCTTGAAGATCCACTTGCAAGTCACAATATTTCTGCCTCATGGCCTTGTGGTCAACTCCCAAGTCTGATTCCTGTGAAGAGACTCCATCTCATCACCCATAGTTGCATACCACTGAGATGACTCTGAACATGTAACTGCTTCCTTGAAAGTGGAAGGTTTCGTAAGAGCCGACTCCACTTTCTCAGCAACCTGCAGTGCATAAGATACCAAGTCTTTAAATCCATACCTCTCCGAAGGATTCCTGAAATTAGCTCTTCTAGACCTTCCTTGTGTTAACCCATGTTACTCAGGAACTGAACTTGAACTTTCTGTTGCTTCAGTCTCTGTCTCTATTGGTTGATCCTGATTAACAGCTGACTGTGGGACAACTAACTCTACATTATCTTGTTGCTCCACCTGTTTTTCAACATCTGACTGTGGGACAACTAACTCTTCAGTATCTTATTGCTCCACCTGTTTATCAATACCTCCAACACTTGAAAGAATCATGGTTTTACCAGTCCATACATCATAGGGAACTATGAGGCCAATACCGGTGTGAGATCCATTATTAATCAAGTAACATGTTATACTAACCGCTTCTGCCCAAAAACATTTAGACAACTCTGCATTGGAGAGCATGCACCACGCTCCCACAAGCAATGTCTGATTCATTCGTTCTGCTACACCATTCTGCTGTGGCGTGCCTCTGCTGGTGAGATATCTAGAAATCTCCACCTCTCTGCAAAACGAATCGAACTCAGTAATGCAGAACTCCAAACCATTATCTGTATGGAGCTTCATGATCTTCTTCTCTGTCTGGTTCTCCACTACTGTCTTCCAGTCCTTAAAATTCCATAGAGCCTCATTCTTGTGCTTCATGATAACCACCCAAGTCCTCCTCGAATAATCATCAACCATAAACAAGAAATATATGTACCCCCTTAGAAATTCCTGACGTGAATGTCCTCAACACTCTGAGTAGATGTAATCCAGAATGCCTTTTGTGTTATGTATTCCCTTGGGAAAACTATTACGCTTCATCTTCCCTAGCACGCAATACTCAAAAAACTTAAGATCCTTGATCTTATGGCCACAAAGAAGATCTCTTTTAGTCAACTCAAGCATCTCTCGAGTGCTCATGTGACCGAGCCTGATGTGCCATAACTTAGACATATCTCCCTCGTTCACCTCTTCTAATGCAGCCATAATCGACTCTGCAAGCATCTTTCCTTGGAGGAAATACAAGAAGCCCCGCTTAAGGTCTTTCAGCACCACTTCTGAACTGTTACAGACACTAACTGGTCCACCTTTACCTTTGAAACTGAACCCTTTGCTGTCTAACTGAATAAGAGAAATCAGATTCTTCGTCATAAGCGGAACGTATCGAACCACATTCAAAGTGACAAACCTACCATCATGAGTCCTAACCTTGATCGAACCAATACCGGAAACCTTGCAGACTGCACTGTTGGCCATGCTTATATCACCGCAACTATCTGCCTATCGCCGGTAAACCATTCTCTCCTAGGACTGATATGGTAAGAATCTCTTGAATCAAGAATCCACGCATCAGATGTGCATGCTGATTCTGATGTTAGTAGAGCATAAGCCTCTTCTGAATTGCTATCTCTGGCTATCATGGCCTCTGCTCTGACTGGTGCGTTACCTTGCTTCTTTCTGGGACAATCGAACTTCCAATGCCCCTTCTCTCTGCAGAAATTACATATATCCCCAGGTTTTAGACCCTTCTTGTGTGAAGAATTACCTTGATTGTTCTTCCTCCCACTAGAACCCCTGTTACTACTGCTAGCAATCAAACCTGATGACTGGGTATCTGCCTCATTCCCACTCGCCTTTTGGCATAACTCCCTCGTCTTGAGAGAAGTTTTCACTTCCTCTAGAGAGATACCATCTTTACGGTTTATGCACGAATCGACATAATGTTCATAAGATATAGGTAAAGATACTAAAAGCTGCAAGGCTGCATCCTCATCATCCATAATAACTCCTATATTATGCAGTTCAAGTAACGCAGAAATAAATCTATCAAGATGATCATTTATGGGCGTACCTTCAGTCATACGACAATCATACAGCTTCTTCTTCAGCTATAACTTGTTAGTCAACGAACGTGTCATGTACATATCTTCCAACTTTAACCAAAGATCACTTCCGGAGTCTGTTCCTGCAGCATTGGTTAGGATCTCATCATTCAACTTTCTAATGATCTTGGCGTGAGCCTTCTGATCTAACTTCTTCAATGCTGCTTCCTCCTTGGCGGCTGTCTGTTTGTCCTTCTCTGACCCTTCTGTGGTGATTGCCTTACCCTTGGGATCCTTACAATCACTGATTGCAATCGCCAACGGTTCCCATAAATCTTTGTCTATCAACAAAGCCTTCATCTTGATCTGCCAGAGCAAAAAACTATTCTTCCCATTGAACTTGTCAATCGAATATGCTTCCTTAACCTATCTTCTCATTCTCTCCAGCGAAATCCATAAACCTCTAACCACGAATCAAAGCTCCGGTACTACCAGAGCTCTGATACCACTTGTTAGAGCAATGAACAAGACTTGATAAGAAAAGCAAGCAATCACAAGAACACAGTGTTGGGTTTTGATGCATTATGCACAGCAGAATAAACATAAGATCAAACACCCATGAGCCCGGATCCGTGCATGTTGATTAAATTAAATACAAGATGAAAGAAACATACCCTTGAATATCACATCAATGAACAGGGACTTTAAGATGCTAAAGCAAACACCCTCTATCGGTATCCACATGTCAAACGGATATCAAGCATACCTTCTTAGTCTGGATTACTAGACCCAAGGCTTGATGAAGAAACAATTTCTTTGTAGGAATTATTTTGCTCCATTGATCATTGTATTTTGATGATTCTCAATCTCAAAATAAATAATCATAGCTCTCTATATTTTATTGTTTCTAAAACAATTGTTATTTATTTCCAAAGTCAACATTAGAGGCTGTCAAACCCAGCTGCATATCTTATACTAAGTTGGCAACGAGTCCGAACCATTCAGAACTCGTACGTCATAAGAGGACTCTAGCAAGCCATTATGACTACCCAATTAGTATAACTTTGAAAGTCCAAAGTTACCTTATAGAACATATCACAATCCCTTTGTCATGTGATATCATATTGGACATAAGTCATGGTCCATGTCAACTTATGTTATCCACTGCTTTCTCGATCCCGAGTAGATTGATATGAGCAAATGATATAGAACACTTCAATTCATTTGGGCATGGCCATGCACTATCATCAATCACACTCATCGAGTGGGCAAGCAAATATTGTTGGGATTGGAGACAAAATAAAGGAGATGATCAAAATCGAGGAGAAGATGGAGCAGAATCGGAGGAGTAGGCGGGCGCCCAGTATGGTGCAGGCGGGCACTTACCTAAGGCAGAAGGCTGCACGTTCTCTGATGACTTGAAGCGGGCGCCTGGTGTGCGTCAGGTGGGCGCCTGGTAGCCGGATAGTAGGAGGTGACGTGGAGTAGGAGTTTGCAAGTAGGAAGGAATTTGTTTCCTTCGATTGTTTGACTTCCTATATTATACTCCTTCTGTCTAAGGGACTCCGGGTAATTAGTTTTTGATCAGGATTAGGTTTCGTATCCCTATAAATATATTGTGACTGCCACCATCCTATGTGGTACCTAAAAAGGAGAGAGAAAGGATATTAAGAGAGAGCACAAAATAGTGTCTAGGAGGGGACCGGGGGCCTAGGATAGCCATGGGGGCGATCCTACAACCCGGCCATGATCATGTTTGTGTAATCTTGGGGAGAGATAATAATATGTAGGAGAGGGTTGTTCATGGAGAGTTGCTATGCTATATCTGAGTGAGTGTATATGTAAATTGTAACAATCAAACATATTATTATAGTGATATCCTGGCTATGTGCCCCTAGATGTAGTCATGTGTTGATGAACTGGGTTATCAAACATTGGTGTTCTTGTTCTTTCATATTACTTTATTTCATGTGTTAAATTATTTCTCCATGTTGATGACTGCTAGTATGGGCTAGTAGATGCGGAGATCCCCCCAATTCCCCAACAACTGGTATCAAGAGCTTTGGTTTGAGATCTAGGGGAGATCCAAGGTGAAGAAAAGCGACAACAGATTTTCGTGCAGTGCACGTGCAGAATTCATGCAATGCACGTGCAAGCTTGGTGGAGCGCACGTGCAGATTTCATCCATTTCAGATTCTTCGTGTGGAAGACGTGCAGGGATCTGAGAGCTTTTAGGGTTTATGGTTGAAGCAAGACACGTGCCAAATAGGTCAACGATCGTGCGGAAGATCAGAAAGTCCGAAAAGTTCGTTTGCTTCTTATGAGATCTGTAGAAATTCGAGGTGGAATTTGGAGATGCAGAGATCAAGATGGATCTGGAGGTGTTCAAGGGATCTTGGGGCAGTCAAGGTGGTTGGAGAAAAATATGAAAGAAAGGATGAATGCATCAGGCACTTGCGTAAGCAACCGACGATGCAAAAAGTGAGTGGTATAAGCCGGTTAGACCACGTGAGAAGAGGAGGACTTCTCGCAAATGACGTATGGGGTTAGGAGGATGTTGTACTCTACCAACAATATCAAATTCGTTCCAGGTGAGAGCAAGAGGCGTAAAGACCGGCCTATTGGTGTAAATCGGAGAGACATCAATGAACGACATGTTAGGGGGGAGAGTGACTCATAAGTTTCAACGCGGTGGGAGTCAAGTGGCCCTAACAGAGAGTGACAAAATATCACATGAAGACAATGCAAGAAGCAAGGTATGTCCTAGTTTCATGGGGAGCATTGCAAGGGGAGTGGTTATAGGAGGGAGAAGGCGAAGTTAGTCTTGCAAAGAAATCAAGGTAGAAGTTGAATTGGGAGGCAAGAAGGATCTAACACGCAGAGGTTGAAGCGTAGCTTGGTTTCAACTCACCTTATTATTTGGGCATGGAGGCTCATGGTGGAGGAGCGTGGAGGCTCAACATGGTCATAGTGGAGGACCGTGGAGGTTTATCATCATCAAGGAGGAGCTTGGTGTTACAATGGTGGTATAAAATATTTGGTGGATCATTATCTGGTGGGAGTATGATAGGAGTATGTCACAATGGTGGTTTATGTCTCCAGGTGGGAGATTGTTGGGATTGCAGACAAAACAAAGGAGATGATCAAAACCGAAGAAAAGATGTAGCAGAATCGGAGGAGCAGGCGGGCGCCCGGTATGGTGCAGGCGGGCGCTTACCTAAGGCAGACGGCTGTACGTTCTCTGATGACTTCAAGCGGGCGCCTGGTGTGGGTCAGGCGGGCTCCTGGTAGCCGGACAGTAGGAGGTGACGTGGAGTAGGAGTCTGCAAGTGGGAAGGAGTTTGTTTCCTTTGATTGTTTGACTTCCTATATTATACTCCTTCCGTCTCAGGGACTCCGGGTAATTAGGTTTTGATCAGGATTAGGTTTTGAATGCCTATAAATATATTGTGACTACCACCATCCTATGTGGTACCCAAAAAGGAGAGAGAAATTATATCAAGAGAGAGCACAAAATAGTGTATAGGAGGGGGCCGGGGGCCTAGGATAGCCATGGGGGTGATCCTACAACCCGACCATGATCATGTTTGTGTAATCTTGGGGAGAGATAATAATATGTAGGAAAGGGTTGTTCATGGAGAGTTGCTATGCTAGATCTGAGTGAGTGAATATGTAAATTGTAACAATGAAACATATTATTATAGTGATATCCTGGCTAAGTGCCCCCAGATGTAGTCATGTGTTGATGAACTGAGTTATCAAACATTGGTGTTCTTGTTCTTTCATACTCCCTCAGTTTCATGTGAATTGAGACTTATTTCCCTTTTCGTCTGTTTCACCTCAATTGAGACTGCCCAAAATGGTAAAGAATCTTTACCATTCTTCCCACTCATTCTCTCTCCTACTTTACATTTACACTCATAACACCAATCAACTTACTATTCCTCCTACTCATTCTCTCTCCTATTTAATTTTTCCCTACTTGCAAGAATCCGATTATATCAATCGTAGCCTTTATAACCACCCGGTTAAGGGTAGCGTTTGAGTACGTCAAACATAATGTTCATCATTTAGAAGACCATGATAATCTCAGGTCTAAGGATATCAAATGATATAACTATTATGAGATTTAATTATGACTTTTGACCATGACATAAATCTCATAACGGGTCAATCCAGTACATTGTTCTCCAACAAGTACCCACAAGTTTAATCTGCATCTTATGCATTATAATCATCATATGATTATCCATTAAACTCATGCTAGCCCTTCATAAGTGCTAGGGACAATGATTATTATAATAAACATGCAAAAGATATAATAATCGGGTTTGTTATCTCTATAACAATGAAGCTATGATATAACGCACACCCCTTTCTCAAGGGCCTGGGGCATAATATCCAACACACAGATATACGTGGTTCACCAATTTGGCTCATCCACGGGGAGGGGAGAGAATACTATTATCAATCTGGAGAAACGATTACAAGATCACACTATTACTACTGCACGAATTTCGATGATAAAATTCCTTAGTGTGCAACTGTAGAATTAAAGATCTCTCTCTGAGCACTCTCTGTCTGAGACTGAGGCTAATTTTGATCTAAAATAATGGCCTCTATTTATACCAGTAATAGTCTATCTCAAAATTTAGTAGGAAATTGGAATGCGATTCTGAAACGGACTCGAAAACCTTCCCTGTCACGAAACTGCATTTGCCGAAATCTTGCTGCTACTTGGACACTAGTCCGGCCGGGTGTAATGACTGGTCCGGTCGGACCCTTGCATAGTCCGGCCGTATCCCTTACACTACCCGACCGGATCTTTCCTCTTTTGCCAAAAGCTAATTCCGACGTAACTATGGTCCGGTCGGGTCCTTTTCCAGATGCGCCCGGACCCCTTCTGTGCTCCGTCCCAGAATTACGAGAATTACGAAATTTTCTCTGTTGTTTAACCCTTTAACTCGGCGTCCCAAATTCAAAGGCATTAACCCAACACTAATAAAAGAGCATATGAACATGTAAAGGACATTCTTAATATATATATATATATATATATATATATATATATATATATATATATATATATATATATATATATATATATATACTCCCTCCGTCCCGATTTAAGATTTTTAGTTTGACTTTATACGCTTATTAAGAAACCAAGGTAAATTTGAGTCAACAATAGTAATGTGTGAAGAATATAATTGTCTATTCATAAAGCAAGTAGGTGAAAAGTAGATGGGTGAGTGCTGGTTTTTTTTGTAATATATGAACTTTATGAGGACAAGAATGTCCAAAATACTATTCATACTTTGTCATTTAAGGAATAAAGCAACTAAGAACCTTAAACTTAAACTGGGACATACCAAAAAGAAAAATAAGAACCTTAAACTGGGACGAGGGGAGTATAACGTATTAAAAATAACATTATTTATGGAACGGAAAAAGAAATATTGGTAATAGACTTATGACTCTCAAAGCTAAAAATGGTAAGTAAAATGGTAACTGTATGTAAATGGGTAAGAGCCGGTCTCTTGTACATCCGTTGTACGGCGTACAATAGAGCCGAGCCGACCATTATTTTTTTTATTTTTTTTTAACATTTTTTATGCGTTTTTTTTTTTTTTTTTGTCACCCCAAGTTTTTTTTCTTCAACAAAAGTAACACTTAGTATAACGAAATGTAACACTTTTGTTCTTCAAATGTAACACTTTTTTTGTTTCAAATATGTACCACAAATTTGATGCAATAGATTAAAAGATAGCATAAAGATAGACAATTACATTAATATAACACTTTTTATAAAAGGAATGTAACAATCTTTTTTCAAATGTAACACTTTTTTTTCGAATGTAACTTTTTTTTTCTCCCAAAAATAACATAGGATTGACAACTAAACTAATGTTACATTTTACAAAAAATGAATGTAAAATTTTTTTTTTCTCAATTGTAACAGTTTATATTCTTAAATGTAACATTATATATGAAATGTAACAATTATTTATTGAGAAAGTAACAATTGAAATGCAAAACCATTTTTTTTTGTAAAAAACTGCTGTTACTTTTAACAGTAGAAAGTGTTACTTTTTGAAGACGAAATTGTTACATTGATTATAACAGAGTGTTACTTCTTAGCTGGTGAGCAGTTCAAACTTTTTTTTGTGTAAAAAATGTATTTTTTAAAAAAAAAAAATCAAACCATATCATAACCTATGTAGTTTTTTTCGTCTCGTCGAGACGAACAAAACGGTATTTTTACATATTTTTTTCGACTTATAAATCTCAAGATATAGCATTTTAAAGTTTTTGTGTTTTTTTTTAAAAAGAGGACACGTGGCAGCGCGCGGTTGGGTGACCAACGAGTAGCTCACAATGCGCCACGTGTTGCTCTGGTAGTGGCTGAAATGCGAGCGGGCGGTGCGGGTCGGTCCGGGCGGGTTTGGCCCGCCGCACCCCATGCGGCTGATGTATATAAGATTTTGTCAATGGGTAAATGGGTTTTTAATATAAGTATGACAAGATTGCCTGATGATTAACTAAAAGTTATTATAAAGTTTTCGATTTTCGATTGTGCACCTTCAAAACAAAGACTCCTTCCGACTCAAAATACTTTTCCTTTTTTTAGACGTTAATACGAATGAAATTTTAGTAATGATTTTAGAGGCTGTCTCGCGTACAACGGCCGCACGCCGTGCGGCGGCGCCGAGCCGAGCTGCGCCATTTTTTTTATTTTTTATTTTTTTTTGCCGAGTTTTTTTTTTTTTTTTTTTTTTGCCACCCTAACTTTTTTCCTCCAACAAAAAGTAACACTTTTTATACCGAAATGTAACACTTTTTTTCTTCAAATGTAACACTTTTTTTCAAACACAAATGTACCACAATTTTGATGCAATAGATTAAAGATAACATAAAGATTCACAACTAAATTAAAGTTGTTGGGTTTCGTAGTAACATGCGCAGCGGAAAATAGCATTCAAAATTTTATGAAACCCAAAGCCCATAGATCCATTCATATGATTAAATCAAATACGGCAATATGAATACTAGAAAAACTAACCCTTGATGACTTTGAATTTGGTCTTTGATCTTGATGGAGAACTTGAAGCTTTAATCTCAAAAGTAAGAACACGAACTCTGAAGATGATAAGCTTCACCCTCTAGCGGTATCCACACAACGAACGAATATCAAGAACACTTGATCTTGGTTGCTAGACCAAAATTGTGAAACACGTTTTCACAATCAATATGAACTATATGGAATTATGTTTGTGTATTATTTTGTTCTTCAATCTAGGATGTCTTAGAACAAAATAAAACTCTCTCAAACCCTTTGGAGACTTGCACAAAATCTATGATATGATTCTGGCCGAATTTGGCTGTTTATATACAAGTTAGACCTATTCCAAATAGGAAACTTGTGTCTAAACCCGTCCAAAATTCTTTTACAAATCAAATTAGGAAACCTGTCCCGACATGGTGTGCGGCCGCCCAAAACCCTTGTGCGGTCGCACATCTATCTGGAAGGTTTCTGGTACTTTCTGAGCTAAACTGTGCGGTCGCCCAAGACATTATGTGCAGTCGCACACTTTCCCCAGATTTCCCCAATTTCCAAATTCCAATATAATCCTTATTTAAGATTCGTTCTATTGTGTGTGACCCTCTAGGATTACACTAAGTTGGTAATGGGTTCAAACATGGAACCATAAGATATGATTAGGTTCTAGCAAACCGTCATACCTACCCAAATAGTATAACTAGATACAAGTTCGCATTCCTTTAGATCATGTCATAATCCCTTTGTCCACGATGTTATTGAACACAAGTCATGGTTAACAAGTCGACTTGTTTTGTTCAATACTTTCTCGATTCCGAATATATTGATAATCCAAATGACATTGATCTAATCAATTCATTTGAGTCCGGCCGAACATTTTCATCAACATCATTCCTACGAGAGGCCCAAGCTTGACATCTCTCCGAAGAGGGACAAATCCATTTAGCTTATTACTCTTCCCTACGTGATTCCGATTATGCCAATCATACCCTTTATAACTTCCCGGTTAAAGCTAGCGTTTGAATATGTCAAACATAATGTTCATCAAGTGGCAGACTATAATAACTTCATGTCTAAGGATTCGAATGACATAACTAATATGAGATATATGCACGACATAGACCATGATATAAATCTCATATAGCGGGTCATGTCCAGTACCTTGTTCCAAACAAGTACCCATAAATCTAACATGATCATCCCATGATCATTTAGCCTTTATACTAGTGCTTAACAAGTACTAGGGACGGAGATTATTATAAGTAAACATGAACATCAATAATAATCAAAACATCTCTTTATTGATATGAAATAAATGATAACAATTACAACATTTATTAAACGTGCCTAGGCCACCACTACCAAAAATCTTCCACTTGCCCTAGGCCCAATCTCCCATGTATCTAATACCTATGGACCTAACATGACCTTCATGTTTAGCTTGTGGAAGTCCCTTTGTTAGCGGGTCTGCAACATTGTCATCAGTAGGTACTCTGCATATATTTACGTCTCCCCTATCAACGATTTCTCGAATGATATGAAAACGCCTAAGTATGTGTTTGGATTTCTGATGTGCTCTTGGTTCCTTTGCTTGAGCAATAGCTCCATTATTATCGCAATAAAGGTCTATTGGACTAGCAATAGTAGGAACCACTTCAAGTTCAGTAATGAACTTCTTAATCCAAACAGCTTCCTTTGCAGCATCCGATGCAGCAATATACTCAGCTTTTGTTGTAGAATCAGCGGTTGTACTCTGCTTGGAACTCTTCCATCTTACAGCTCCACCATTTAACATAAACACAAAACCCGATTGCGATCGACTATCATCTTTATCGGTTTGGAAGCTTGCATCTGTGTAAGCATTTACCACGAGATCATCTTCCATTCCTCCATAGACTAAAAACGAATCTTTAGTTCTTCTCAAGTGTTGGGTTTCGTAGTCACATGCGCAGCGGAAATTAGCATTTAAAATTTATGAAACCCAAAGCCCATAGATCCGTTCATATGATTAAATCAAATACAACAATATGAATAGAGGAAAAACTAACCCTTGATGACTTTGAATTCTAGCTTTGATCTTGGTGGAGAACTTGAAGCTTTAATCACAAAAGTAAGAACACAAACTTCGAAGATGATAAGCTTCACCCTCTAGCGGTATCCACACCACGAACGAATATCAAGGAGCTTCTTGATCTTGGTTGCTAGACCAACAATTATGAAACACACTTTCACAATTTTAATATGACTATATGGAATTCTATTTTGTGTATTATTTTGTTCTTCAATCAAATGATGTCTTGGAACAAAATAAACTCTCTCAAACTCTTTGGAGACTCACACAAACATTGGTTAAGAGTCCTGGCCGAATTTGGTCTTTTATACACAAGTAGGACCTATTCCAAATAGGAAACTTGTGTCAAAAATCGTTCAAAATACGTTTCCTAATCAAATTAGGAATCTGCCACCCGACAGTACTGTGCAGCCGCCCAGAATCCACGTTTCGGTCGCACAACTATCTGAAACAAACTGGTACAAAACTGAGCTAAGTGTGCGGCCGCCCAGTCCATACTGTGCGGTCGCCCACTTCCCCAGATTCCCAGAATTTCCAAAATTCCAATATAGTCCTTTTAAAGATTCGTTCTCTTGTGTGTGACCCTCTAGGATTATACTAAGTTGGTAATGGGTTCAACCATGAAACCATAAGATATGATTAGGTTCTAGCAAACCGTCATACCTACCCAAATAGTATAACTAGATACAAGTTCGCATTCCTTTAGAACATGTCATAATCCTTTTGTCCACGACGTCATTGAACACAAGTCATGGTCAAACAGTCAACTTGTTTTGTTCAATATTTTCTCGATTCTGAATATGTTGATAATCCAAATGACATTGATCCAATCAATTCATTTGAGTCCGACCGAACATTTCATCAACATCATTCCTACGAGAGGCCCAAGCTTGACATCTCTCCGAAGAGGGACAAATCCATTTAGCTTATTATTCTTCCCTACGTGAATCCGATTATGCCAATCATACCCTTTATAACTACCCGGTCAAAAGCAGCGTTTGAATATGTCAAACATAATGTTCATCAAGTGGAAGACTATAATAACTTCATGTTTAAGGATTCAAATGACGTAACTAATATGAGATATATGTACGATAAAGACCATGACATAAATCTCATAGAGCGGGTCATGTCCAGTACCTTGTTCCAAACAAGTACCTATAAATCTAACATGATCATCCCATGATCATTTAGCCTTTATACTAGTGCTTAACAAGTACTAGGGATGGAGATTATTATAAGTAAACATGAACAACAATAATAATCAAAACATTTCTTTATTGATATGAAATTAATGATAACAATTACAACGTTTATTAAACGTGCCTAGGGCACCACTACCAACAATCTCCCACTTGCCCTAGTCCCAATCTCCCATGTATCTAATACCCATGGACCTAACAAGACCATCATGTTTTGTCACGACCCGAAATATAGGCTCTATTTTATTAGTAATAAATAATTATTATTTATTTATTTGCTTGCTTATTTATTTAAATTATTATTTATTTAAATAATTATGTGTGCATTTTATGTGTTATAATATTTATGCTTAAGCATTTTATTTGGGTTATTTGGGTTAGTGTAGTATTGTTGAGTCTTATTTGTTAGTGGGGAGTATTTGTGTGTAGTGTAGAGGAGGGGGCCTAAGTGTAAATTCTTTAAATCATTTTCCCCTACTCCCTCCCTACTCCTTCTCTTCTCCCTCACTCACCCCATTCTTCTTTCCCAGCTCATTTTCCTCTCTCTCTCTCCATAGAAGGGTAAGCTTTTTCTTCTCTATCTTCTCTCTTCATTTTCTTCATCTTTCTCTCATAATCTCTCATTTCTTAAAACGTGAAATGTGTTTAGATCGTCGATAGGATCGCGTAGAATCAAAAATATTTGAAATCCATCAACTTTGAGAAAATCCATGTAAGTTACTTTTCCCCCATTTTGATGTTAAAATGTTCATATCATGTTCATATAATGCTTTTGTTGTTATAATTGAAGTTTGGATGAGGTTGCAATTTATTTGGAATTTATTTGAGTTTTGGGTCAAAAATGGTGATTTATGAATGTTGGGTTTGATTCTTGATTTTGGTTGTTAAATGTTGTTGTATGAGTCTTTTTGGACTTATAAGTTGTTTTGGTACATTAGTATGCTAGTTAGAGGGTTGGATTTTGGTTGAAATGTGTTTTGGTATGAAAATGGAAGAACCCATCTTGTTCTTCCCGATTTCCAGCATTTCAGAAGATTGGGCGACCGCCCAAAAATGTCTGGGCGACCGCACATCTATCTGAAAGCTTTTGTCCTTGTTTGATGGCCTTTTTGGGCGACCGCACAGTCCCTTTTGGGCGGCCGCACAGATCTCTGAAAATTTACATTTGTTAATTCGTGTGATTGAAGAATGCGTTTTGATCCAAATCTTGGGTGTCCTTCTAGTTGACCTTAGTGAACATTGTAGTACACTCTAGTGATAGAATTGGGTCCTTTGTGATTAAGTTTGTGTTGGAAATTAATTAAGTGTTAATTGAAATTGTTGGAACACTTTAATTGTGCGTGGTTTGTACATTTCACTTTCTTGGTGGCTTCTTGGTATGGTTCCCTACTTTGGAACCTTAAGTTGTTTATTCATGCTAAAATATTGTTACTTAGCATTTAATTAGAAGCCCAGCTGGCATATTGTTGCATCGGGCGATGGGAAAGATTATAATGGCAAAGCCAAGTCCATTATAATGTTGACCATTGTTTTGCCTCCTTCTATACCCCTTTTCCAGATTGGCCTTGGAAAGGATAAGTTAGATTCCTTTGGGAATGTATCTAGCTACCGGGCATGACTTTGTGTCATGGCTCTTGTCCTTTGTGACACTCTTATGGTTATTGGTTCCGGTACCGGGGGTTTCTCTTCGGCTTTCATGCTATTATGAAGATGATGATTTGTTGATTATTGAAGCTGCGCAGCGATCCTTTATTTGGATGTACCGGTTTGGAAAACCTTGGCTATATCCTTTGTTATGTGTTTATTTCCGCTACTATCTGTTATGTGATAACTGCTATGTGCTATCTCTGATTTATTATTGTATATTGCATCATAGCATGTCATGTAGTTGCATTAGTAACTTATTGAGATTTATCTCACCCCCTTTCTTTTATCTTTGTTTTTCCTTAAACCCCCCCCCCCCAGGTGCTAAGGATTAGTCTCGCTGATCACGAGAACGAGGACGTCGAGTGTGGATACATTCTTTTGGGGAAGGTTGTTATAGGTTGGTTTACATTATATAAATGTGTAACCTTTTTGGGATAGTTGTACCAATCAATGACGTCATTAAGAATTGTATATTTGTATTTTGTTGGGCATAAACTTGTGGAAGTTTATGATAGCTGTATTTGGTTTTTGTCAAACTTGGATTTGTAAAACTTTGGAGCATCACCTTTTGGTATCAAATGAAATTTTTAACTTCAGTATTTCTCAGTTTTGGTCTTAAGTCGACGTCCAGCTCGCGGTCTCGGGCCCGCGGGGTCCGGGGGTCGCGACAGTTGGTATCAGAGCCTATGGTTTGGCTCTAAGTATAAGTCTAGGTGGACTAGTATGACCTAGGTGGGTAGTGGTGTTCGGAGTGAGTAACGGTTGATGTCTTATGCAGGTAATTACTCGCAATGTCTGGAAGAAGAAACAGAGGAGGTACTAGTGGGGCACAGAATCAGAATGACACAAGGGAAGAAGCACGTGCCATGTTTCAAGGCATGTTCGAGGCGGCCATGAAGGCCATACATGATCAAGGTCCGAGGGTAGAACAAGCACCACCCCGCTATGGATTGGAGCAATTTCTGAAGTTGAAACCGGTTGAATTCAATGGGGAACCCGATGTTCGGAAAGCTGAGTTGTGGATTGAGTCGATGGAGAAGATTTATGAGGTATTTGGTTGCACGGATGAGGACAAGGTCTGGTTCGCGGCTTACAAGCTTGTGGGAGCCGCCGAGCATTGGTGGAAGGGTGTTAAAGCTAGTTGGGATGATACTCACACGGTGTATGCGTGGGAGTTGTTCGTGCGCAAATTCAAGGAGCATTTCATTCCGGTTGTTGATCAAAACCGAAAGGAGATCGAGCTACTCAACCTAGAGCAAGGTTTGTTGTCTATAGCATAATACTCGGCTAAGTTCATAGAATTAGCCCGATATTGTGACTATTTGGTGAGGACCGAGGAACAAAAAGCTATGAGATTCATTCGGGGATTGAAGACCTCCATCCGGACTCAACTTATTGCACAACGGATTGTGACCTTCCAAGATGCGGTAGACCGAGCCTATTTGATAGAGCAAGATATTGGGGAGCACAAAAGGAAGACCGAAGTTGTGAATGCAGGTAAACCGGGAAGCCATGCTAAGTCTCAACCTCAACACCGTTCCGACAACCGAGGTAACCTGGGAGCATCATCTCAGTTTAGGGGCAAATCACACCGAGGAATCCGGGTACTACTCCGGGGATTCAGAATAGGAAGCCTTGTACCTTTTGTCAGAAAGTAGGCCATTCGGAGGATAGGTGTTGGAAAAAGCAAGGCAAGTGCACCAATTATGGTGAAATGGGGCACTTTGCGAGAGAGTGCACGAGGTACCGAGGTCAGTCATCCGGGTCAGGGGTTGGTACTAATCAGGGTCAGAAAAGGGATGCCGCTGGGAAGCCCAAAGTCCAAGGAAGGGTATTTACCTTGAATCAACAACAAGCTACCGATGATCCATCCGTTATTGGAGGTATTGTTTCTGTGTCTAATGTGAGCGCACGAGCGTTAGTAGATCCAGGATCATCTCATTCATACATTTCTGTGCAATTTTCTTCCATGTTAAATGCTGCATTCGAGTCTTTACCGTACGTGCTAGAGGTGTCGACCCCTATAGGAGAATGCTTGATTTCTGATCGAGTCTTTCGTGCTTGTGATGTGGGTATTTGTGGTCGTGTCCTTTATGCGGATTTGGTGGTTCTTCCTATCCAAGACTTTGATGTCATATTGGGTATGGATTGGTTGAGCAAGTTTCATGTTTCTGTTGATTGCCGTAAGAAAACTGTTACTTTTTTTATTCCCGATGTGCCTAAATTTGTGTTTGAGGCTAGTCCTCTGAGTAGAAAGGTTCGCTTAATTTCTTTTATGAAAGCGAGAAAATTATTGCATAGTGGTTGTGAGGGGTATTTGGCTAGTGTTCTTGATACTAGGAAAGAATCCCCTAGTTTTGATAGTGTTCGGGTAGTCCGGGAATTTCCCGATGTTTTCTCTACCGAGTATGATATGCCTCCCGATCGTGAGATAGAATTTTGTATAGACCTTTTGCCGGGTACGGCTCCAATTTCGAAAGCACCTTATAGGTTGGCTCCCGCAGAGTTGAAGGAGTTAAAGGTTCAGTTGCAAGAGTTGCTTGATCGAGGGTTTATCCGCCCTAGTGTTTCCCCGTAGGGAGCACCGGTTTTATTTGTGAAAGACGGTTCCTTGAGATTGTGTATAGATTACCGGAAGTTGAATCAGGTTACGGTGAAGAATAAGTATCCTCTACCTCATATCGATGATTTGTTTGATCAGCTTCAAGGGTCCGTGGTTTTCTCTAAACTTGATTTGAGGAGTGGGTACCATCAGTTGAAGGTTCGATCGGAGGATATTCCGAAGACTGCCTTTCGCACTCGTTATGGTCATTATGAGTTCTTGGTTATGCCGTTTGGGTTGACTAACCCGCCGGCCGTGTTTATGGATTTAATGAACCGTGTTTTCCATCCTTATCTTGATTCGTTCGTGGTGGTCTTTATTGATGATATTCTCGTCTATTCTAAGTCTAGAGAGGAGCACGAGCAGCACTTGAGGACAGTTTTATCCGTTCTTGCGAGGGAGAAATTGTTTGCGAAGTTTAGTAAATGCGAATTTTGGCTCGAGAAGGTGTCATTTATGGGGCATGTTATTTCGAAAGATGGGATTTCTGTGGATCCTTCAAAGATTGAAGCCATAGTGGATTGGAAGAGACCCGAATCAGTGACAGAGATTAGAAGCTTTCTTGGTTTAGCCGGGTATTACCGAAGATTTATTGAGGGGTTTTCGAGGATTGCTACTCCGATGAATCAGTTGACCCGAAAGAATGTTCCGTTTGTGTGGACCGAGAAATGTGACAAGAGTTTCGAGGAATTGAAGAAGAGGTTGACTACCGCACCGATCTTGACTTTGCCTAATGGGAGCGATGGCTTGGTAATTTACAGTGATGCTTCGAAAGAGGGTTTGGGTTGTGTGTTGATGCAGAATGGGAAAGTAATTGCGTATGCTTCGAGGAAGTTGACCCCTAGTGAACAGAATTACCCGACTCATGATATGGAGTTGGCCGCGATAGTATTTGCGTTGCACAAATGGAAGCACTACCTTTATGGGGCGAAGTTTGAGATTTTTACGGATCACAAGAGTTTGAAATACCTTTTCTCCTAGAAAGAGTTGAATAATAGGCAACGCCGATGGATGGAATTATTGAAGGATTATGATTGTACGATTTCTTATCATCCGGGGAAGGCGAATGTGGTAGCCGATGCGATTAGTAGGAAATCTTATGTGGCTTCGATGATGGTTCGGGAATGGAAAATGCTTGAGGATGTTCGAGATTGGTCTCCTCGTGAATCGAGACATGGGGCTATATTTGCGAATATTAGGGTGTCTCCGACCCTAAATCAAAGAATAAAGGAAGCTCAGAAAGAAGATCCCGAGTTAGTGAAGGTAATGGGTAAATTGAAGGAAAAGAACTTCGAGGATTTTTCTTTGGGTTCGAGTGGAGTGTTGACTTTCCGTGGTCGTTTGTGCGTACCCGATGTTGGAGGATTAAAGAGGCAAATTTTAGATGAGGGTCACAAATCGAGGTATACTATTCATCCGGGCAGTACGAAGATGTATCAGGATTTGAAGCAACAATTTTGGTGGATTAATATGAAGAGGGAAATAGCCGAGTACGTTTCGAAGTGTTTAACTTGTCAGCAGGTCAAAGCCGAGCATCAGAGACCCGCGGGACTACTTCAGCCGTTAGAGATTCCCGAGTGGAAATGGGAGCATGTGACTATGGATTTCGTTACGGGACTACCTCGTACCCGTAGGAAGTATGACAGTGTTTGGGTAATAGTGGATAGATTGACCAAGAGTGCCCATTTCTTGCCTATTGACATCAGATATTCGATGGAGAAGCTTGCGACCCTTTACATTGATGAGATCGTTAGATTGCATGGGGTTCCGGTTAGCATTGTGTCAGATCGAGACCCGAGGTTTACTTCTAGATTCTGGAAGGCGTTTCAGGAAGCTTTGGGTACAGATTTACGATTCAGTACGGCTTTTTATCCTCAGACAGACGGTCAATCCGAGAGGACTATTCAGATTTTGGAGGATATGTTGCGAGCGTGTTCGATAGACTTTTCTGATTCTTGGGATTCGCATTTACCGTTAGTGGAGTTCTCTTACAACAACAGTTATCAGGCTAGTATCGAGATGGCACCGTTTGAGGCCTTGTATGGAAGAAAGTGTAGATCGCCTAGTTGTTGGGATGAGGTTGGTGAAGCGAAAGTTTTGGGTATTGATTTGCTTCGGGATTCGGTTGAGAAAGTCAGAGTTATCCGGGATAGATTGAAGACATCCCAGAGTCGACATAAGAGCTACGCAGACAACCGAAGGCGAGATCTTAGTTTTCAGACCGGTGATTTTGTGTTCTTGAAAGTATCTCCAAAGGTGGGTATTCGTAGGTTCGGGAAGAAGGGTAAATTGGCTCCGAGGTTTATTGGCCCGTTTGAGATTTTGGGAAGGGTTGGACTTCTAGCGTATCGTCTTGCGTTACCGCCATCTTTGGATCGGTTGCATAATGTCTTTCACGTTTCTATGCTTCGGAAGTATGTTCATGACCCATCTCACGTGTTACCGAGGGTACCGGAGGATATTGAGCCCGATATGACTTATGAGGAACAACCGGTTCGGATTTTAGATGCCAAAGTCCAAGAGTTGCGGAACAAAAGCATTGCGTTGGTTCGAGTTCTTTGGAGGAATCATAACGTCGAGGAGTCGACGTGGGAGCTTCGTGATGAGATCGAGAGGAAATTTCCGTGGCTTTTTGTTTAAGGTAAGTCTCGTTAAAATTCGGGTCGAATTTTCTTTAAGGGGGAGTGAATGTCACGACCCGAAATATAGGCTCTATTTTATTAGTAATAAATAATTATTATTTATTTATTTGCTTGTTTATTTATTTAAATTATTATTTATTTAAATAATTATGTGTGCATTTTATGTGTTATAATATTTATGTTTAAGCATTTTATTTGGGTTAGTGTAGTATTGTTAAGTCTTATTTGTTAGTGAGGAGTATTTGTGTGTAGTGTAGAAGAGGGGGCCTAAGTGTAAATACTTTAAATCATTTTCCCCTACTCCCTCCCTACTCCTTCTCTTCTCCCTCACTCACCCCATTCTTCTTTCCCAGCTCATTTTCCTCTCTCTCTCCATAGAAGGGTAAGCTTTTTCTTCTCTATCTTCTCTCTTCATTTTCTTCATCTTGATCTCATAATCTATCATTTCTTAAAACGTGAAATGTGTTTAGATCGTCGATAGGATCGCGTAGAATCAAAAATATTTGAAATCCATCAACTTTGAGAAAATCCATGTAAGTTACTTTTCCCCCATTTTGATGTTAAAATGTTCATATCATGTTCATATAATGCTTTTGTTGTTATAATTGAAGTTTGGATGAGGTTGCAATTTATTTGGAATTTATTTGAGTTTTGGGTCAAAAATGGTGATTTATGAATGTTGGGTTTGATTCTTGATTTTTGTTGTTAAATGTTGTTGTATGAGTCTTTTTGGACTTATAAGTTGTTTTGGTACATTAGTATGCTAGTTAAAGGGTTGGATTTTGGTTGAAATGTGTTTTGGTATGAAAATGGAAGGACCTAACTTGTTCTTCCCGATTTCCAGCATTTCAGAAGATTGGGCGACCGCCCAAAAATGTCTGGGCGACCGCACATCTATCTGAAAGCTTTTGTCCTTGTTTGATGGCCTTTTTGGGCGACCGCACAGTCCCTTTTGGGCGGCCGCACAGATCTCTGAAAATTTACATTTGTTAATTCGTGTGATTGAAGAATGCGTTTTGATCCAAATCTTGGGTGTCCTTCTAGTTGACCTTAGTGAACATTGTAGTACACTCTAGTGATAGAATTGGGTCCTTTGTGATTAAGTTTGTGTTGGAAATTAATTAAGTGTTAATTGAAATTGTTGGAACACTTTAATTGTGCGTGGTTTGTACATTTCACTTTCTTGGTGGCTTCTTGGTATGGTTCCCTACTTTGGAACCTTAAGTTGTTTATTCATGCTAAAATATTGTTACTTAGCATTTAATTAGAAGCCCAGCTGGCATATTTGTTGCATCGGGCGATGGGAAAGATTATAATGGCAAAGCCAAGTCCATTATAATGTTGACCATTGTTTTGCCTCCTTCTATACCCCTTTTCCAGATTGGCCTTGGAAAGGATAAGTTAGATTCCTTTGGGAATGTATCTAGCTACCGGGCATGACTTTGTGTCATGGCTCTTGTCCTTTGTGACACTCTTATGGTTATTGGTTCCGGTACCGGGGGTTTCTCTTCGGCTTTCATGCTATTATGAAGATGATGATTTGTTGATTATTGAAGCTGCGCAGCGATCCTTTATTTGGATGTACCGGTTTGGAAAACCTTGGCTATATCCTTTGTTATGTGTTTATTTCCGCTACTATCTGTTATGTGATAACTGCTATGTGCTATCTCTGATTTATTATTGTATATTGCATCATAGCATGTCATGTAGTTGCATTAGTAACTTATTGAGATTTATCTCACCCCCTTTCTTTTATCTTTGTTTTTCCTTAACCCCCCCCCAGGTGCTAAGGATTAGTCTCGTTGATCACGAGAAAGAGGACGTCGAGTGTGGATACATTCTTTTGGGGAAGGTTGTTATGGGTTGGTTTACATTATATAAATGTGTAACCTTTTTGGGATAGTTGTACCAATCAATGACGTCATTAAGAATTGTATATTTGTATTTTGTTGGGCATAAACTTGTGGAAGTTTATGATAGTTGTATTTGGTTTTTGTCAAACTTGGATTTGTAAAACTTTGGAGCATCACCTTTTGGTATCAAATGAAATTTTTAACTTCAGTATTTCTCAGTTTTGGTCTTAAGTCGACGTCCAGCTCGCGGTCTCGGGCCTGCGGGGTCCGGGGTCGCGACATGTTTAGCTTGTGGAAGTCCCTTTGTTAGCGGGTCCGCAACATTGTCATCAGTAGGTACTCTGCATATATTTACGTCTCCCCTATCAACGATTTCTCGAATGATATGAAAACGCCTAAGTATGTGTTTGGATTTCTGATGTGCTCTTGGTTCCTTTGCTTGAGCAATAGCACCATTATTATCGCAATAAAGGTCTATTGGATTAGCAATGCTAGGAACCACTTCAAGTTCAGTAATGAACTTCTTAATCCAAACAGCTTCCTTTGCATCATCTGATGCAGCAATATACTCAGCTTCTGTTGTAGAATCAGCGGTTGTACTTTGCTTGGAACTCTTCCAGCTTACAGCTCCACCATTTAACATAAACACAAAACCCGATTGCGATCGGCTAGCATCTTTGTCGGTTTGGAAGCTTGCATCCGTGTAAGCATTTACAACGAGATCATCTTCCATTCCTCCATAGACCAAAAACGAGTCTTTAGTTCTTCTCAAGTACTTAAGAATCGCTTTTACAGCTACCCAGTGATTTTCGCCAGGGTCGGATTGGTATCTACTTGTCATGCTCAAAGCATAAGATACATCCGGCCTAGTACAAATCATGGCATACATGATGGACCCAATTGCTGAAGCATATGGAACATCATTCATTTTCTCGCGCTCATCGTTTGTCTTAGGACATTGAGTCTTGCTTAGAGAAAATCCATGTATCACGGGCAAGGTGCCTCTTTTAGAATTTTCCATACGGAATCTTCTAATGACCTTGTCAATGTATGTACTTTGGCTTAAACCAAGTAGCCTCCGTGATCTATCTCTATAGATCTTAATGCCAAGTATATATGCGGCTTCACCCATATCTTTCATTGTAAAACACTTTCCTAACCAAGTCTTCACAGACTGAATTGTAGGAATGTCGTTTCCAATGAGCAATATGTCATCCACGTATAAAACAAGGAATGGCACTATGCTCCAACTAATCTTCTTATATACACAAGGCTCATCTTCGTTCTTGATGAAACCAAACTCTTTGACCGATTCATCAAAACGGAGATTCCAACTCCTTGAAGCTTGCTTCAATCCGTAGATGGATCTCTGTAATTTGCATACCTTAGAATATTGTTCAAAACCTTCTGGTTGTGTCATATACATATCCTCTTGCAGTTTTCCATTTAGGAAAGCGGTTTTGATGTCCCTTTTCCATATTTCATAGTCATGATATGCGGCAATGGCAAGCAAAATTCTTATAGACTTGATCATTGCTACGGGTGAAAAAGTTTCATCATAGTCGATACCATGAACTTGCCTATAACCCTTCGCTACAAGTCTAGCTTTATAAGTATGCACCTTCCCATCCATGTCTGTCTTCTTCTTGAAGACCGATTTGCATCCTATGGATTTTACACCTTTGGGCGCATCAATCAAGTTCCAAACTTGATTGTCTTGCATGGATTGCAATTCAGATTCCATGGCTCCAAGCCACTTATCCGAATCAGGAGAAGACATCGCCTCTTGGTAGGTTGACGGTTCATCATTCTCAATGATTTCCACCTCATTACTATCCGTTACGAGAAATCCATATCTCTCGGGCTCGGATCGTAACCTACTAGATCTGCGAGTTGCTTGTGTATTTTGAACAGGTTCCACAACTCCTTGTGGTTCTTGTTCTTGTTCCACTATTGGTTCAATGTTATTTTCTGGGTCTCGAATTTCTTCAAGATTTATTTTACTCCCACTGATTTATTTGGAGAGAAACTCTTTCTCTAGAAAGACACCAGTTCGGGCAACAAACACTTTGTTGTCCTCTCGGTTGTAAAAGTAATATCCTCTAGTTTCCTTTGGATATCCCACGAAAATACATTTGTCAGATTTGTGTGCAAGTTTGTCAGAGACAAGTCTTTTGACATAAGCTTCGCAACCCCAAATCTTCATGAATGATAAACAAGTTTTCTTTCCGCTCCACATCTCATATGGAGTCTTTTTAACCGATTTAGTTGGAATACGATTTAGTGTGAAAGCAGCGGTTTCTAGAGCGTAACCCCAAAAGGATATTGGAAGATCAACTTGACTCATCATTGATCGAACCATGTCTAAAAAAGTCCGATTTCTCCTCTCGTACACACCATTCCATTGTGGTGTTCCGGGTGGACTCAATTGTGAAACTATTCCACAATTCTTTAGATGATCATCAAATTCATGACTCAAGTATTCTCCACCTCGATCTGATCGAAGTGCCTTAATACTTTTGCCAAGTTGTTTTTCTACTTCATTTTGAAATATTCTAAATATCTCAAATGCTTCACTTTTATGTTTCATTAGGTAAGCATACCCAAAATCTACTATAATCATCAGTGAAGGTTATGAAGTATTGAAATCCTCCCCTAGCATTTCTACTTAATGGTCCGCATACATCGGAATGTATCAACCCCAATAAGTCACTTGCCCTTTCACCCAACTTGGTAAAAAGTGTCTTAGTCATTTTTCCAAGAAGACACGACTCGCAAGTATCATATGACTCAAGGTCATATGAACCCAAAAGTCCGTCCCCATGGAGTTTTGAGATACGCTTCTCATTTATATGACCAAGACGGCAATGCCACAAATAAGAATGATTTACATCATTAGGTTTAGATTTCTTATTTATATGATAGACATTTTCATTATTTTCATTCTTGATATCCAAGACATAAAGGCCATTAAATGAATTAGCAATACCATAAAGCACATCATTTAAATAAATAGAAAATTTCTTATTCTCAATAAGAAACTTAAAACCTTCATTATCAAAACAAGAAATTGAAATAATATTTCTACTTAAATCCGGAACATAATAACAATTGTTCAAAACAAGAATTAATCCGGAAGGTAAAGTGACTTCATAAGTCCCTACGGCTAATGCAGCAACTCTTGCTCCATTCCCCACGCGTAGGTCTACTTCACCATCTTTAAGTAGTCTCTTATTCTTTAGACCCTGCACATTTAAACAAATGTGAGAACCACATCCGGTATCCAATACCCAAGAATCAGTGGTAGAAAGGAGAATATCTATCATATAGATACCTGAAGTCGACGCAGCCTTGGTGCTCTTCTTCTTCTTTTGCTCTTCCAAGAAAGCCTTGCAATTACGTTTCCAATGACCAATTTCTTAACAATGGAAACAGATTGCATCCTTTTGTGAATCGGGTTTTGCCTCAGAAGCCTTGGCAACACTTGCCTTGCTTATCTTGGGTTTGCCAACTTTCTTACCCTTTCCTTTGGCACTAGCCTTCTTTCCATCATGAACTAAGAGCACGGGAGAACCTTTCTCCGCAATCTTCATCTCCACAGTTTAAGCATCCCATGCAACTCGGAGAGATTCTTATCCATTCCATGCATGTTATAATTCATCACAAACTGATTATAACTTTTAGGCAATGAATTAAGAATGAGATCCGTGGCTAGCTCGAATGGGATTGGATAGCCAAGTTTCTCAAGGTGCTCTACATAACCTTTCATTTTCAGCATGTGAGGACTCGCTTGTTGCCCTTCATTCATTTTGCAAGTAGTGAATGCAACAATGGTCTTGTACCTCTCCTTCCTAGCTTGCTCTTGAAACATGGCTCTTAACTCCACGCCTATCTCATAGGCTTCCAAATGTTCCAAACTTTGTTGGAGTTTTGAGCACGTGGTAGCAAGCATGAGATAACTTACATCTCTAGAATCATTATGATGTTTCTTGTAATTGTCTCTTTCTGCCCTAGGGGCAGTAGGTTCTGGTTCAGCAGGAAGAGGCCCATCGAGAATGTACAACTTATCTTCTTGCCTAAGAACAATTCTTAGGCTACGGATCCAATCCATAAAGTTAGTACCATTCTCTTGGAGCTTATCCTTCTCAAGGATCGATCGCAACGAAATTGATTGAGTGTTAGTAGTCATTATCTACAAATATGCAAAATTTCCAAAATTTAATAAGTACCCGTTTTTCATTAAAGAAATAAACAATGTATTTTCAAACAAAATACTCCCACTAAATTATATAACCTTCATATACATCCAATGTATAATATAATTTAATTGGGCTAAGATCCAACTTTAATTTAACTTTTGAGTCCACGGAGGCGGACCGCTCAAAACTAAATTAATTAGGTAGACAATCATGTCAATCATATCCCATATGATTCTTAGATCCTTTTATGAGATTCTTTGAGAAATCAAATTTCCAAAGCATGTTTAATCTCATCTTTTGCCTAGGCCCAAAACCGTTTTGACGCCTAATTAAGTCCAACCATTTCAAACGCATAGGAACCATTCAATTTAATGTACCTTGCGGAGGCAATCCCACATTAAACTAATGAACCTCATCTTGCTCATACATGAATAAAATTAATGCACCTCGCGGAGGCGAACCCACATCAAGATCAGCCATGTATAAATAAGTGTTTTAATCATGGCATGGCAATGAATGACTTAAAACTTTCTTTGAAGGTTCATCACATATAGCATATAACACATTTATGAGCACATAATATAAACATGTTACGCATCAAGTTTAGCCATTAAATTAATCTCCATTAATTTAAGCATGATATTTATGTGTCATTAGTTTCTCTATAATTATGAGGATGAGACTATTTCAACTTTGGTTATTATCTCCAAATCAAGACAACAAGAAGTGCGGTCGAACTAAGCCATTAGGCAACCACAATCCCGCACTAATTCAAGAAGCCAAGAAAGTAGTCCATGTGGCCGAAACTAAGCAATAGATGGTCTCGATGAACGTAGGCCAATTGCATTCACAATTCCACATGGATCTCCAATCATTGAATCAAGAACTTTGTTTCTCAATTTTAGCAATTATGAACTCTTCATAATTCTAACTTCGTTTTATCTTTGAAACTTTGATTGCGATCAAGTTTGGGAAACACAATCTCGATGAACGCAGATTAGCCATCCAAACCTTGAACCAATCTAGGAATCACAAGACTAAAACAAATAGGAAAATCAAACCCCAAATCCACACACAAACCAACTACCCAAAACCCATTCCAGATCAGCAGGTCTGGACTGGTTCTGTTACTGGTTTTGTTGAATTTTTTGAAAAATTCCAGATTCTGTTTTTCGACCAAAATCAGACGTTCTGACCCTTTTGTGCGGCCGCCCAAGAAGGCATGTGCGGTCGCCCAAAACTGTGCGGCCACCTAGGTGCTTCTGTGCGGTCGCCCGGTTGATCAGAAAGTTCAGAATTTTTAAAGTTTCGAAAATTTTGTCTCAAAATTGTTTTTCCCCGATTATTAAAACCATGATCCAATCAGAATTAATAGTCTAACAATTCAGAACCCATCATAATATTTATTGCGATTGAATCGTGCGATTAAAGTTGCAAAAAAATAAACCACATAAAATCACATAACACATAAACATCATATAATCCAATATTCATATCATGTTAGGCACATAAACAATTTATATACACACAACATGATTTAGGTATTGAAACAATCAACATGAACGGGGCTCTGATACCACTGTTGAGTTTCGTAGTCACATGCGGAGCGGAAATTAGCATTTAAAATTTATGAAACCCAAAGCCCATAGATCCGTTCATATGATTAAATCAAATACAACAATATGAATAGAGGAAAAACTAACCCTTGATGACTTTGAATTCTAGCTTTGATCTTGGTGGAGAACTTAAAGCTTTAATCACAAAAGTAAGAACACGAACTTCGAAGATGATAAGCTTCACCCTCTAGCGGTATCCACACCACGAACGAATATCAAGGAGCTTCTTGATCTTGGTTGCTAGACCAACAATTATGAAACACACTTTCACAATTTTTATGTGACTATATGGAATTCTATTTTGTGTATTATTTTGTTCTTCAATTAAAGGATGTCTTGGAACAAAATAAACTCTCTCAAACTCTTTGGAGACTCACACAAACATTGGTTAAGAGTGCTGGCCGAATTTGGTCTTTTATACACAAGTAGGACCTATTACAAATAGGAAACTTGTGTCAAAAATTCGTTTCCCAATCAAATTAGGAATCTGCCACCCAACAGTACTGTGCGGCCGCCCAGAATCCACTGTGCGGTCGCACAACTATCTGAAACAAACTGGTACAAAACTGAGCTAAGTGTGCGGCCGCCTAGTCCATACTGTGCGGTCGCCCACTTCCCCAGATTCCCAGAATTTCCAAAATTCCAATATAGTCCTTTTAAAGATTCGTTCTTTTGTGTGTGACCCTCTAGGATTATACTAAGTTGGCAATGGGTTCAACCATGAAACCATAAGATATTATTAGGTTCTAGCAAACCGTCATACCTACCCAAATAGTATAACTAGATACAAGTTCGCATTCCTTTAGAACATGTCATAATCCTTTTGTCCACGACGTCATTGAACACAAGTCATGGTCAAACAGTCAACTTGTTTTGTTCAATACTTTCTCGATTCCGAATATGTTGATAATCCAAATGACATTGATCCAATCAATTCATTTGAGTCCGGCCGAACATTTCATCAACATCATTCCTACGAGAGGCCCAAGCTTGACATCTCTCCGAAGAGGGACAAATCCATTTAGCTTATTATTCTTCCCTACGTGAATCCGATTATGCCAATCATACCCTTTATAACTACCCGGTTAAAAGCAGCGTTTGAATATGTCAAACATAATGTTCATCAATTGGAAGACTATAATAACTTCATGTCTAAGGATTCAAATGACGTAACTAATATGAGATATATGTACGACAAAGACCATGACATTAATCTCATAGAGCGGGTCATGTCCAGTACCTTGTTCCAAACAAGTACCCATAAATCTAACATGATCATCCCATGATCATTTAGCCTTTATACTAGTGCTTAACAAGTACTAGGGACGGAGATTATTATAACTAAACATAAACAACAATAATAATCAAAACATTTTTTTTATTGATATGAAATAAATGATAACAATTACAACGTTTATTAAACGTGCCTAGGGCACCACTACCAACATCAAGTACTTAAGAATCGCTTTTACAGCCATCCAGTGATTTTCACTGGGGTCGGATTGGTATCTACTTGTCATGCTTAAAGCATAAGATACATCCGGCCTAGTACAAATCATGGCATACATGATGGACCCAATTGCCGAAGCGTATGGAACATCATTCATTTTCTCATGCTCATCTTTTGTCTTAGGACATTGAGTCTTTCTTAGAGAAACTCCATGTAACACGGGCAATGTACCTCTTTTAGAATTTTCCATACGGAATCTTCTAATGACCTTGTCAATGTATGTACTTTGGCTTAAACCAAGTAGCCTCATTGATCTATCTTTATAGATCTTAATGCCAAGTATATATGCGGCTTCACCCATATCTTTCATTGTGAAGCATTTTCCCAACCAAGTCTTTACGGACTGAAGTGTAGGAATGTCGTTTCCAATGAGTAATATGTCATCCACGTATAATATAAGGAATAGCACTATGCTCCCACTAATCTTCTTGTATACAGAAGGCTCATCTTCGTTCTTGATGAAACCAAACTCTTTGACCGATTCATCAAAACAGAGATTCCAACTCCTTGAAACTTGCTTCAATCCATAGATAGATCTCTGCAATTTGCATACCTTAGAATTCTGTTCAAAACCTTCCGGTTGTGTCATATACACATCCTCTGTTAGTTTTCATTTAGGAAAGCGGTTTTGACATCCATTTGCCATATTTCATAGTCATGATATGCGGCAATGGCAAGCAGAATTCTTATAGACTTGATCATTGCTACGGGTGAAAAGGTTTCATCATAGTCAATACCATGAACTTGCCTATAACCCTTCGCTACAAGTCTAGCTTTGTAAGTATGCACCTTCCCATCCATGTCAGTCTTCTTCTTGAAGACCCATTTGCATCCTATGGTTTTTACACCTTCGGGTGCATCAATCAAGTTCCAAACTTGATTGTCTTGCATGGATTGCAATTCGGATTCCATAGCTCCAAGCCACTTGTCCGAATCACGAGAAGACATCGCTTCTTGGTAGGTTGACGGTTCATCATTCTCAATGATTTCCACCTCATTACTATCCGTTACCAGAAATCCATATCTCTCAGGCTCGGATCGTAACCTACTAGATCTGCGAGTTGCTTGTGTATTTTGAACAGGTTCCACAACACCTTGTGGTTCTTGTTCTTGTTCCATTATTGGTTCAATGTCATTTTCTGGGTCTCGAATCTCTTCAAGATTTATTTTACTCCCACTGATTTCTTTGGAGAGAAACTCTTTCTCTAGAAAGACACCAGTTCGGGCAACAAAACTTTGTTGTCCTCAGGGTTGTAAAAGTAATATCCTTTAGTTTCCTTAGGATATCCCACGAAAATACATTTATCAGATTTGTGTGCTAGTTTTTCGGAGACAGGTCTTTTGACAAAAGCTTCACAACCCCAAATCTTCATGAAAGACAGACAAGGCTTCTTTCCGCTCCACATCTCATATGGAGTCTTTTGAACCGATTTAGTTGGAACACGATTTAGTGTGAATGCGGCGATTTCTAGAGCGTAACCCCAAAAAGGATATTGGAAGATCAACTTGACTCATCATTGATTGAACCATGTCTAACAAATTCCGATTTCTCCTCTCGGACACACCATTCCATTGTGGTGTTCTGGGTGGAGTCAATTGTGAAACTATTCCACAATTCTTTAGATGATCATCAAATTCATGACTCAAGTATTCTCCACCTCGATCTGATCGAATTGCCTTAATACTTTTGCCAAGTTGTTTTTCTACTTCATTTTGAAATATTCTAAATATCTCAAATGCTTCACTTTTATGCTTCATTTGGTAAACATACCCAAATCTACTATAGTCATCAGTGAAGGTTATGAAGTATTGAAATCCTCCCCTAGCATTGCTACTTAATGGTCCGCATACATCGAAATGTATCAACCCCAATAAGTCGCTTGCCCTTTCACCTAGATTGGTAAAAGGTGTCTTAGTCATTTTTCCAAGAAGACACGACTCACAAGTATCATATGACTCAAGGTCACGTGAACCCAGGAGACCGTCCCCATGGAGTTTTGAGATACGCTTCTCATTAATATGACCAAGACGGCAATGCCACAAATAAGAATGATTTACATCATTAGGTTTAGATTTCTTATTTATATGATATACATTTTCATTATTTTCATTCTTGATATCCAAGACATAAAGGCCATTAAATGAATTAGCAATACCATAAAGCACATCATTTAAATAAATAGAAAATTTCTTATTCTCAATAAGAAACTTAAAACCTTCATTATCCAAACAAGAAATTGAAATAATATTTCTACTTAAACCGGAACATAATAACAATTGTTCAAAAAAAGAATTAATCCGGAAGGTAAAGTGACTTCATAAGTCCCTACGGCTAATGCAGCAACTCTTGCTCCATTCCGCACTCGTAGGTCTACTTCACCCTCTTTAAGTAGTCTCCTATTCTTTAGACCCTGCACATTTAAACAAATGTGAGAACCATATCCGGTATCCAATACCCAAGAATCAGTGGTAGAAAGGAGAATATCTATCATATAGATACCTGAAGTCGACGCAGCCTTGCTGCCCTTCTTCTTCTTTTGCTCTTCTAATAAAGCCTTGCAATTACGTTTCCAATGACCAATTTCTTGACAATGGAAACAGATTGCATCCTTTTGTGAATTGGGTTTTGCCTCAGAAGCCTTGGCAACCTTTGCCTTGCTTATCTTGGGTTTGACAACTTTCTTACCCTTTCCTTTGGCGCTAGCCTTCTTCCCATCATGAACCAAGAGCACGGGAGAACCTTTCTCCGCAATCTTCATCTCCGCAGTTTTAAGCATCCCATGCAACTCAGCGAGATTCTTATCAATTCCATGCATGTTATAATTCATCACAAACTGATTATCACTTTTAGGCAATGAATAAGAATGAGATCCGTGGCTAGCTCCAATGGGATGGATAGCCAAGTTTCTCAAGGTGCTCTACATAACCTTTCATTTTCAGCATGTGAGGACTCACTTGTTGCCCTTCATTCATTTTGCAAGTAGTGAATGCAACAATGGTCTTGTACCTCTCTTGCCTAGCTTGCTCTTGAAACATGGCTCTTAACTCCACGCCTATCTCATAGGCTTCCAAATGTTCCAAACTTTGTTGGAGTTTTGAGCACATAGTAGCAAGCATGAGACAGCTTACATCTCTAGAATCATTACGATGTTTCTTGTAACTGTCTCTTTCTGCCCTAGGGGCAGTAGGTTCTAGTTCAGCAGGAAGTGGCCCATCGAGAATGTACAACTTATCTTCTTGCCTTAGAACAATTATTAGGCTACGGATCCAATCCATAAAGTTAGTACCATTCTCTTGGAGCTTATCCTTCTCAAGGATCGATCACAACGAAATTGATTGAGTGTTAGCAGTCATTGTCTACAAATATGCAAAATTTCCAAAATTTAATAAGTACCGGTTTCATTAAAGAAATAAATAATGTATTTTTTCAAAAATACTCCCACTAAATTATACAACCTTCTTTATAAATCCAATGTATAGTATAATTTAAATGGGTTAAGATCCCGCTTTAATTTAATTTTAAGTACGCTTTGGCGCACCGCTCAAAATCAAATTAATTAGGTAGACAACTCTTGTCAATCATATCTCATTTGACTCTCAGTTCTTTTCATGAGATTCTTTAAGAAATCTAATTTCGAAAAGCATGTTAAATCTCATCTTTGCCTTAAGCCAAAAACTGTTTTGACGCTTAATTAAGTCCAACCATTTTAAATGCATAGGAAACTCTTATTTCACTCATCTTGCTCATACATGAATAATATCAATGCACCTCGCTTTGGCGAGCCCACACAAAAATTACCCATGTATAAACAAGTGTTTTAATCATGGCATGGAAAAAGGAACTTAAAACTTTCTTTGAAGGTTCATCACATATAGCATACAACACACTTATGAGAACATAATATAAACATGTTACGCATCAAGTTTAGCCACTAAATTAATCTCCATTAATTTAAGCATAATATTTATGTGTCATTAGTTTCTCTATAATTATGAGGATGAGACTATTTCAACTTTGGTTATTATCTCCAAATCAAGACAACAAGAAGTCCGGCCGAAATTAAGCCATAAGGCATCCACAATTCCGCACTAATTCAAGAAACCAAGAAAGTAGTCCATGTGGCCGAAACTAAGCAATAGATGGTCTCGATGAATGTAGGCCTATTGCATCCACAATTTCACATGGATCTCCAATCTTTAAATCAAGAATTTTGTTTCTCAATTTTAGCAATTATGAACTCTTCATAATTCTAACTTCGTTTTATTTTTGAAACTTTGATTGCGATCAAGTTTGGGAAACACAATCTCGATGAACGCAGATTAGCCATCCAAACCTTGAACCAATCTTGGAATCACAAGACTAAAACAAATAGGAAAATCAAACCCCAAGATCCACACCCAAACCAACTACCCAAAACACATTCCAGATCAGCAGGTCTGGTCTGGTTCTGTCACTGGTTCGGTTGGACCTCTCGAAAATTCCAAATTCTGATTTTTAACAAAAATTAGAGATTCTGATCATTGTGTGCGGCCGCCCAAGAATTACTGTGCGGTCGCCCAACTTTTGTGCAATCGCCCAGGTCATTCTGTGCGGTCTCACAGTGAGATCAGAAGGTATTTTTCAGTTCGAAAATTTGTCTCAAAATTGTTTTTCCCCGATTATTAAAACCATGATCCAATCAGAATTAATAATCAAACAATTCAGAATCCATCATAATATTTATTGCGATTGAATCGTGCGATTAAAGTTGCAAAACAATAAACCACATAAAATCACATAACACATAAACATCATATAATCCAATATTCATATCATGTTAGGGCACATAAACAATTTATATACACACAACATGATCTAAGTATTGAAATACCACTGTTGGGTTTCGTAGTAACATGCGCAGCGGAAAATAGCATTCAAAATTTTATGAAACCCAAAGCCCATAGATCCATTCATATGATTAAATCAAATACGACAATATGAATACTAGAAAAACTAACCCTTGATGACTTTGAATTTGGTCTTTGATCTTGATGGAGAACTTAAAGCTTTAATCACAAAAGTAAGAACACGAACTCTGAAGATGATAAGCTTCACCCTCTAGCGGTATCCACACCACGAACGAATATCAAGAACACTTGATCTTGCTTGCTAGACCAAAATTGTGAAACACGTTTTCACAATCAATATGAACTCTATGGAATTATGTTTGTGTATTATTTTGTTCTTCAATCTAAGATGTCTTAGAACAAAATAAAACTCTCTCAAACCCTTTGGAGACTTGCACAAAAGCTATGATATGATTCTGGCCGAATTTGGCTGTTTATATACAAGTTAGACCTATTCCAAATAGGAAACTTGTGTCTAAACCCGTCCAAAATTCTTTTCTAAATCAAATTAGGAAACATGTCCCGACATGGTGTGCGGCCGCCCAAAACCCTTGTGCGGTCGCACATCTATCTGGAAGGTTTCTGGTACTTTCTGAGCTAAACTGTGCGGCCGCCCAAGACATTATGTGCGGTCGCACACTTTCCCCAGATTTCCCCAATATCCAAATTCCAATATAATCCTTATTTAAGATTCGTTCTATTGTGTGTGACCCTCTAGGATTACACTAAGTTGGCAATGGGTTCAAACATGAAACCATAAGATATGATTAGGTTCTAGCAAACCGTCATACCTACCCAAATAGTATAACTAGATACAAGTTCGCATTCCTTTAGATCATGTCGTAATCCCTTTGTCCACGATGTCATTGAACACAAGTCATGGTCAACAAGTCGACTTGTTTTGTTCAATACTTTCTCGATTCCGAATATGTTGATAATCCAAATGACATTGATTTAATCAATTCATTTGAGTCCGGCCGAACATTTTCATCAACATCATTCCTACGATAGGCCCAAGCTTGACATCTCTCCGAAGAGGGACAAATCCATTTAGCTTATTACTCTTCCCTACGTGAATCCGATTATGCCAATCATACCCTTTATAACTTCCCGGTTAAAGGTAGCGTTTGAATATGTCAAACATAATTTTCATCAAGTGAAAGACTATAATAACTTCATGTCTAAGGATTCGAATGACATAATTAATATGAGATATATGTACGACATAGACCATGACATAAATCTCATACAGCGGGTCATGTCCAGTACCTTGTTCCAAACAAGTACCCATAAATCTAACATGATCATCTCATGATCATTTAGCCTTTATACTAGTGCTTAACAAGTACTAGGGATGGAGATTATTATAAGTAAACATGAACATCAATAAATAATCAAAACATCTCTTTATTGATATGAAATAAATGATAACAATTACAACGTTTATTAAACGTGCCTAGGGCACCACTACCAACAAAAGTGACACTTTTTATAAAGGATTATAACACTTATTTTTTCAAATGTAACACTTTTTTTTTCTCCCAAAATTAACATACGATTGACAACTAAAAACTAATGTTACATTTTATAAAAAATGAATGTAATATTTTTTTTTTCTTAATTGTAAGAGTTTATATTCCTAAATGTAACATTATATATGAAATGTAACAATTTTTTATTGAGAAAGTAACAATTGAAATGCAAACCTATTTTTTTTTTTTTTTTGTAAAAACTGATGTTACCTTTAACAGTAGAAAGTGTTACTTTTTGAAGACGAAAGTGTTACTTTTATCAGAACAGAGTGTTACATTTTCAGCTGACAGCAGATCAATTTGTTTTGTGTGTAAAATATGCATTTTTTTAAAAAAAATAAAAAAATTCAAACCATATCATGAACTATGTAGTTTTATTCGTCTCGTCGAAACGAACACAACGGTATTTTTTAATTTTTTTTTTCGACTTATAAATCACAAGATATGAAATTTTAAAGTTTTTTGGTTTTTTTTTTAATGGACCTGGGCGGATGGGGCGGGGTGGGTCGGGCCGGGCCGGGCGGGTTGACCCGTGGGTCACGCCCGTCGCACGGCGTACACCCGCCGTTCCTAAGAATTTGTCATGATTTTAATATAGTTTAATTATCCTTATGAATGTATAAAACTTGTAATCAATAATATTTTTAATGATGTAACGGTAATAATTTGTATATTTTCATTAGGGTGAATAAAATAAACTAAATTATTATTCAACATACCTTCGTACAAACTTTGGAAAAATAGAGAACAACATTTTGGACGTGACCGAAGGAGTATTCAAAACGGCTATGTGTGAACCGGGAAGATAAAAGACGACCGAGGAGTTGAACTTTTAACCCGGTTCATACCTAAGTATTGACTCTCAAGTCAAGTTGACTTTTATAAGAGAAAATTAATTCCTAGTAGGTAGTACTCCCACTGTAGCAGACTAAGGTTCTTACTTTCTTTTTTGGTTTGTTCCAGACTAAGGTTCTTAGTTACTTTATTACTTAAAATGGACCATGGAACCCACTTGTCATTCTCATAACAAAAACTCCCTACCCACTTTATCTCTCATACTTTCTCTTACTTACTTTTTCATATTCACAACATTTATTTTTTCTTAATCATATAAAGTCAAACTAAGAACATTTATCTGGGGCGGAGGGAGTAGGTAATACTTAACTAACTATGTATTAGTAGGAAAAGTCCCACAAAACATTTTATCTAACTCTATTGTTCCTTAGCACTTTTAATGAAATCTATAAACCCCCTTCCCCAAGGATGACAAACACAAAACAAACACACACACACTCTCTACATTCTCTCTCTAATACTTCACCAGTGAAACCCTCCCCTCCCAAACTCCGGCGACACCTCCCCTCTCCGTTCAAGATGATTAAATTAATACAAGAAATAATTTATATTACTAACCGTAGTGATGCTTTTAAAATTCTCAAGTGGATCTTTTTGTTCTTCGCGCCTTTAAAACACGATCGCAGGAACACGCTTCCATTCACAAGATCATGAATTTGAAGGAGTTGAAACCAATGCCCTCTATGTGATCCATACGCGAACGAATATCTAGAACTAATTTCTATATCCGGACTTGCTAGATCCAATAGAAACAATTTCTATTATGAAGGCTATATGAAAACTAGGGTTCTTGTTCTTGAGGAAGAAGAAAACTAGTTTTCCTCTCTTGGAGGCTCTCAAATTTTATTACAATAATCATATGGGACTTAGGGTTTTGAGTGGAGTATTTTTACTTTTAGATCCCGACTAATTTAGGAATTAAAGTCAAATTCCCGTCAAAACTCGGAGGTCCAAAACCCGAAAACTCGGAACAGAGGAGGTCCGCTCGGGGAAAGACCATAGTCCGCCCCGGACCCCTTAAGGTTCGGCCGGGCCAAGGCCATGGTTCTCCCGAACCCTATTAGGGTCCGCCCGGACCCCTGCCCAGACCACTGCTCCAGATCCTGTTTTTTGAATTTTCTCTTAAAATCTCATTTTTTAAGGTTCGTCCTGAAATTCCAATGTAGCTCTTTTTGAATTCGTTCTTTTGTGTGTGACCCCATAGGATTATATTCAGTTGTCAATAAGATTAAAACCATTTCAACCTTATAAATCATGAGCGGACTCTAGCAAGCCATCATGACTACCCAATAAATATAACTTGTCAACGTTCGTGAATCCATCACAGTTTGTATATCACAATCCCTTTGTCTGCGGTGTCATTGAACGTAAGCCATGGTTAATGGTCACCTTAAATTTGTTCAATACTTTTTTTGATCCCAAATATGTTGATTGATTCAAATGACATTGATCTCATCAATTCATTTAGCGGCCATACACTTTCATCAACACTATTCATCGAGTGACCAATGCTTGATATCTCTCACAAAGAGGGACAAATCCAATCTTGACTTATTACTCTTCCCTCCATGACTCCGATTATGGCAATCACATTCCTTATGTCTAATCGGTTAAGGCTAACGTTAGAATGTGTCAAACATAATGTTCATCACGTGGAAGACTGTAAAATCTCATGTCAAATGATATCAATGATACTAACTATATGAGATTTAATTATGACATTTGACCATGACATAAATCTCATAGGTGGGTCATGTCCAGTATATGTTCCCCAACATATACCCATAAGTTTATCTGTATCATATACACATGAACATCACATAATTAATATCTATTAAACTTATACTAGTTCTTCATAAGTACTAGGGACGGAGATTATTATAACAAAACATGTAACAACAATAATAATCAAAACATCTCTTTAAAAAATTAGTGGCACTTTTGTAATAAGGTAGTCACAATGGCAAGGGCAAAAAAAAGAAATACCAAGTGTGTTCCAGAATCTGCCACGTCATCACCCACAATTTTCCTAAAAATTTCAAAATTAAATATCTCAAAATATATAAGTCGAAAAAAATACGAGAACACTGTTTTTTTCCCGTCTTAACTAGGCGAATCAAACTATATCCCTGAAGATAGGGTTTAAAAATAAAAGGGATTTTTACCAATAAGTCCTTAAGAGAAGGTGATATTTGCCAATAAAAACACAACATTTCAGATTTTACCTTAAGGTCCTTGAGTTTAAATCAAAACTCCCATAGAATCCCTTACCCTCTTTAAAATAATGCTAAATGACCAGACTATCCCTGCCCTCAAATACACGTACGTCGGTATTATCTCCGTCCTCTACGGCGTTCTCTGTCACCGCTCGCTTCCGATTGTCGTTCCTTCCCACAACTCCTCTCAGAAGCTTTGCAATCGTTTGTTACCTTCGATTTTATGTCAATTTCATATTAATTGATCCGGTAAGTTTTCTTATTTGATTTTGATCTTCTATTAAGTTATTGAGATCAATTCTTGGCATTGTTGTCCCACTATGTGCCATTGCAGTCCGTTGATTGGTTATGTATATTGTTTTTGGCTAAGGATGAGCAGTTTATTGGGGGGGGGGGGGGGGATTTTGTCTTGATTTGGTCACTGAACAATAATTAGGTTGTTGGTGGGTTTCATAAGCACATTGTACTGGAATTGATGACCAACGCTTATTGTCCTGGTGCAATCCATTCTAACTATGATAAGGACATGAAAGGTTACATTTTTTTTAAATGTAAAAAAATGAGGATTCTTAATATTCTTTTAACATTCTTTATGCAATTAATAATTTTTTTTGTTTAATTTTAAAGAGGATTGCTCACGTTTTAAAGATTGAACAAGCGTGTAATTGAGAAGTTCAGTTATCAGTTGTTTATAAAATAAAAAATGATGAATGAACTTTTTACAAGTGAGAAAATGAAAAATGATTTTCTCAAATTTCGTCAGATTTTTACAAGTGATAAATGACAAATGGAAAACGAAAATCCCAGTTTTTATACTTAGGTGTAAACAAATGAAAAATAACTTTCTCAGATTTTTACAAGTGAGAAATCAAATTTTTATTTCTAAAATTTGAATCTAATGATGAATGAACTTGTTTGATTCGTCTTGTAACTTAGATATTCATTTTAGATTATTTTTCATTTTTTAATTTTAAAATATTGCATTTTAAAATTAAGAAATGATTTTACAAGTGAATAATGAAAAATGACAGCAAAAAACTATGAAGTTGAGTGTCATTTATAAAAAAAAAACTGAGTGATGAATTTCTCAGTTGTTATACTCAACTCATGTGTGAATAATTGAGAAGTCAATGTACCATTTTTATACTCAAATTCATATGTGAATAATTGAGAAATGAATGTCACATTTATTATATTAATAACTGAGAAATACATGTCCCAGTAATTACAACTGTGAAATCACACAACTGAAATCGGTTGAGAAATGATTTTATTAGTGAAAAATGAAAAAATGACATAACTGTGAAATCACACAACTGAGAAATCATACAACTGTGAAATCAGTTAAGAAATTATTTTACAAGTGAAAAATGAAAAAAAAAATAACACAACTATGAAATCAGTTGAAAAATGAAAAATAATTTTCTAAAAATTACAAGTGAAAAATGAAATTTCCATTTATAAATTTTGAATTATGTATTGAGTGTAGTTGTTTGATTCGTCTTGACGACACGATTAAAACAATGGTCTCGAATTATTTTTATGATTTCTAGATTTGGAGATATTGCATTTTAAAATTTTGAGAAAAAAAAAAAAAAAGAAAGAGAAAGAGAGAGAAGAGGAGAGCTGGGAAGAAAGCGCATAAGTGAAAACCACTTAGCGTGACTTACTTTTTATTCGCCTTTTGCCTTTTGTGTACGCAAGTGAGGTTGGGTAGTGGTATTTTGGTCTAGCGAAAAAATACAGGGACTTATTGGTTATTTTTATTTGGCTGAGGGTCTTATTGGTCAAAGACTCTAAATAAAATACTCCCTCCGTCTCACTCGATTTAGAACAAATTTCTATTTTGGATGTCCCACTCCAATTAGGACAACCCAAATATGAAAATGTTTTATTTAATGGGACCCACATTCACACTCACAACAACTTTCCACTACCCCACTTTCTCTCTCTTACTTTACTTTTTATACTCACAACATCTACTCCACTAACATTTTTTCCTTAATCCCCGTGTCTAACCCAAAAATCCTAATTCAGGTGGGACGGAGGGAGTTTTGAACAACGTTTAAATTTTTAAAATACACTTAGATATAATAGTTAGGTAGCTACTATATCCAAGTGTATTTTGAACATTGCAATTGGATACAATAGATATACTTGTATACAATAGCTAAATTTTGAACATTGCACTTGGATACAGTAGATATAATTGAATACAAAATAGCTAATTTTTTAACATTGCACTTGGATACAGTAGTTAGTTAACTATTGTATCTAATTGTATTTTGAACATTATAGTTGGATATAGTAGATAAACTTGGATAAAGTAGCTAAATTTTGAACGTTACACGTAGATACAGTAGATACACTTAGATATAGTAGTTAAATTTTAAACATTGCAATTGAATACATTAGATACACTTGGATACAGTGGCTACTTTTTAAACATTGCACTTGCTTACACTAGTAAAATTTTGATCATTACACTTGGATATAATAGATACACTTAGATACAGTAGCTAAATATTGAATATTGCACTTGAATATAGTAGATGCACATGGATACAGTATCTAAATTTTGAATATTTCACTGTGATACAATAGCTGTACTTAGATACAGTAGCTAAATTTTAAACATTGCATTTGGATACAGTAGCTAACTAGCTACTGCATCCAAATGAAAATCATATCTAGAAAGCATTATATTGATATCTAGAACCGTCTGAAGTTGATGTTCAGAAGGTTTGTTGGTCATGACCTTAAGTCACGGCCTTGATTCTCAGTGCGCGCGATGTTTTCGTTATTTACAAAAATGTCACCGCGCGCAAAGTTCTATTTATTTTTTTACAAAAATGACACCGTACATTTAAAAACATGTTTTTCAACATCACTAAGAAAGAGTTGCTCTCCTGTAAAACGCGTTTTTCCTAGAGGTTAGGAAAAACGTGTTTTTCAAAACCTTCTGGTTATCACTTTCAAAGGTTTTGACTATCAATCTCATAGTCAAAAGGCTTTATATTGATATCCAGAAGGCTATATATTGATATCCAAGACCCTTCTGCTATCACTTTCAAAGGTTCTGGCTGTCAGACTCATATCCAGAAAGCTTTATATTGATATCCAGAACCATTCAGAAGTTCCGATTATTTACAAAAATGACCCTTCTGGTTATCACTTTCAAAGGTTCTGGCTATCAATCTCATATCCAGAATGTTTTATATTGATATCCAGAACCGTTGAGAAGTTCCGATTATTTACAAAAATGTCATCGCGCGTTTTTTAAAGTAGTTCCATATATTTACAAAAATGCCACCGTGTTTTTTTTTTAAACATGTTTTTCCTAAGAGTTAAGAAAAACGCGTTTTCCCAAGATTTTGTGACTAAGAAAACATGTTTTTTTCCCAAATTTTTAGATTTTCAGTTTTTTTTTAAGAGATGTTGGAAGTCAAGGGTGAGGATAGTGGGACAACATGTAATAACTGGCAATTATTGCCCAATTATTTATTTTCGTGGGACTCTTTTACTTATCTTGGACTCAATTAATTAATGAGTAAGTATTGGGTTTACGTTGGGCTTTAGGAAATTAAAACCCAATTGTGTTAGAATTCCTTTGTGAGTTAGGAAGCTAAAACCCTAAACTATAAATACACCCTAGATCCCTAATATTATTATCGTTAGTCACAAAAGAAAGAAAAGAACGGAAGAGAAGAGAGAAGCGGCGGACAGAAGGGTAACGCAGAGAGAGAAGAGGAAGAAGAAGAAGAAGAAAAAGAGAGAGAGAAGAAGAAGAGGAGGAAATCACCCAAGGTATAAACCCTAAACCTTTTTATTCTTATTCATCCTAGAAGTCAAAATCAATAAACCCTAAAAAGCTAGGTGGATGAACTAGGGTTTGTAGGATTTGGGTTGAATAAGGAAGATGTTGGTATGGGTGATTGTACGTATGTGTGTGTGCGAAGTGTGTGTTCAGAAGGTGTGTGTGTGTGTGCGTTGGTGCTGTGTGTGTGTGTTTCGTGTATGCAGGGTATGTGTGCTTGGTACAGAGTGTGTGTGTGTGTTATGCGTGTATGTGTGGGTGTTTTAAAAGGTGAAATCTGCGATGAATAGTAACTGGAATAGTAACGGGAATAGTAAATGTGAATAGTAAACGTGAATAGTAACTGGGAATAGTAACGGGAATAGTAACTAGAATAGTAACGTGAATAGTAACTGGAATAGTAAACGGGAATAGTAACTGTGAATAGTAATCGTGAATAGTAACTGGGAATAGTACCGGGAATAGTAACGTGAATAGTAACTGGAATAGTAACCGTGAATAGTGACTGTGAATAGTAAAAGTGAATAGTAATTGGGTGAGTATAATGGAACCCTAAAGCATATTAATTGGGAATAGAAACAATGAAACCCTAGGGGTATTTTGGTAAACCAAAAAGGGTATTTTGGGAATACAAATAAAGGGTAGTACAACCCTAGATTGAATATCAACCTTAAAAAGGGGTCAAAGGAGATAAACCCATAAGGTTAAGAAGTAAAGTAAAGTATTTTTGGGGACGGAGTAAAAATAGTATTACTTGTCCTAAAACCATTTTTATGCATGATTGTAGATTCGTGCACGAGATTTGCTAAGTGGAATACGCAACCCAAGGTAGGGATTACGTTCCTTAAAGTATTTGAATATCATCCTTTGAAATAGGATCCCTTTTTATTCTTTCAAGTGTAGCTACTTATGCCGTAGCATTTGAACTCTTATGACTCGAACGTCTTTTGAACTATCTTACCATGATATGTGTTGTTCATAGGGTATCAAAGAGAATTGAAATTGCTTTAAGTATTCTTGTACCTAGAATGCTTTGTGGAACATTGCTATATCTAAAAGAAACGGGTATAGTTAGCTTAGTCTGATAGAAAAGGGCTTAGCTAGAATTAGTCTGACTGAAAAGGGCTAATTTAGATAGTCTAATTTGAGAGAAAAGAATTAGACGCAACGCTACTTGATGAAGTGCTTAATGATCATGATCAAACTTAAGAGGGAGCACCGTGAGAAGGTGTAAGGTCCCTCGACACCCTGAAAAGGTGTAACACCCTGAAAAGGTGATGAATGTAACTATGGAATTGACGGACCTGTATTAGGGCCATAACTTCTTGAACTTGATAACTGTGCTTTCGTATATATGTACAGTTAAGATTATTGATTTTAGCCTTTCATTGAAGATATTATGTTGGCTCCGTTCTTTCGGTCATCTCTCCTTAGTACCCGGAGAGATCCCGTATGAACTTACTGAGCATTGTTCGCTCACCCCTTCTCCTATTATCTTTCCCAGGTAAAGATTAAGGACCTAGAAGGATTGCAAGGAAGGGCAGTCGGTGGTCAAACGAAGGGTTTATGATACTTTTATGTTTTATATTGAGCTAGTGGGATGTACTAGCCGTTAGAATTTAAATGTTAGTTACGCTTCCGCACTATTTTGAATTATGGTTAGATTAAACTAGCCGTGTTGTGAACGTTGGATTTGAATTATGTTTGACGTTTGAGATTTCCCATGGTTTATGGATATTATTTATTATATGAAAGTTTGGGTCGTTACAGTTGGTATCAGAGCTATGGGATTAGAGCTTAAGGGATAGGAACTCTGATATTGAATATGTTTGATTTGAGCGTTCTAGGAAGACTAGGTTTGCTTGAAGTCAAACTTTCTATTTCAGGAAACTTTCTATTTCAGGAAACTTTCTATTTAAGGAAACTTACTATTTTAGGAAAGAACCTAAGATAGGACTCCTCGAGAAATGTAGAGGAATATAAGTGAACACTTGGAAAGTGAAAACTCGAAGGGTTACAATAGAACGTTAATCCTATAAGTTACCTATGCAAATGATGACTGTGGTCTTATATATTTAAGTTATATGACACTGATACTGGTTATGACTTAATCGAGGTTATGGACGGATATGGAAGAAACTCGAAAATGAACTTGAAGTATAGAATGGTTAAGCAAAGAGTGATCTAGAAGTATGTAATCAAAATCCTGAAGCTGAAAGGAGAATTAAAAGATGAAAAGGTCAAGGTGAGTCTTGCATTGGGAAAATAGATGCGAGATAGGAAGGCTCGGCTAGGTTCTAGCAGAGAGTTAGAAGAAGTAAAAGAGACTATGAGTCAAAATGAGAGGGACTACCATGAGGTCAGAGAAGAGGCCTATCAATGGTATTATGAACTGGAAAAGTTCAAGGAAGAAAGGGCTAGAGAGCTTAAACCGACCACACTTATAGGTAATGAAGCACCAAATGAGGAAAAATTAGTAGCTGATGATGAAATCGAGGAAGTAGATATCAACCTTGGAAGCAATAAAGCTAATCCAAGTGAAATTATTGATGATGAACCACCAATGGTACCAGTTCGTAGGTCCAGAGGTAGACCAAGAGGCTCTAAGAAGACACCAAAGGTGCCTAGTGGAAGACCTAGGGGAAGGCCTAGGAAGGTGTCCATGATTAAAAAGTGGAACATAGAATTTATATCATTCATAGTATTGATAGTTAGTTCTAGTTAGAGAAAATACTAGAATTTTTGTTTTGTTTACTTTTATTCCAAGAAGATCCTCGTAATGAAATTTTATGATTTATTCTAAGCAAATGGCTTTGTTTAGTGTTTCGTTCTTAAATGTTAAAGCCTGTGAGCGAGTCTAGAACGAGAAAGTATGGGTCAAGTGAAAAGACCTTAAGTATAATTGGCTTATTGAAACGGCCACTGAAATTAGTTTTGGTCTAGTAAAACGATCGAAACAAGGATAAAGTGACCTATTGAAGCGGTCAAAAGTAAAAGTGATTGGCTTAGTAAAACGGCCAAAATGTGAATGAAAATAGGTCTAGTGAATCGACCTGCGATGAATAAGTAAAGTCTGGTAAAAATGACTTCCCTAAGTAGAATTGGTCTATTGGAACGACCGGGAGTCTAGTAAACCGATCTTTTATAAAAGTTACGTCTTTTGGGGACGGCCTATTTATGTGAAAGTATAAGCATAGTACGATGCTTGTGTTCGCGTGAGTAATGGTGTTAAATGTGCGAGTTAACCTGGAACAAGTAAGAATGGTCTATTGAAATGACCGATTAAAATAGAAATGGTCTAATGAAGCGACCAATAAATCTAGTAAAGTCGACTAATGAAAATAGTGATGGTCTGTTGAAGCGACCAGTGGTTTAGTGAATGACCTATAAATAGAATGTTAGTCTGTAGAGACGAGCTATAGTATGAGAGAGTGTGAAAGAGTCTCGTATTCATGATAACTAATGATAGTATCATATTATCCGGCAAGTGTTCGAAACGGCAGAGTGGCCGAGTTTATGATACTAACTCAAGGAAGTATGACGGTGAACGACTATGGTGATAGATTCACCGAATTGCTAGGATTTTCCCTAACGCTCTTCGATGATGAAACGTAAAAGGGCTCGAGAATTTGAAACTGGTTTGAGCGACCGAATCCGATACGAATCGCTCCATTAATGCTACCAACCTATGATCAAGTGTTGGATGGGGCAAGGATAGTAGAGAATTAATCTGATAGTTATCGCAGTAAGCGAGAAGAGAAGAAGAGTCAACTGAGAAAGAGTCGACTGAATCTAAAGAGAGCTGGAACGCGATGGGAACAATAATAAGCGGAAGGCTACTGACGATCGTGAAAAAGAAGGTAGTACAAGTAAGTACCAGAGTGAAAGTCATGGAAATCGAATGGATGGTGATAAGAACGACGCCAAAGGGCAAGGTTCTGATGAGAAGTGCCAAATGATGGCGTGGCTAAGAAAATGAATTTAATTCCTGAGGCGTTAGAGAATTCTTTAGTTATAGATATTCAAACTAGAGAATCGATCCCTATTATGTCTATATATAGGAAATGTCCTTTGAAATTGGACGGGAAAAAGCTTGAGGTTGATCTCATTAGCTTGGAAATCGAAGAATTTGATGTGATATTGGGAATGGACGGGTTAGCTGCATACCATGCCCATGTAGATTTCTTTAAGAAGGAAGTTCACTTCAGATTACTATCTAGAGAAGAGTGATGTTCTCAAGGAACGAAACCTAGCACCCGATCGAACCTTATATCGGTAATGAAGAATCGTAAGCTTTTAAATAAAGGATGTGAAGAATTCTTGGCGTACATTGGTGATACGCGCAAGAAGGAAGTAACCGTAGAATCACTTTCTGTGATTAGAGATTTCAAGGACGTGTTTCCTGAGGATTTACCGGAATACCTCCATAAAGAGAAGTAGAATTTTCTATCGATTTGATACCAGAGACTTCACCAATATCGAAGGCGCCGTATAGAATGGCTCCGTCAGGATTGAAGAATTAAAGGAGCAACTGCAAGAGTTGTTGAATAAGAGTTTGATTAGACTGAATGTATCATCATGGGGTGCACCGGTGTTTTTTGTGAAGAATAAGGATGGGTCGATAAGATTATGTATCGACTATCGTGAATTAAACCGCGTGACGGTAAGGAATCAATACCGTTGCCAAGAATAGATGATTCGTTTGATCAACTTCGTGGAGCGTATTATTTCTCGAAGATAGACTTGAGGTCTAGTTATCATCAACTAAGAGCGAGGAAGAATGGTATAGCTAAGACAACATTTAGAACAAGGTGTGGTCATTATGAATTTGTAGTAATGCCGTTTGGATTGACTAACGCAACGTCAGCGTTATGGAGCTTATGAATAGGATATTTCAGAAGTTTCCGGATAAATATGTGATAGTGTTCATTGATGATAACTTGGTGTATTCGAGGACCAAGGAAGAGCATGAAGAGCACTTAAGACTAGTGTTGCAAGTCTTAAGAGAGCAAGGTTATATGCTAAATTCAAGAAGTTGAATTTTGGTTAGAGGAGGTGGCATTTTTAGGTCATGTGGTGTCAAAGGATGGGACTGCTGTGGATCCAACAAAGATAGAAACTATTGTGGATTGGGAAAGACCAACTTCGGTAAGTGAGATCAGAAGTTTCTTAGGTTTGGCTGTCTACTATAGGAGATTCATAGAAGATTTTTTCGAAGTTGTCAGTTCCATTGACGAGGTTAACTCAGAAAGGAGCAAAGTTTGTTTGGTCAGAAGAATGTGAAAAAAAAAAAAAGTTTTGAGGAATTGAAGCGACGATTGGTGTCCGCACCAGTTCTTGCTTTACCATCTGGATCGGACGGATTCGTTATTTATAGTGATGCTTCACTGAAGGGATTGGGTTGCGTGCTAATGCAGAATGATAAGGTTATAGCCTACGTATCTAGGCAGTTGAAGAACCATGAGAAGAATTATCCAACCCATGATCTAGAATTAGCCGCAGTGGTGTTCGCCTTGAAGATATGGAGGCACTACTTCTATGGGATGACGTGTCAGATTTACACTGATCATAAGAGCCTTAAGTATATATTTACCCAGAAGGAGCTTAATATGAGACAAAGAAGATGGTGGAGTTATTAAAAGATTATGATTGTACAATTTGTACCACCCTGGGAAAGCTAATAAGGTGGCAGATGCATTGAGTAGGAAGAATCGCGGAACGTTAGCGACGTTAATTTCTAAGGAGGAAAGCGCGTGGAACCGCATAGAAATTTCAAGCATGGAAGTACAAGTTAAGGGCCATTTGGCTCAAATGAGTGCTCAGCCAACGCTTATGGTTAGAATTAAAGAAGCACAAGAAATTGACGAAGAAGTAATGAAAGTACATGAGAGTATCGCTAAGGGAAAAAACAAAAGACTTTCATGTAGGAGAAGATGGAATCATGAGGTACCAATCTAGGGTATGGGTGCCAGATAATGAGGATATTATGAGGGAGATTTTGAAGTTAGCTCATTGTTCGAGATTCTCCGTACATCCTGGAAGTACGAAGATGTATAGAAACTTGAGATAGACGTTTTGGTGGAACAATATGAAAGGAGACATAGCCGAGTTGTATCAAAGTGTTTGGTGTGTCAACAAGTGAAAAGTGAGTACCAGAAACCGGCAGGATTACTCCAGTCATTACCTATTCCGAAGTGGAAGTGGGAACATATAGCTATGAGGATTTGGTGGTATGGTTACCAAAGACGTTGAGGGGCTACAATGCAATTTGGGTTATTGTAGATAGACTTACGAAGTCGGCTCACTTTCTAGCGACTAAGGTGAATGATTCGTTAGAGAAATTGGCCAAGTTGTATATTGATGAAATTGTGAGATTACATGGAATACCAGTTTCGATAGTGTCTGATAGGGATGCGAGGTTTAGATCAAAATTCTGGAAGAGTTTACAACAAGCATTGGGTACGGAATTGGCAATGAGTACAGCCTTTCACCCACAGACGGATGGACAGTCGGAAAGGACTATTCAGACTCTAGAAGATATGTTGAGAGCTACGTCGTTGGACTGGCAAGGAACATGGGACGAACATTTGACGCTAGTAGAATTCGCGCACAACAACAGTTTTCATGCTAGTATCGGAATGGCACCGTACGAGGCATTGTATGGAAGGAAGTGTAGATCACCTACTTGCTGGGATGAAGTTGGTGAGAGAAAGTTAACTGGACCAGAACTTATCCAAGTAACCGCTGATAAGGTTCAACAAATTCAGAATTGGTTGTTGACCGCTCAAGTAGACAGAAGTCGTATGCCGATCGCCGAAAACGCGATTTAGAGTTTCAATTGGGTGATCATGTGTTCTTGAAAATTTCGCCAACTAAAGGAGTCATGAGGTTCGGTATTCGCGGAAAGTTAAGCCCATGATATGTTGGACTATTTGAGAAATTGGAACGAGTTGGGACGGTAGCTTATAGTTAGCTTTACCACCTGTGCTAGCTAGAGTGCACAATGTACTTCATGAGTCAATGTTGAGGAAGTACATTCCCGATCCGAGTCACGCGATCGAGTATAAGCAACTAAGAGTTCGTGCTGATTTAAGTTACGACGAAGAACCTAAAAAGATTGTAGATCGGAAGGATCAAATACTAAGGAAGAAAGTGATTCCTTATGTGAAGGTACAATGGAGCAACCACTCAGAAAGAGAAGCTACGTGGGAACTCGAGAGCGAGATGCGAGAGGCGTATCCCGCCCTGTTTCCTAATTAAAGTACGTTTAGTTTGGAGGACCAAACTCTTTTAAGGAGGAAAGAATGTAATAACTGGCAATTATTGCCCAATTATTTATTTTCGTGGGACTCTTTTACTTATCTTGGACTCAATTAATTAATGAGTAAGTATTGGGTTTACGTTGGGCTTTAGGAAATTAAAACCCAATTGTGTTAGAATTCCTTTGTGAGTTAGGAAGCTAAAACCCTAAACTATAAATACACCCTAGATCCCTAATATTATTATCGTTAGTCACAAAAGAAAGAAAAGAACGGGAAGAGAAGAGAGAAGCGGCGGACAGAAGGGTAACGCAGAGAGAGAAGAGGAAGAAGAAGAAGAAGAAAGAAAGAGAAGAAGAAGAAGAGGAGGAAATCACCCAAGGTATAAACCCTAAACCTTTTTATTCTTATTCATCCTAGAAGTCAAAATCAATAAACCCTAAAAAGCTAGGTGGATGAACTAGGGTTTGTAGGATTTGGGTTGAATAAGGAAGATGTTGGTATGGGTGATTGTACGTATGTGTGTGTGCGAAGTGTGTGTTCAGAAGGTGTGTGTGTGTGTGCGTTGGTGCTGTGTGTGTGTGTTTCGTGTATGCAGGGTATGTGTGCGTTGGTACAGAGTGTGTGTGTGTGTTATGCGTGTATGTGTGGGTGTTTTAAAAGGTGAAATCTGCGATGAATAGTAACTGGAATAGTAACGGGAATAGTAAATGTGAATAGTAAACGTGAATAGTAACTGGGAATAGTAACGGGAATAGTAACTAGAATAGTAACGTGAATAGTAACTGGAATAGTAACGGGAATAGTAACTGTGAATAGTAATCGTGAATAGTAACTGGGAATAGTACCGGGAATAGTAACGTGAATAGTAACTGGAATAGTAACCGTGAATAGTGACTGTGAATAGTAAAAGTGAATAGTAATTGGGTGAGTATAATGGAACCCTAAAGCATATTAATTGGGAATAGAAACAATGAAACCCTAGGGGTATTTTGGTAAACCAAAAGGGTATTTGGGAATACAAATAAAGGGTAGTACAACCCTAGATTGAATATCAACCTTAAAAAGGGGTCAAAGGAGATAAACCCATAAGGTTAAGAAGTAAAGTAAAGTATTTTGGGGACGGAGTAAAAATAGTATTACTTGTCCTAAAACCATTTTTATGCATGATTGTAGATTCGTGCACGAGATTTGCTAAGTGGAATACGCAAACCCAAGGTAAGGGATTACGTTCCTTAAAGTATTTGAATATCATCCTTTGAAATAGGATCCCTTTTATTCTTTCAAGTGTAGCTACTTATGGCCGTAGCATTTGAACTCTTATGACTCGAACGTCTTTTGAACTATCTTACCCATGATATGTGTTGTTCATAGGGTATCAAAGAGAATTGAAATTGCTTTAAGTATTCTTGTACCTAGAATGCTTTGTGGAACATTGCTATATCTAAAAGAAACGGGTATAGTTAGCTTAGTCTGATAGAAAAGGGCTTAGCTAGAATTAGTCTGACTGAAAAGGGCTAATTTAGATAGTCTAATTTGAGAGAAAAGAATTAGACGCAACGCTACTTGATGAAGTGGCTTAATGATCATGATCAAACTTAAGAGGGAGCACCGTGAGAAGGTGTAAGGTCCCTCGACACCCTGAAAAGGTGTAACACCCTGAAAAGGTGATGAATGTAACTATGGAATTGACGGACCTGTATTAGGGCCATAACTTCTTGAACTTGATAACTGTGCTTTCGTATATATGTACAGTTAAGATTATTGATTTTAGCCTTTCATTGAAGATATTATGTTGGCTCCGTTCTTTCGGTCATCTCTCCTTAGTACCCGGAGAGATCCCGTATGAACTTACTGAGCATTGTTCGCTCACCCCTTCTCCTATTATCTTTCCCAGGTAAAGATTAAGGACCTAGAAGGATTGCAAGGAAGGGCAGTCGGTGGTCAAACGAAGGGTTTATGATACTTTTATGTTTTTATATTGAGCTAGTGGGATGTACTAGCCGTTAGAATTTAAATGTTAGTTACGCTTCCGCACTATTTTGAATTATGGTTAGATTAAACTAGCCGTTGTTGTGAACGTTGGATTTGAATTATGTTTGACGTTTGAGATTTCCCATGGTTTATGGATATTATTTATTATATGAAAGTTTGGGTCGTTACACAACATGCTTTCACAGCCGTATTATTGGAATGGAGAAAAAATCAAATATTTTCCACGTATCTTTGGGGACGAAAAATTTCTATACATAGTAAGTACAAAGAAATGACATTTTAAAGTCAATCATTTTCGCTTGGAAAATCAAAGTTATATAAGCATGTGGAAGAGGGACTTCCTTGACATGTCAAACATTTCCAGCTTGGAAAATCAAAGCTATACTTATATGCTTGTGGAAAAGAGACTTGCTTGATATAAAAGTTAGTATAAAGCTCAATTTTTTTCAAGGCATAAAAGTCAACTTCAACTGCATTTGTCACCATAAAAGAGTGGGAAATTGATGTGTGGGTTCAAAATATAAATTAGTTATATCCATAAATGATCAACATATTTATGAAATATGATTTACTTGATTATTTGTTAAAAAATAAATAATTATTATTATATTTAAAAGCAAAGAAATCTTTTATAATAAAAAATAGTTAATGATTTTTTTTTTTGTAAATAATGGAGTATATATTACTAAAACTTCACTATATAATTGTTTCAAATTAAAATTTTTACATAGAGTATTCAAATATTTTTTCTAATAGAATATACGTACTCCATTATCATCAATAGTGTGAAAAATCTCAAGTTTAATATAAAATACTAGGTTTATTTATTAAATCATCAAAAATTTAAAATCAAATTTACCCAGGCCAGGAGGCCGATGAAAAGTAAGACCAAGATTCGTCGTACCTTTGACATAGCGAAGGATGCATTTAGCTGATATGAGATGAGTAGTGCGCGGTTGATGCATAAACAGACACACTTGGTTGATCGAGAAGACAATATCAAAGCTATTTTCCTTTCAAAAGGATATTAAAGCTAATTAAAATAACATATCGGTAATATTAATATTAATTTAATGATAATTATGCTAATTAAAATAACATATGATTTCACTTCATAACAGTCTTTTGAGAAAGCTTGCCAATTCCTTTCATTTGTTGATCCTTTCATTTGTTGAAAATAAATTTATTGGCATCCACTATGCAATCAATTTAAAAATATAATAGGAAAATTAAGTATAAATTATTTTAATAGTTTTATTTATCACTTATTGAGGGGTGATTTAAAGTTTAAATATTTCCAAATTTTGTACTAAATTTCACAATATAACTCTTTTACTTTAACTCTTTCAAATATTGACATATTAAATTGCATAATACATCATTTCTAGAACTTATGATTTAATTTAGAATTTCGCTAAAGTTCAGGGGGTTCAAAATTGCATAGTTATGTTTTTTTTTTTCTTATAAAATGAAAGGGGACAAAATAGCATTTCTTTCTTAAAAGTTCAGTTTTTTTTTTTTTTTTATATATATATATATATATACATACATATATAGGGTCACGCTCCTGTAAGAACCATTTATATGAGAACCGTGAGAACCAATCATAACCATTAGATTAAACAAAAAAATCAAGGGTCCAGATGTTAGATACATTGGATACACTTGGATACATTAGTTAATTTTCGAAAAACAATTGGATACATTAGTTTTTAACATAGTGTATCCAAGTGCAACACTTGGATACAATACTTATTAACCTATTGTATCCAAGTGTAATCGAATTTTTTGTAATGTATCCAAGTGTATCCAATGTATCTAACATCTGGACCCTTAATTTTTTTTTTAATCTAATGGTTATGATTGGTTCTCACGGTTCTCACGATATTTAGGTTCTCATTTGAGCACCTACCTATATATATATAGGTAGGTGCTCAAATAACCATCAGGCCTTGGCCTGGTGGCCAGAGCTCAGGGCTTCCAACTTGGAGGTCATGGGTTCGATCCCCCCTCCCCTAGAAGTTAGAGAGAAAATTTTCTCTCCTTAGGATTTGTCTCCTAAGCGCTTCTATTAATGATTATGTATTGAGTTCAATTATGATTTAAGTAAAAAAAAATTAAAAAAAAAATAAAATAAAATAAAAAAAAGGTAGGTGCTCAAATGAAAACCTAAATATTGTGAGAACTGTGAGAACTTAATGTATCCAATGATGTATCCAAGTGCACATTGGATACATTAGTGTTTACCTAATGTATCCAAGTAATGTATCAAATGATATATCCAAGTCAAGTAATGTATCCAATGATGTATCCAAGTGAACTATTGGATACATTAGTTTTTTACCTAATGTATCCAAGTTCTCACGGTTCTCACAAGAGCAAGACCCTATATATATATATATATATATATATATATATATATATATATATATATATATATATATATATATATATGCATACATACAGACACACACACACACACACACATATATATACTCACTCCGTCCCTCTCACTTGATATTTAAGAGATTGACACAATAACTAAGGAAAAAGAATAAAATCTATACTTATAGTATTTTAAAAGTTGGTGAAATCAACCATAGGAATGACACATAAGCCACAAATGAGTTTATCTTGATTTAGAGGATGACGTGTAATATGACCTTTGCAATCATGGAAGCTTTTGACATTCTTCTATCTAGGTTAAAATAAGAGGTAATAACCATAGATATGTAAAGGGGTAAGATATGATAGTAGGTAATTTAGTGATTCTATAAGAAGAGATTGATATCTAATAGAATATGTACTCTTATATATAGAGAATTAGATTAGGTAGACATATACTCTTATATATAAGGTAGTATATGACTAGGTAGTTCTTGGTGCATTCAAGAGCATCAAGATCATTAAGAAGTGACTTTTCAATTTTCAACGGATAAAATTCACAATTCAATGGCTTTTGAACCGTTTATGTATTCCAAGAGATTACATATTACTCAAAGCCATTGAATTGTGATGGAATATTTAAAGTTTTAACTATCAAGTGAATTTTACGTGATAGAAAGTGAACTTTTCAACTAATGTAACTTTGCAACTAATTAAATTTCATTAATCAAATGATAGGATAAGACTCAATGCATTTGAAGTTGGTGCATGAATTACAATAACTACTCATAAATTAAAAAACATGATAAAGAATATGAAAGATTAGATATATTTATTTAAAACATATCTTTTGTAGATCTCCATCCAATATCTACCTTAGTTTGAAGATGAAATAACCTAAATGACTCTTAGCTATAGAATATATATATGGTCTTTGCAATAGATATAAAAAAAATTCCATGGAGAATTGTGTTTATTATTGCATGACATGACGTGGTTTCTCCTACTTTTTTTTTATTCTTTATACATTCATGTCAATAATTTCCTCGTTTTTTTACTTCTCTCTATTTATGTATATAATTTTGGCTTTAAATAGTTTATCTCACATTTTTTTCTTTATTTTTCCTATAGATTTGGGAAGAATTTGTTTGGACAAATTTGGACGAGAAAGAAATCATTAGATTGATTGAGAAAAATTATATCAGTTGAGTAAGTTTCACCTCTACATTTTTTTTGCATATATTATATCATTGGATTTCCGCTTATCTTTCTATTTTACTATTACCTCCATCCATAAAAAATATTTATGTTTTTTCTTCATCAAAAGAAAAATATATTTATTTTGAGACGGAAGAAGTATGTTTTTACTTTATCCACTAACTTTCTTAGGTATGTGAAGTTCTCATAATCATGTTGCCTACGTATGTAACATTCCATGTATATTTATATACAAGCAATGAATACCAACTTGATACCGTTAGCAATCTAATAAAAAAGACATTCAAAAGCCAAATTGCCTAGCCAAATCGTGATCATGGAATCATCTTTGATTGATTTCCTCATTTTATTTCTATCTTTTTCTTGCACTTATAGCCCTTATTATTTTTGATATCATGATGATCAATTTTGAGGTTAACATGTGTAATTCATTAACTTATTTGGAAAAAATATATTTACAGTAGTATTGCCATTGTTGTTATGTTATTTTGACTACATATATGTCGTTATTTATTTTATTTTTTTGAATTTTTCTGTTTTGTTCTTTCTTTTCAAGGTTGAAATATAAATGGGGTCGGCAAGTTGTTCATGCAATCGGCCACCGTTGCACATATAAACGAACCAAGCAATGTAACGCATTTGTGATACTATTGCTCAAAACTCAATCTTGGGGTATATTATACTACTGTTGTCTCTAAAAATAATTGAAATTATTCTTGACTAACAAAGAAAATGGATATTTAGTTTAGTAACAATGAAGTATTTTACTTTTTTTTTTTTTAATTCATTTGTCTTTCTATTGTTGTAGACTGAACATCTGAAATTGATATAATTGATCACTCAATGAATTAAAAGTTGATTCATCATGAATTAATTTTTTTATGTTATAAGTCATAAAGAGAGATGAATGAGTATGTGATTAGTATTTTAATGATCAAAAATCTCTTATTTATGAATCAAATTAAATTAAAAATTAAAACATCTAATAAATATATGTGCATTTAATAAGTCCTAAATGATGAAACATTTGATTAAAAAGATTTGTGAATACCAAAATTATTCTAATTTTAGCCATCAATGAAATTTAATTAACATGAATTGAATATTATATGCTATGAAATCAAAGTTAGATTCCTCATAAATTAACTATAGTTTGTTTTTAATATGTACATGTTATATATCCTAAAATATTATGAAATTAAGTTAAATAAGTTTGAGATTATCAAAAGACTCGTATTTTAATTTAATTAATAGAACTTAAATAACAAATAATGAAAAGTCAAATTCATCATGCATTAAAATAAGTTAAAAAACATTGTGTAATAAATATAAGTTGTAACAAGTTTTAAAAGATACTAATAAAATTTGGGATTATCAAGAGTCTTATAATTAATTTTAGTAATATAACTCAAGTATCAAGCTGACTCAAGAAGTCCAGTAAAACTGACTTCGCATGCGAAAATTATAAAAGAAACAACTTAAAAGAGTTTTACTATTGATGTTGCTCTAAGATTTAGTAACATTGCGTACTAAAAAAAGATTTAGTAATATAGGTCAATTTTAATGTTGATATACATAAAGAGGCCCTTGGAGTATAACGTAATGAAAACGAGGATTTGACGTTTTAGCCAATGAGAAGAATTTTATTTATTTGGTACAAATTATTAATAAAATTTTGCAGCATATTGAATTTACCTTATGAATACATTTAGTTTAACTATTTCATAGCTAAAATATAATATAATACTAATAAATATATCATTTAAGTGATAAAATAAATAAGTAATGAAAGCCTAAAAAACATTAAAAGTACCCCGTGCAAAGCATGGTAATCACTCTAGTAAGGAATATGTGTGGTAGAAAATGAATAGAAATGATAAGTGAGGTTAATAGTAGGAGTTGGTCTCCTGTAAAACGCGTTTTTCCTAGTGGTTAGGAAAAACGTGTTTTTCAAAATCGTCTGGCACTTATTAACACACTCACTAGACATTCGTAAACATATAAACTGATCATCCTAAACATTGTTACTGGCTATATATTAGCACTTCTGCTACTCTAAAAAAATCCAGAAAAAACCTTCTGGCTATCACCTTTAAAGGTTCTAGCTATCAATCTCATATCCAGAAGGCTTTATATTGATATCAAGAAGGCTTTATATTGATATCCAGAACCCTTCTGGCTATCGCTTTCGAAGGTTCTGGCTATCAATCTCATATTTAGAAGGCTTTTTATTAACATCCACAACCGTTTGAGAAGTTCTGACTATTTACAAAATGCCACCGCGCGTTTTTTTAAAACACGCATGGCTATCAATTTCACAGTTTTTGGATATCAATCTCAAATCCAGAAGGCACTATATCGATATCCAGAACCGTTGATAAGTTCCAAATATTTACAAAAATGCCACCGCGCGGTTTTTTAAAACACGTTTTTCATACGCGTTTCGTAAAACGCGTTTTACGCAAAATTTTAGCTAATAGTAGGTTGTTTGAATGAATTGTGTGGTGGAATATGAAGAGAGAGAATGAGTGGGTGGGGTAGATTGAATATAAAATTATAAAAATATTATCATTTTCGGAAGTCTCAAGGGAAGTGGAACGGACCAAAATGAAAATAAGTACCATGTGAGGTAGGACGGAGGGAGTATATTTATGCCAAATACTAATGTAAATGGCGTAAAACAAAAGAAAGCGTGATACAGACTGTTGTTCAAATATATGTATAGGTCTTAGAATTGCTTAATCCCAATCATATTAGACACTTAGTGTTAGTGTTGGTGCCCTAGGCACGTTTATTTAAACGTTATGTATGTTATCGTTTTATTCATATTAATAAAGAGATGTTTTGATTATTATTGTTGTTCATGTTTACTTATAATAATCTCCGTCACTAGTGCTTATGAAGCACTAGTATAAGTCTAAATAATCATGAGATGATCATGTTAGACTTATGGGTACTTATTGGAGAACAAGGTACTGGACATGACCCGCTCTATGAGATTTATATCATGGTCAATGTCATATATAGATCTCAAATTAGTTATGTCATTTGAATCCTTAGACATGAAGTTATTATAGTCTTCCACTTGATGAACATTATGTTTGACATATTCATACGCTACCTTTAACCAAGTAGTTATAAAGGGTATGATTGGCATAATCGGATTCACGTTGGGAAGAATAATAAGCTTAATGGATTTGTCCCTCTTCGGAGAGATGTCAAGCTTGGGCCCCTCGTAGAATGATGTTGATGAAATGTTTGGCCAAACTCAAATGAATTGCTTCGATAAATATCATTTGGATTATCAATATATTCGGAATCGAGAAAGCATTGAACAAATACAAGTTGACTCAATGACCATGACTTGTGTTCAATGACATCGTGGACAAAGGGATTGTGACATTTTCTATAAAGGAATACGAACTTGTATATAGTTATACTATTTGGGTAGGTATGACGGTTTGTTTAAACCTAATCATATCTTATGGGTTTATGTTTAAACCCATTGCCAACTTAGTGTAATCCTATAGGGTCACAAACAATTAGAACGAATCCTAAAGGACTTAATTGAAATTTGGGTCGAAGGGCCTTTGAGGGATTTTAGGAATTTAAAGGAGAAAACAAGAAAAGCCAGATTAACTGGAGGGTCCGGTCGGACCTATGTAAGGACCCGGTAGGACCTTGTATAGGACCCGGCTGGACCTCCTGTAAGACCCGGGCGGACCTAGTCGGTTTCGTCCAGGGACTTTCTTAATCCGATTTCTTGTGGGTTTGACCACTTGTTACCTATTTGGAATAGAAGAAACAAGTATAAAAACCTCCTCTAGTTGCCCTAATCAGTCCAATGCATATTGTGAGCCTCCAAAGAGTTTGAGAGAGTTATTTCTTGTTCTAAGATCCCTAGATTGAAGAACAAGAACATCACGTAAAATTCCATATAGTTCTGAAACAATTGTGAAAGCGTGTTTCACAATTTGTCTAGCAACCAAGATCAAGAAGCATTCTTGATATTCGTTCGAGGTTGGATACCAATAGAGGGTGAAGCTTATCACCTCCATAGTTCGTGTTCTTGCTTTTGTTTGTGATCAAGTTTTTAAGTTCCACCAAGAATCAAGGTTGTTAATCAAAGGCTTCAAGGGTTAGTATTATAGTATTCACTATGCAAGTATTTGATTTAATCATATGAATGGATCTATGGGCTTTGGGTTTCCATGGAAAATTTAAATGCTTTATTCCGCTACGCATGTTTATAGGAAACCCAACACGTAGGGTCCCCATTTTTCATTAGAACTTTCATGGTATCTTTAGGGTTCCTTGTGCTAAGTACAGGTGGAACTCAACTCTTCAATCCAAGGCAAACCAGCTTGAGCGCATCAGAAAACAAATCAGTAGACAACAATCCAGTTGCCGATAAAGGACATATCCAACAAACAACAAACATCACTGGCAACTCTACAATCAGCAAGGACAAACTGAAGCTTAATATATACCGATGTATGTGGACCACTAAGTAGCAATTCTAGGGGAGGATTTACATACTTCATAACCTTCACCGATGATTTTAGTAGATTTGGGTATGTTTACCTAATGAAAAATAAAAGTGAAGCGTTTGAGATATTTAGAATATTTCAAAATGAAGTAGAGAAACAACTTGACAAAAGTATTAAGGCACTTCGATCAAATCGAGGTGGGGAATACTTAAGCCAATAATTTGATGATCATCTAAAGAATTGTGGAATAATTTCATGTTGGTGTTGTATGCTCTAGGCTCGTTATTTTAATGACTAATGTTATCTATTGATCATGTTTTAATAAAGATATTGAATGTTGATTATTATATCCTTTGCATGTTTATTATAATAATCCCCGTCCCTGATAATTATGATTAATTATTAGTATGAGTTTAATAGATAATCATATGATGATTATGGTGTATGAGATACAATTAAACTTATGGGTATTTGTTGGAGAATGAATACTGGACTGACCTGTATGAGATTTATGTCATGGTCATAATGTCATAATTAAGTCTCATATAATTATATCATTTAATTCCTAGACCTAAGATTATTACAGTCTTCCAGATGATGATCATTACATTTGACATATTCAAACGTTACCCTTAAACAGGTAGCTATAAAGAATGTGATTGGCGTAATCGGATTCATGTTGGGAAGAGTGATAAGTCAAGATGGAATTTGTCCTTCGTAAAGAGAGATGTCAAGCTTTGGCCACTCGATGAATAGTATTGATGAAATGCATGACCGTGCTCAAATGTGATTTGTATTATCAATATATTCGGAATCGAGAAAGTATAGAACATTTTAAGTTGACCATTGACCATGGCTTACGTTCAATGACATAATGGACAAAAGGATTATGATATGTTCTATTATGGATTGACGAACTTTAACAAGTTACATCATTTGGGTAATCGTGATGGCCTGCTAGGGTCCGCTCATGATTTATGAAACAAAGTGTGTTTGGACTCATTGCTAAATTGATATAATCCTATGGGGCCACACACAAGAGAACGAATTGTTAAAAGGGAAAAATAACAGACTTTTGGTCTGGCACGGTCGTGCGCCTTATAGGGCACGACCGTGCCATAAATCGACCAAAGGGCAGGTGCTGGCGGTATGAGTGGCACGACCGTGCCGAGTATAAAGCATGACCGTGCTAAGCATGGCCGTACCAAATACAAAGCACGATCGTGCCAATATTGGCCGGCAGGAAGGCAGGCTTGCACCTAATGGCACGATCGTGCTAGTTTTAGGGCACGACCGTGCCAGTGCTGTCGGCCAGGAAAACTTGCAGTGCAAATAAGTGACGGGATTTAGGTTTCCTAAGTCCTTAAGGGTTAAGGACTTAGACCTATATAAATATCTCTTTACCAGCCATTGTTTATGATTGATTCACTTGTTTGGAGAAACATTATTATTGATTAAGATTGAGAATCAAGATCAAAAATTCACAAAATCATATAGTCCCTTTTTGATCTAGCAATCAAGATTAAGAAAGAGTTCTTAATATTCGTTCGCGTGTGGATATCCACAGAGGGTGATTCCTTTATCATCTTTATGTTCGTGTTCCTGCGTTCGTGATTCAGAGAAGCGCGAAGAACCAAGATTCAAGATCAAGAGAAAAGAATTAACGCATAAGGGTTAGTATTCTTGTATTCATTGTAGATGTATTTTCCTTGATCATATGAATGGATCTATAGGCTTTGGGTTTCATAAAATTTTAAATGCTATATTCCGTTGCGCATGTTACTACGAAACCCAATAGTGGTATCAGAGCCCCGTTCATGTTGATTATTTCAATCCATAATCATGTTGTGTGTATATAAATTGTTTATGTGCCTAGCATGATTTGAATATTGAGATTATGATGTTTATGTGTTATATGCGTTTTATGTTGTTTATTGTTTTATAAACATTAATCGCACTATTCAATCGCAATAAAAATTATGTTGGATTAAAAATTGTTTGGACTATTGTAGATACCCCGATCTCGCACTCCTTATCAAACCCCTTTTAATCGGTCTAAACCCTAAAATTGACCTAAACCCTCGATTTGGCTATGCGGAAGTGCCGTGAGCCTTATCGGTGCGTGGAATGGACTAACGGACTTCAAATTCATGATCAGAGCGAAAAAACGAGTAAACAGGCGTGTACTTCAAATTTTTGAGGTGCGGGGCCCGAAACGGGGCCCGCACCCTTAGAACTGCTCGTTACCGTCCATTCTGTTCATTAAAAATATATTATTGTCATTCCTTTCTTATGAAAATATTTCAGATATACTGGCGTGACCAGAAAAAATTTTCGAGCAATTTTTATGTTGGGCCCGCGGACAACGGGGACACCGGGGCGCACACGACGGAGCAGTTGCGGAGCAGGAAAGATGGTTATCCACATTGCAAAATATCCCAAAAATCAGATATTTATTGCCAGCGCACGGTCAAAAAAGGAGGACCAATCAGAGCACGACACGTGGCAGTCAAACTGGTCAAAAAAGTCAACCAGAGCCGTACGGCCCCATCATAGCCGTACGGCCATAGTGAAGCCGTACGGCTCTGTTCTTCTGGGCAGAATGTGCTGGATTTTCAACGTTTTGGTACAACAAATGAAGGCGTTTTGGGACATCAAGCAACACCCAAATTCGGGGATAATGGACTGACATGAGACTCTAGGGATAGTAGAGTAGTTGATGACCAAAAACCACCCCCCTCCTCCCATATACATCTCCCATATACACACTTAAAAAGGGACACAACTCAAACACACCCCATATTCTCTCCACTCTCTCTTGCTCTCTCTAGCAACTCAAACACCCTCCAAACTCAGTCCTAAGACCACCACTATACCACCCTAGCACCACCACTACACCCTCACTAAATACAAACCAAAATCAAACCACCAAACACTCACACAAACACAAGGCAAAAACCTTAAGAAAAACACAAAAAAAAAAAAGCCTTCCCTTGGAAGCAAAGAGAGCACAACCTAGGTAATCTCTTCATCTTGTAATCTCTCTAAGTGTAAGATGTGTTTGATTATGTAATTTCTTGAGAGGTCTAGCCACCTTGTTAGGCTAGACCTCCATTTGGTGTTCAAAAATGTAAGGTTCACACTCTTGTTGTTCTTCTTTCTAAATGATGATATATCATGATTAAATGCTCAAATGGCTGTTGTTTTGTGTTGTTCATACGTAGATCTATGTATATCCAAAGTTTCATGTTCATATCTTTCCATTTGAGTGAGTTTTGATATGTGTTTTCATGCCATGTGTGGATTTCCAGTAGACTGTCCGAGGTGTACCTTTCTGCCTTGTTGCTTTGTTTATGCATAGAAAACGTGGCTTTTGGTCTTACAAAATAGATTTTGTTCTACACAGAACAAGAAAGATGAGAATATAAATATCATATTTTTACCCTGAGTGTAAGAGATTCGTTCCATTTTTTGTTTCAACTCTCTATTCTCAGATTAGCATGTTTCTTGTTTTGACACAAAATGTCAGAAGTGTTTTAGGTGACTTAAACTTGTTTGTTGGCCTTGAACCTTTCCAGATCTAAACTTTGAGATGTTAGGAACAACTTTCATGTTTAGTGTTTTCCATGATTCCCTTGTTTTCATGATGCAAAAAGTGGATCTTTCATGGATGTATGAAAATCTGTCAGACTGGGCTGTGGAAAGTATTGTCTTGCATGCCTTATTTGGACACCATAACATGCTCCTAAAATCATAGGAAAAATCATGGTAGATCTTAATGTGTTAGAAAGTTTTATTGACCTTTACTTTACAGATTTAGTGAGTACAAGAACAGGTACGCAAAGAAGAATGACGCAGCAGTCCCTAAAATGCTTGGGGACGGACTTTTGGACATTTATTTGTTTTGGGATTTGTTTCCCTTTTGTACACCAATGTAAATATTAATCCCCCACCCCTTTATGTGTTTGATTTGCTGTATATAAATGATAAAACCATTTTCAAAACCGAGTGGGAGTCCATCCAAACCGACTCTCATTTGTGAAATAAAAGCAAATATTCCTAGAATAGGAAGACTCCCATATGTTAAATCACCATTTTGTTAGGGCATAAAAGCAATGTATAAAAGGCATAAAATGAATCTAAGTGGCATGCATACCAGAGAACATCACGGGTGAGGAGAGTGCCTAACCCCTTCTCTTCTCGTAACTTAGCCCCTGAACCCACTTTCTCTAAAAAAGGTTTTATCTTCGTTTTTCCTAAAATAAAATGAGGTGGCGACTCTTGACTGTTTTGATTCCATCGAGAGGAAACCATTGTGTGGGAACCGAGCGCATTTCCAAAAGCGCATTTGCACGAGGCACTCACCCGAACCGCTTTCATTGAGCGATCACATATCATTTCGCATATGTTCGGCGTGTGCGGCTTTCGAGCGCGGGCTCTCACAGTGGCGACTCTGCTGGGGATCTTTTAAAGTGGGCTAAAATCTAATCTTTGTGTGTGCCATGCTTTACTTGCCTTACTTGGGTTGTATATATTTATGCCCTAACCTTTGTTTTGTAGGGACATTCTTTTTCCTTCACCCTCTTATTTGTGTATATATATATATATGCATGCGTGGTGGGTGATTCTCTTAAAAAAGGAAAAAAATGAAAAATGGAAAGAATAAAAAAGGGAAAGGAAAATATTTTGTTGTTTTCTTTACTTGCTTTCAAAATCATTTTCAAACTCATAGATACCTCACACACATGCACGTTTTTTAAAATAACGTCTCGTAGAACCGTACAAATCCGAGGGTATAAGGGAGCTCACTGGACTTCCCTATAGGGCCCGCAGTGTACATTCTCACCCCAAAGAACGCCTATTAGTCGTTGCGATGGGTGTAAGACAATCTCACCTGTTACCAAGCCACGATGTCCATTTTTTTTTTCAAAAAATGACACGTCCTAGACTTCATGCCGGTTTTTGTCTAGCAATTTCACCTCAATCCTATGAGTTCCCAAAAGGGTTATAAACGACCTCAATTGTGGATATCACGTGGAATTCTTGGATTGACTTCAAATTGTCAAGACCCTCACATAGACCGTAACCGAATGGTGGATCCTCGAAAGAGTATAGGCCTTTCGCTAGGGGCTTGGACGGCCAATAGTACAGGTGCAAAACGTTGGTCCTATACTTTGGAGACGGTATCCACTATTCCAAGATCTCATGCTAAAACGTGTCAAAACAAAGCAAGGTGCTTGTCCGGCTTTCATAGGTTTGTGAGTTGCTTGCGCTTCAAATTTTGAAAAAAAAAAAAAAGAAATCCAAAAAACAAATTTTTTTAGCTTCTTTTGTACATAAAGCTTCATTTCCCGGGAATCTAAAATAGGTTTCCTTTTTTCATCCATCTTGTAGAGGGAGAATTTCTTCTTGTTCTCTAGCGCGACATTTGAGGTCCGTTTCAAGCACCATGTTGATCAAAGCTCTACTCTGGTCTTCATCATCAATCATGGCCAACAAAGGACAAACATCATCAAACTCGACTAAGGGTTTACCGGACTTCGAGCTAGGGTATACAATGGAACAGTGGTTGGAAAGGCGTTTGAATGATCACACCAATCGCATGATTAGCCTATTCCAGGGGCATCAGGAAGAAATGTTGGACCTTGTGGCTACCCTTTTGAAGAAATTGGAGCTCAAAGATATCCAAGCACTCCATTCCCAGAATGTCAACCCCAACCCGAACTTTCACTCTACCCGAGATATGGGATTTGTGACTCGTAATGATATTTGTGGGGAAGCTAGCCGAATGGCGACATCAAATAATTTGAACCCTACTGCTCCGCTAAAGATACATGAAACTCCAGTGAAACCACAAAATCTGGTCATCAAGCGGTTCACAAAAGAAGATTGTTCAGACTTTGGAAAGGCCCGACATCGCCGAGCAGACTCGCATTTTCCTCAAGCACCTCCAACCGGTTTATGCTGAAAAGATAAAGTACATTCCTTCTCCTGACTTCGCTTCCCTCCTAGGTGTGGGTTATCGCATTTATGAGGATATTCGAACTAGAATGCTCAAGCCATATCCTTCTCCTGGATCCTACAATTACCAAACATCTGCTGAAGCTCCCACACCGAATATGAATCATGTTTCTACCAATACTGCACCGTCCTGGGTCCACACAGTTGGCCCTAATCAGAGATACTACAACAGATCTTCCCCATGCCACAATCGTGATGGGTCAATTAATTCTATCAACAATCAGCAAAGGAATGGTAGAAACCGGAGAGAGAGGCAGTTTGATAAATTCAATGCTCCGTTGTCCACTATTTTCTAGGGATTGGTTGCCCAAGGGGTATTGAAGCCGATAGAAGGTACCTCCCTCCTAATCTGCCTCCAAAGAATTGGGATGCCAACAAATATTGTGCATACCACGTATCGCCTGGTTATGCGACGGATGATTGCTGGAATTTGAGGCATACTTTGCAAGATATGATCGAGGATGGGACGATCCAGAAGACGCTCCAGATGAATGTTGTGGCCGACCCCTACTAAATGTTTGACTCCTGCAACGTATCCTAGGGGCTCACCGAATCCCAAGGAAGGTCTTCCCTTTTGTTTGGTGGCCGAACTTTGTTATGACCGAGGAGCGGTTACTTTTGTTAAATATTAGAAGTGTGTTGACCCGTAAGTTCGTGCCTCCAGTATCTAGATCTCTTTTTGCTTGTGACTGGGCTCACCGCCCCTACTCCTAAATCCTGTCCCTTTTGCGTATCGCTTAGTAATGTGCTCACACATCTTCCTTGTCTTCTAAGTCTAGAGTGTGTCTTTGTCTTCGTGCTTTTATTTTCTTGCATGTCATGTAATATATGTTTTTAGTCAATGAACTTTCCTTATAACCAAGTGCCTTCTTAATCTGGACCCGCAAACAATTAATCTCACTTAATTAAAAGCAATCAATGAAATCTGAACAAATTTTAGACTGTGATTAATTGAGATGGGAACTAGGGCCGAAGGCAATCAACGAAGTTCACGAAGGCGATCGACAAAGTCATCCGACGAACGAAGGTTTCAGGGTGCAATCAAGGGCATGATCAGAGAGGCCAATTAAACAGCAAAGGCTGAAGACTATCAGTGATGCAAGTGCAAGTGTCGGTGATTTTCCTTTAATGTATGATGCATTGTAAATTCTCGCATATTGTATGTTTATGTTTTTGTAAATTTGTTGTATTCCGCACGTTACGATGTTTCTTCTTGAGTGCAAAAAAAAAAAAAAAAAAATCGAAAGAGAGCAAAAAAGGGGAGGTAAAAAAAAAAAGCATTATTCATTTATTTTGGTACATATTCCATTTGCTTTTTTGTTTAATTCAATTGTTTTAGAAAGGATATCGCGACACTTCAAGTTTATGTGTATGCCTTCAACGACGGCAAATGGCATTTCATTCTGAAGACTTCATCGCTCGTATCAAAGACGAGACATAGACCGAGGGTCCAACAATCTCATGTGACATCATCAATTCCAAGGAGCACCGTGCATGCGAGGCCAATCTGCACTAAAGAAGATCTCGATCTTTCAACTTTGGGCAAAGCACCATCAACGACGACAACTGGTGGCTTTTGTTGGATACCAACGTGCTCTACCAACCCCTTACACTGAGGGAGTCCAAGAACCAAAATCCAGACGGCCTCTAACAACGTATCCAATCTTGGAAAGCGAGACAACGACGAAGGCCTCTCATCAAACGAGGTCAACCTGCGGCGCGAATCATATCACTTGCCCAACGATGTTCTCATGTCGATTTGTCACGGTCTAACCTGTGTTCAAATGATTTGTCAAGCTTATTTAATCAGAATTAAAATGCTAATCCAATTGTAGAAGGGTCCATTTGATTTTGAGGCACTTGACCATTAACGCTTGTTCAAGTCTTGAGTCTTTGATTTCAATGTGTGAGCATACTTTTCTCGAGTCTAGGGGCTTCCCCCTACTCTCGTCTTTCCGTCATCTCATTTTTGCGCAAACACGATGTCGGAGATCCCATTGGGATTTACCTTTGCTTTCACAAAACACTGGCCTCATGCCTTCCTCTTCCAACTCCTGCAAGTTGTCAAAGCAAAAGAGAAAAAGGAATGCTATTCTTTAGATCTCAGAACCTCAAATGCCGGCAAGTGATGTCGAATGAATGAACACCAAATTGGGGCTGCATGTCAGAGTTTTGGGTTTTGTTTCAAGTGCAATGATCTGGTTGCATGACAATATGATTTGTTGAGAATGGTTTCTCCGGGTAACATGGAAATTCAGATGGCAAAATGCTAGAGTACAAAGCAACTCTCATTGACAGTTGATCCTTTGAAAGGACTCAGAAATGCAAAGTTTAACTTTTGAGAATCATCATCAGTTTTAGCAACTCTCGAGGTCAAGGATATCAAGGATGTGGGATAACTCTCATAGACAGTTAGGTCCCTTGTGGGTGGATCATTAGAACACATCGCCATCTCGGATTGATAGTATGGCCCGCAAAGCTCAAAGCTCGTTTCTTCGGCAACATCAGGATTGTGTCCCGCCGAACAACTCTCAAAGACAGTTGATTCCTCAAAGAAGGAGTATTGAATGTCAGAAAACGTGAATTATGATCAGCAGCAAAGCATCGAATGTAGGATGACTCTCATAGACAGTCGGTCCCTTAATGTGGGAATCAATAGAAAACAAAGTGGCATCTCAGATTATCAGTAGGGCCCGCGAAGCTTAAAGCTCTTTCTTCAGCAACATCGGGATTATGTCCCGCCGAACAACTCTCAAAGACATTTGACTCCCTACTGATTGGGTATCGCATGTCAAGAATTGTGAATTGCCTCAGACAAAGAAGCATCGAACATTTGAATAACTCTCAATGACAGTTAAGACCCCAGAGGTTGAAACACCAAAACATGAAGTTGTCTCGAAATGACAATTTGCATCAACATGAAATTCACTCTTCAAGTGCAACAAGAGCTTCATACGCCAGATTCGGGGGCTTGTCCTATTACATGACTGGGGCTTCCGTAGCCAACATCTAAGGTTGATCTTTAAGAGACGCTGGGGCTTCAGCAGCCAGAATGTTGGGGGTCGATGTCAGAAAGAACAAATGGGGTTTCTTCAGCCGACGACTTGGGCTGAACCAACCATAGGATCCGGAGATATACCGTTGAGTAGTCTTGATCAAATGGGTGTTCGGAATTGATCTTTTGAATGTTCGCGCTAGGCTTTCGGCTCTGCTTCACCATACACATATCCATATTCCTCACTTTCACAAAAATGCAAAATTCACAATAAAGTGCAACCCATTTCATTCATGATTCTCCCTCTATTCATTCATAAACTTTCACTCATTCATTCATAATAAGCAAAGTTTGAGATGCGAGCAATGCACATGTGTCAAATAAAAGAAAAATCAAATGCAAAAAAATCATCATGCCTAAAAAGTGAAATTTGGCTTTCATCCATCAAAAGGGAAATGGTTGCAAAATGAAAAGAATGGGAATCCTTGTTTCATCTTTCTCTGAATCTCTCGATCTTAAAGATTTCAATCCCTGTATGTGTTCTAAAACTTTTGTTGCATATGAATGACACATTCGAGCACATCAATGTCAAGATATATGTTGCTTGCTCTTGAAAACCGCTTGCAGGTACACATCATCCATTCTACCACATCATGGTCCTCACAAGAAGGATCCTCGACAAAGTCGACGCACATGTTTCTGCGTAGGGAATGAAATTTCCTAATGCCCTTTCTGCAAAATCAGTTCGAGTTGCCAAATTCAAACTATGTTGGTCTGATTCTCGAAAGAGATACGTAGGCAGCTTGAATTTTCAGGCACGACCACATACTTGCAAAAAATCTTGTGCAGGTACGAAGTTGGAACCACACAACGAATCACATCTTGGTTTCACAAAGAGGTTCATTATTGAAAGCGATCAAAATCCCATAACAATGGCAAAACCAAAGAGCTAACTTGCAGGTCACAACAGACAATGTTGATCGTGTCATTTCTCCTGATATACGTGAGACTGCGGTCAAAACTGAATGATTCCAACCTGGTATCAATTGCCAAGAGTTGCAGCGACTCCAGAAGCGGAGAAGCTTGATTGTGAAAAAAATCAAAAAAACCTTTTTAGGGTGAACGGGAATCCAAAATGAGGTTGCAGCACTCAAAACAGTACAGATGGATCACGCGAAGCGATGGTTCATTGCTTGATAAATCAAAAAAATCTCATCACACAGCAACTCAAAAGCCGAAGAATTTGGGCATGGCTCAGAATGCAGCATATCCTTGAAATATACACGTGTTACCTGTCTTTGCTATTTTTTACTCGCAACTATACCGCTTGCCTTGAGAAATGCTATCTCTTGGCGACCCATTATAATGTGTGACCTTTGTTATTGGACAATTATACCGTCCTAATGCACTCACCCCAAATCAATTTTGGTCTGAGAAAATTTAGATCTCACCTCCAATTATAGACAAATCAATTTCGGTCTGAGAAAATTTAGATCTCACCTCCAATTATAGACAAATCAATTTTGGTCTGAGAAAATTTAGATCTCACCTCCAATTATAGACAAAGCAATTTCGGTTTGAGAAAATGTAGATCTCGCCATCAATTATAGAATAATCCCCTTCGGCTTGAGAAAATTTAGATCTCGCCATCAAATCAATTTCGGCTTGAGAAAATTTAGATCTCGCCATCAAAAATCAATTTCAGCTTGAGAAAATTTAGATCTCGCCATCAAAAATCAATTTCGGCTCGAGAAATTTTTTATCTCGCCATCAAAAATCAATTTCGGCTCGAGAAAATTTAGATCTCGCCATCAAAAATAAATTTCGGCTCGAGGAAATTTAGATCTCGCTGCCAAAACTATGCTGCTCCACCTTGGTCATCTCGGGCGTCCGAGTTGTACCTCCCCATAACTACGCTGTGACTTGATTCCCATGGAGGGATACGTAGGCAGTTCACCGTTGATACCGTTGAGCTCAGTCGCCCATTATCATAAAATTTTCCTCATGTTAACCTCCCCCGAACTACGTTTTGACTTGATTCCCCCTAAAGGGATAGGTAGGCTGCTCAAGAGAGCCCAGCCATTTCCATGTCAATTTCCTCCCCAGCAAAGAGACAACGCATCTCAATGCTCCTCCCTGCATTTTAAATTTCAATAAACCTGAACTACGATTGGTCTGATTCTCGAAAGAGATACGTAGGTAAACTGGAAATCCGGTACCGACCATTGTTTGTCTGTGTTTGATTGCTTGTTTGAGTTAGAACTACGGAGGCTTGATTCTTGAAAGAGATACGTAGGAAGTCCTACTTTGGACCCAGCCGTTACACCCTAGACGAGATCGAGTTTCTCTTAGTGAATCGTAGAATACCCTTTACTTTACAAGAAGATTCGACGAGGGGCTATGTAGATACCCCGATCTCGCACCCCTTATCAAACCCCTTTTAATCGGTTTAAACCCTAAATTGACCTAAACCCTCGATTTGGCTATGCGGGAGTGCCGTGAGCCTTATCGGTGCGTCGAATAGATTAACGGACTTCAAATTCATGATCAAAGCAAAAAAACGAGTAAACAGGCGTGTACTTCAAATTTTTGAGGTGCGGGACCCAAAACGGGGCCCGCACCCTTAGAACTGCTCGTTACCGTCCATTTTGTGCATTAAAAATATATTATTTCCATCCTTGCTTATTAAAATATTTCAGATATACAGGCGTCACCAGAAAAATATTCCGAGCAATTTTCATGTTGGGCCCGCGGACAACCGGGACACCAGGGTGCGTACGACGGAGCAGTTGCGGAGCGGAAAGCCGGAGCGGGAAAGATGGTTATCCACATTGCAAAATATCCCAAAAATCAGATATTTATTGCCAGCACACAGTCAAAAAAGGAGGACCAATCAGAGCACGACATGTGGCAGTCAAACTGGTCAAAAAAGTCAACCAGAGCCGTACGGCTCCATCAAAGCCGTACGGCCATAGTGAAGCCGTACGGCTCTCTTCTTCTGGGCAGAATGTGCTGGATGTTCAACGTTTTGGTACAACAAATGAAGGCGTTTTGGGACATCAAGCAACCCCCAAATTCGGGGATAATGGACTGACATGAGACTCTAGGGATAGTAGAGTAGTTGATGACCAAAAACCACCCCCCCTCTTCCCATATACATCCCCCATATACACACTTAAAAAGGGACAAAACTCAAACACACCCCATATTCTCTCCACTCTCTCTTGCTCTCTCCACAAAGAAGAATAACGCAGCAGTCCCTAAAATGCTTGGGGACGGACTTTTGGACATTTATTTGTTTTGGGATTTGTTTCCCTTTTGTACACCAATATAAATATTAATCCCCCACCCCTTTATGTGTTTGATTTTCTGTATATAAATGATAAAACGATTTTCAAAACCGAGTGGGAGTCCACCCAAACCGACTCTCATTTGTGAAATAAAAGCAAACATTCCTAGAATAGGAAGACTCCCATATGTTAAATCACCATTGTGGTAGGGCATAAAAGCAAGGTATAAAAGGCATAAAATGAATCTAAGTGGCATGCATACTAGAGACCATCACGGGCGAGGAGAGTGCCTAACCCCTTCTCTTCTCGTAACTTAGCCCCCGAACCCACTTTCTCTAAAAAAGATTTTATCTTCGTTTTTCCTAAAATAAAATGAGGTGGCGACTCTTGACTGTTTTGATTCCATCGAGAGGAAACCATTGTGTGGGAACCAAGCGCATTTCCAAAATCGCATTTGCACGAGGCACTCACCCGAACCGCTTTCATTGAGCGATCACATATCATTTCGCATATGTTCGGCGTGTGCGGCTTTCGAGCGCGGGCTCTCACAATTATCAATTTTGATTTGATCAAAGTTTTGATAATCTAAAGATTCATGAATAAATTGTTTATTCAAGGTTTTGATGTTCATGGTGATTTGATCATCAAGAACACCAAATCCTAATCGAATCGGGAAAAACAATTTGGGACAAATTTTGGAACTTTAAAATTTTGGAATTTTCGAAGGGTCCGACCGGACCTAGTAGGCAACCCGGACGGACCTTCGGGTCTTGTACGGGTGTGGCTTTAGGTTTTGGGGGTGGATCTCAGGGTTTGAATTTCCTATTTGTCTTAGTCTTGTGAATTCTGAGATTGGATCAAGTTTTGGATGGCTAGCCTACGTTCTCGAGACTGTGTTTCCTAAAATTGATCACAATCAAAGATTTAAAGATAAAACGAAGTTAGAATTATGAAGAGTTCATAATTTCTAAAATTGAGAAACAAATTTCTTGATTCAAAGTTTGGAGATCCATGTGGAATTGTGAATGCAATTGGCTTACGTTCATGGAGGCCATCTATTGCTTAGTTTCGGCCACATGGACTACTTTCTTGGTTTCTTGAAGTAGTGCGGAATTGTGGTTGCCTTATGGCTTAGTTCGGCAGCACTTATTGTTTTCTTGATTTGGAGATGATAACCAAAGTTCAAATAGTCACATCTTCATAATTATAGAAAAACTAATGACACATAATATCATGCTTAAATTAATAAAGATTAATTTAATGACTAAACATGATGTGTAACATATTTATCTTATGTGATCATAAATGTGGTATATGCTATATGTTGTGAACCTTCTTTAAAATTTAAGTTACGTTCCAACCCATGATTGAAACACTTGGGATTACATGGGTACTTTCATGCGCTCTCTAACCATCGCGAGGTGCATTGATTTTATTCATGTATGAACAAGATGAGTGAAAGAGTGGTTCCTATGCGTTTAAAGTGGGTTGACTTAATTAGTCTATCAAAAGAGTTTCGGGCCTAAGGCACAGATGAGATTAAAACATGCATGACATCTGATGTCTTGATATAATCTCATTAAAGATCTAAGAGTCATATATGATATGATTGATAAGGAGTTATCTACCTAAATATTTTAATTTTATGCATCTTGCCATCGCGGACGTAAAATTAAATAAAATATGGATCTTAGCCCAATTAAATTATATTATACATTGGATGTATATGAAGGTTATATAATTTAGTGGGAGTATTTGTGAAATACTAATATTTGTAATATCTTTAATTAAGTTGGTACTTACATGTGATTACATGTTTGCATAATTGTAGATTAATGGCTCAAAATACAAGTTCTTTATCATTGCGATCTATCCTTGAGAAGGAAAAACTTCAAGAGAATGAAGCTAACTTCACGGATTGGATCCGAAGCCTTAGAATTGTTCTAAAGCATGAAGACAGGCTCTATATTCTTGATGAACCCGTTCCTGAGGAACCTGAATTATCTGCCCCTAAGGATGAGAGAAACGCCTACAAGAAGCACAAAAGTGATTCTCGTGAGGTGGGTTGTCTCATGCTTGCTGCAATGTGTTCTGAGCTTCAGAAGACTCTTGAACACTTGGAGGCATATGACCTTGCTGTTGAGTTGAAAGATATGTTTCAAGAACAGGCAATGCAAGAAAGGTTCGACACTATAGCTGCTCTTGTCTAATGCAAGTTGAGTGAAGGGCAGGCTGTGGGCCCTCATATTCTGAAGATGAAGGCTCACTTTGAGCATCTAGAGAGGCTTGGCCATCCCATTGATGTTGAGTTGGCCACGGATTTTATTCTTAATTCATTGCCCAAAAGCAATAATCAGTTCGTCATGAACTTTAATATGCATGGCATGGATAAGTCCCTGTCTGAATTGCATGGGATGCTAAAGACAGCGGAAATGAAAATCGGTAAAGAAGTCGCTCCTATGCTCATAGTGTCAAAAGATGGAAATGGCTCAAAAGGCAAAGGAAAGGGTAAGGTAAAAGTTGTTAAACCCAAGATTAGCAAGGCAACTGTTGCCATTGCTAATGTGGCTAAACCTACATCCCAGAAGGATGCAATTTGTTTCCACTGCAATGAGATTGGTCATTGGAAACGAAATTGCAAGGTTTACAAGGAAGAGTTAAAGAAGAAGAAGGGCAGTGGAACTGCATCTACTTCAGGTATCTATGTTATAGATATTCTACTTTCTACTTCTAGTTCCTGGGTATTAGATACCGGATGTGGATCTCACATTTATTTAAATGTGCAGGCACTAAGGAATAGGAGGCTACTCAAAGATGTCGAAGTGGACCTACGCGTGGCGAATGGAGCAAGATTTGCTGCATTAGCCGTAGGAACATATGATGTCATTTTACATAGCGGATTAATTCTTGTTTTTAACAATTGTTATTACGTTCCAGATTTGAGTAGAAATATTATTTCAGTTTCTTGTTTGGATAATGAAGGTTATAGTTTTCTTATTAAAAATAAGAAGTTTTCTATTTATTTAAATGAGATGCTTTATTGTACTGCATGTTCATTTAATCACCTTTATGTTCTTGATGTTGAGAATGGAAATAATGAGAATATTTATAATGTAAATAATAAATCCAAACCTAATGATGTAAATCATACTTATTTGTGGCATTGCCGTCTTGGTCATATTAATGAGAAGCGTATCTCAAAACTCCATGGAGACGGACATCTAGATTCACATGATTTTGAATCATATGAAACTTGTGAGTCTTGTTTACTTGGAAAGATGACAAAGACACCTTTTACTAAGAGTAGTGAAAGGGCTAGTGACTTATTGGGACTCATACATACTGATGTGTGTGGACCAATGAGCAACATCGCTAGCGGAGGATATCAATACTTCATAACATTCACTAATGATTTTAGTAGATATGAGTATGTCTACTTAATGAAACATAAAAGTGAATCTTTTGAGATATTTAGAATATTTCAAAATGAAGTACAAAATCAACTTGGCAAAACTATTAAAGAACTTCGATCTGATCGTGGTGGAGAGTATTTAAGCCAAGAATTTGGCAATCATCTTAAAGATTGTGGAATTGTTTCACAATTAACTCCACCTAGAACACCACAATGGAATGGTGTGTCTAAGCGGAGAAATAGGAATTTATTGGATATGGTCCGCTCCATGATGAGTCAAGTTGATCTTCCTTTATCCTTTTGGGGACATGCACTAGAAACTGCTGCTCTCACACTAAATAATGTTCCAACAAAATCTGTTCCTAAAACACCATATGAGATGTGGAAAGGAAAGAAGCCTAATCTTTCTTTTATGAAGATTTGGGGTTGTGAGGCATATGTCAAGAGGCTTATCTCTGACAAACTCACACACAAGTCTGATAAGTGTAATTTCGTGGGATATCCTAAGGAAACTAAAGGATACTACTTTTACAACCGCGTGGACAACAAAGTGTTTGTTGCACGAGATTGTGCTTTTCTAGAGAAAGAGTTTCTCTCTAAAAGAACTAGTGGATGTAAAATTAGTCTTGAAGAGGTTCAAGGATCCGAAAATTACATGGAACCGATAGTTGGATCTGATCAAGTTTCACAAGGAGTTGTGGAACCTAATCAGAATACTCAAGTTCCTCACAGAACTGGTAGGGTGCGATCCGAACCTGAGAGATATGGATTTCTCATGACGGATAGCAATAAAGTGGAAGTCATAGTTGATGACGAGATGACGAACCCACTTCCTATCAAGAAGCGATGTCCGCTCCTGATTCAGATAAATGGCTTGGAGCCATGGAATCTGAAATTAAGTCCATGTATGATAATCAAGTTTGGAACTTGATTGATGCGCCCGAAGGTGTAAAAACCATAGGATGCAAATGGGTTTTCAAAAAGAAAACTGACATGGATGGAAAGGTGCATACTTATAAAGCTAGACTTGTAGCGAAAGGCTATAGGTAGATTCGTGGAATTGACTATGATGAAACCTTTTCGCCCGTAGCAATGATCAAGTCTATAAGAATTTTACTTGCCATAGCCGGATATTTTGACTATGATATATGGAAAACGGATGTCAAAACAGCGTTCCTTAACGGGAACCTACTTGAGGATGTTTATATGACACAACCTGAAGGTTTGTTAATTCCAGAAAATTCTAACAAAGTATGCAAGTTACAAAGATCCATCTATGGACGGAAGTAAGCCTCTAGGAGTTGGAATCTTCGATTTGATGAATCGGTCAAAGAATTTGGTTTCATCAAGAACGAAGATGAACCTTGTGTATACAAGAAGATTAGTGGGAGCGTAGTAGTATTTCTAGTACTATATGTTGATGACATATTGCTCATGGGAAACGACATTCCTGCACTGCAGTCTGTAAAGACTTGGTTAGGAAAGTGCTTATCAATGAAAGATATGGGAGAAGTTTCTTATACCCTTGGCATAAGGATCTATCGTGATAGATCTAAGAAAATGATTGGTTTAAGTCAAGATACATATATTGACAAAGTTCTTAAGAGATTCCGCATGGAAAACTCTAAGAGAGCAAATTTGCCAGTAGGCCATGGCATAACTCTAAGCAAGAATCAGTGTCCTAAGACAACTGATGAGCGTGAGAGAATGATATGAATTCCATATGCTTCTGCAATTGGATCAATCATGTATGCCATGATATGTACTAGACCCGATGTCTCGTATGCTTTGAGCATGACGAGCAGATACCAACCAGATCCTGGTGAAAGTCAATGGATTGCAGTCAAGACAATTCTTAAGTACTTGCGAAGGACTAAAGATTTGTTCTTGGTGTATGGAGGTATGGAAGATGATCTTGTTGTAAGTGGTTACACAGATGCAAGCTTCTAAACCGACAAGGATGATTCAAGATCGCAATCTGGATTTTTATTTGTGCTTAATGGAGGTACGGTTAGCTGGAAGAGTTCTAAGCAAAGTACCGTCACAGATTCAACAACTGAAGCTGAGTATATTGCTGCATCCGATGCTGCAAAAGAGGCTGTTTGGATCAAGAAGTTCATAGGTAAACTAGAAGTGGTTCCTAGCATTGCTAATCCAATAGACCTTTATTGTGATAATAATGGTGCTATTGCTCAAGCAAAGGAACCAAGATCATATCAGAAATCCAAACACATACTTAGACGTTTTCATATCATTAGAGAAATCGTTGATAGAGGAGACGTGAATATATGCAGAGTACCGACTGATGATAACATTGCCGACCCATTAACAAAGGGTCTTCTGCAAGTAAAGCATTATGGTCATGTTAGGTCTATGGGTATTCGATACATTAATTAGGCCTAGTGAAAGTGGGAGATTGTTGGTGTTGTATGCTCTAGGCTCGTTATTTGAAAGATTAATGTTATCTATTGATCATGTTTTAATAAAGATATTGAATGTTGAATATTATATCCTTTGCATGCTTATTATAATAATCCACATCCCTGATAATTATGATTAATTATTAGTATGAGTTTAATAGATAATCATATGATGATTATTTATGTAGCGGAAGCAAGATAGAATTCACTACTGTTGTTTCGCTCGAGAAAACCAGTAATTAATCTTCAATCCTCGTTGAATCGCTCGAGATTACCGGGAATTGGACGAAAGGAAAGAAATTCAACTTTCGAATTAAAAAGAAATTAACTACTGTACTTCGCTCGAGAAATTCAGCAATTAATCGACAATTTTCGCTCGAGAAAATTGAAAGAGACACGCTCTAATTTTTATTTCATAAAAAACAACCAATTTTCGGAATACAATATAAACCTATTTTTATATGACTTCTAAGACTTGGAAAGCAACTCAACTACTTCCTAAAATACCCCTAATCTATATGGTAACCTATTACTACTCAAAAACATCAAAATATATCATAAATCTACTTCTAAACATGATATTATCACCTACCTAAATATAAATCCGAAAATAATAATAAATTAACAAATAATTAACATAAAACTCATATTTATAATCGATCTCCATCATTCTCCCCCGCTTGAAGAAATTTCGTCCTCGAATTTTGAGTAATGCAGTAAATATGTCTTCAAAATTAACTCTATGCTCGCGGCGAACTTTAAACTTTATTGCCTTCATCGCAATATCCATCCAATCACTCCATTGAGTTGATACGAAGTGATTGATAATTAATTTCTGAACAATCCATGAAACTGAAGAACGGACAATATAGACATGAAACGGATCTTCATATGCATGAGAAAAATCGAAAGCTTCAGAATTCCATATCAAGTCATCTTGTGGGACTTCAAGGCTAGTTGTTTTCGGACCAATCGACTGTGATGTCATTAACTGGAAAATCTCGCAATTACATTTGTCAAAAACAGGAGGTTTTGACCAATCAACAAAAATCTCATCACTCGAAGATTCAGAAAAGGACCACAAAAAATCAACCATTTTTTTTTTTTGGAATAAATAAAAATAAAAATTGATAAAAAAATACCTCAACCTAGAAAAAAATTCACTGGTTTCGGCTCTGATACCAAATGATGTAGCGGAAGCAAGATAGAATTAACTACTGTTGTTTCGCTCGAGAAAACCAGTAATTAATCTTCAATCCTCGTTGAATCGCTCGAGATTACTGGGAATTAGACGAAAGGAAAGAAATTCAACTTTCGAATTAAAAAGAAATTAACTACTGTACTTCGCTCGAGAAATTCAGCAATTAATCGACAATTTTCGCTCGAGAAAATTGAAAGAGACACGCTCTAATTTTTATTTCATAAAAAACAACCAATTTTCGGAATACAATATAACCCTATTTTTATATGACTTCTAAGACTTGGAAAGCAAGTCAACTACTTCCTAAAATACCCCTAATCTATATGGTAACCTATTACTACTCAAAAACATCAAAATATATCATAAATCTACTTCTAAACATGATATTATCACCTACCTAAGAAATAAATCAGAAAATAATAATAAATTAACAAATAATTAAAATAAAACTCATATTTATAATCGATCTCCATCATTCTCCTCCGCTTGAAGAAAATTCGTCCTCGAATTTTGAGTAATGCAGTAAATATGTCTTCAAATTTAACTCTATGCTCGCGGCGAACTTTAAACTTTTTTGCCTTCATCGCAATATCCATCCAATCACTCCATTGAGTTGATACGAAGTGATTGATAATTAATTTCTGAACAATCCATGAAACTGAAGAACGGACAATATAGACATGAAACGGATCTTCATATGCATGAGAAAAATCGAAAGCTTCAGAATTCCATATCAAGTCATCTTGTGGGACTTCAAGGCTAGTTGTTTTCGGACCAATCGATTGTGATGTCATTAACTGGCAAATCTCGCAATTACATTTGTCAAAAACAGGAGGTTTTGACCAATCAACAAAAATCTCATCACTCGAAGATTTAGAAAAGGACCACAAAAAATCAACCATTTTTTTTTTTGGAATAAATAAAAATAAAAATTGATAACAAAATACCTCAACCTAGAAAAAAATTCACTGGTATCGGCTCTGATACCAAATGATGTAGCGGAAGCAAGATAGAATAACTACTGTTGTTTCGCTCGAGAAAACCAGTAATTAATCTTCAATCCTCATTGAATCGCTCGAGATTACCGGGAATTGGACGAAAGGAAAGAAATTCAACTTTCGAATTAAAAAGAAATTAACTACTGTATTTCGCTCGAGAAATTCAGCAATTAATCGACAATTTTCGCTCGAGAAAATTGAAAGAGACACGCTCTAATTTTTATTTCATAAAAAACAACCAATTTTCGGAATGCAATATAACCCTATTTTTATATGACTTCTAAGACTTGGAAAGCAAGTCAACTACTTCCTAAAATACCCCTAATCTATCTGGTAACCTATTACTACTCAAAAACATCAAAATATATCATAAATCTACTTCTAAACATGATATTATCACCTACCTAAATATAAATCCGAAAATAATAATAAATTAACAAATAATTAAAATAAAACTCATATTTATAATCGATCTCCATCATTCTCCCCCGCTTGAAAAAAATTCGTCCTCGAATTTTGAGTAATGCAGTAAATATGTCTTCAAAATTAACTCTATGCTCGCGGCGAACTTTAAACTTTATTACCTTCATCGCAATATCCATCCAATCACTCCATTGAGTTGATACGAAGTGATTGATAATTAATTTATGAACAATCCATGAAACTGAAGAACGGACAATATAGACATGAAACGGATCTTCATATGCATGAGAAAAATCGAAAGCTTCAGAATTCGATATCAAGTCATCTTGTGGGACTTCAAGGCTAGTTGTTTTCGGACCAATCGACTGTGATGTCATTAACTGGCAAATCTCGCAATTACATTTGTCAAAAACAGGAGGTTTTGACCAATCAACAAAAATCTCATCACTCGAAGATTCAGAAAAGGACCACAAAAAATCAACCATTTTATTTTTTGGAATAAATAAAAATAAAAATTGATAACAAAATACCTCAACCTAGAAAAAAATTCACTGGTATCGGCTCTGATACCAAATGATGTAGCGGAAGCAAGATAGAATTAACTACTGTTGTTTCGCTCGAGAAAACCAGTAATTAATCTTCAATCCTCATTGAATCGCTCGAGATTACCGGGAATTGGACGAAAGGAAAGAAATTCAACTTTCGAATTAAAAAGAAATTAACTACTGTATTTCGCTCGAGAAATTCAGCAATTAATCGACAATTTTCGCTTGAGAAAATTGAAAGAAACACGCTCTAATTTTTATTTCATAAAAAACAACCAATTTTCGGAATGCAATATAACCCTATTTTTATATGACTTCTAAGACTTGGAAAGCAAGTCAACTACTTCCTAAAATACCCCTAATCTATCTGGTAACCTATTACTATTCAAAAACATCAAAATATATCATAAATCTACTTCTAAATACCTAAATATAAATCCGAAAATAATAATAAATTAACAAATAATTAAAATAAAACTCATATTTATAATCGATCTCCATCATTCTCCCCCGCTTGAAGAAAATTCGTCCTCGAATTTTGAGTAATGCAGTAAATATGTCTTCAAAATTTACTCTATGCTCGCGGCGAACTTTAAACTTTATTGCCTTCATCGCAATATCCATCCAATCACTCCATTGAGTTGATACGAAGTGATTGATAATTAATTTCTGAACAATCCATGAAACTGAAGAACGGACAATATAGACATGAAACGGATCTTCATATGCATGAGAAAAATCGAAAGCTTCAGAATTCGATATCAAGTCATCTTGTGGGACTTCAAGGCTAGTTGTTTTCGGACCAATCGACTGTGATGTCATTAACTGGCAAATCTCGCAATTACATTTGTCAAAAACAGGAGGTTTTGACCAATCAACAAAAATCTCATCACTCGAAGATTCAGAAAAGGACCACAAAAAATCAACCATTTTATTTTTTGGAATAAATAAAAATAAAAATTGATAACAAAATACCTCAACCAAGAAAAAAATTCACTGGTTTCAGCTCTGATACCAAATGATGTAGCGGAAGCAAGATAGAATTAACTATTGTTGTTTCGCTCGAGAAAACAAGTAATTAATCTTCAATCCTCGTTGAATCGCTCGAGATTACCGGGAATTGGACGAAAGGAAAGAAATTCAACTTTCGAATTAAAAAGAAATTAACTACTGTACTTCGCTCGAGAAATTCAGCAATTAATCGATAATTTTCGCTCGAGAAAATTGAAAGAGACACGCTCTAATTTTTATTTCATAAAAAACAACCAATTTTCGGAATACAATATAACCCTATTTTTATATAACTTCTAAGACTTGGAAAGCAAGTCAACTACTTCCTAAAATACCCCTAATCTATATGGTAACCTATTACAACTCAAAAACATCAAAATATATCATAAATCTACTTCTAAATATGATATTATCACCTACCTAAATATAAATCCGAAAATAATAATAAATTAACAAATAATTAACATAAAACTCATATTTATAATCGATCTCCATCATTCTCCCCCGCTTGAAGAAAATTCGTCCTCGAATTTTGAGTAATGCAGTAAATATGTCTTCAAAATTTACTCTATGCTCGCGGCGAACTTTAAACTTTATTGCCTTCATCGCAATATCCATCCAATCACTCCCTTGAGTTGATACGAAGTGATTGATAATTAATTTCTGAACAATCCATGAAACTGAAGAACGGACAATATAGACATGAAACGGATCTTCATATGCATGAGAAAAATCGAAAGCTTCAGAATTCCATATCAAGTCATCTTGTGGGACTTCAAGGCTAGTTGTTTTCGGACCAATCGACTGTGATGTCATTAACTGGCAAATTTCGCAATTACATTTGTCAAAAACAGGAGGTTTTGACCAATCAACAAAAATCTCATCACTCGAAGATTCAGAAAAGGACCACAAAAAATCAACCATTTTTTTTTTTGGAATAAATAAAAATAAAAATTGATAACAAAATACCTCAACCTAGAAAAAAATTCACTGGTTTCAGCTCTGATACCAAATGATGTAGCGGAAGCAAGATAGAATTAACTATTGTTGTTTCGCTCGAGAAAACAAGTAATTAATCTTCAATCCTCGTTGAATCGCTCGAGATTACCGGGAATTGGACGAAAGGAAAGAAATTCAACTTTCGAATTAAAAAGAAATTAACTACTGTACTTCGCTCGAGAAATTCAGCAATTAATCGACAATTTTCGCTCGAGAAAATTGAAAGAGACACGCTCTAATTTTTATTTCATAACAAACAACCAATTTTCGGAATACAATATAACCCTATTTTTATATGACTTTTAAGACTTCGAAAGCAAGTCAACTACTTCCTAAAATACCCTAATCTATATGGTAACCTATTACAACTCAAAAACATCAAAATATATCATAAATCTACTTCTAAACATGATATTATCACCTACCTAAATATAAATCCGAAAATAATAATAAATTAACAAATAATTAACATAAAACTCATATTTATATTCGATCTCCATCAATTATGGTGTATGAGATACAATTAAACTTATGGGTATTTGTTGGAGAATGGATACTGGACTGACCCATATGAGATTTATGTCATGGTCATAATGTCATAATTAAGTCTCATATAATTATATTATTTAATTCCTAGACCTGAGATTATTACAGTCTTCCACATGATGAACATTACGTTTGACATATTCAAATGTTACCCTTAAACGGGTAGCTATAAAGAATGTGATTGGCGTAATCGGATTCATGTTGGGAAGAGTAATAAGTCAAGATGGAATTATACCCTCGTAAAGAGAGATGTCAAGCTTTGGGCACTCGATGAATAGTATTGATGAAATGCATGGCTGTGCTCAAATGTGATTTGTATTATCAATAAATTCGGAATCGAGAAAGTATTGAACATTGTAAGTTGACCATTGACCATGGCTTACGTTCAATGACATCATGGACAAAAGTATTATGATGTGTTGTATTATGGATTTACGAACTTTAACAAGTTATATCATTTGGGTAATCATGATGGCCTGCTAGGGTCTGCTCATGATTTATGAGACAAAGTGTGTTTGGACTCATTGCCATCTTGATATAATCCTATGGGGTCACACACAAGAGAACGAATTGTTAAAAGGGAAAAATGACAGACTTTTTGTCTGGCACGGCCGTGCGCCTTATAGGGCACGACCGTGCCATAAATCAACCAAAGGGCAGGTGCTGGCAGTATGAGTGGCACGACCGTGACGAGTATAAAGGCAGTATGAGTGGCACGACTGTGCCGAGTATAAAGCACGACCGTGCTAAGAACGGCCGTGGAAAATACAAAGCACGACCGTGCCAATATTGGCCGGCAGGAAGGCAGGCTCGCACCTAATGGAACGACCGTGCCAGTTTTAGGGCACGACCGTGCCAGTTTTAGGGCACGACCGTGCCAGTGCTGTCGGCTAGGAAAACTTGCAGTGCAAATAAGTGACGGGATTTAGGTTTCCTAAGTCCTTAAGGGTTAATGACTTAGATCTATATAAATATCTCTTTACCAGCCATTGTTTATGATTGATTAACTTGTTTGGAGAAACATTATTATTGATCAAGATTGAGAATCGAGATCAATAATTCACAAAATCATATAGTCCCTTTTTGATCTAGAAATCAAGATTAAGAAAGAGTTCTTAATATTCGTTCGCGTGTGGATATCCATTGAGGGTGATTCCTTTATCATCTTTCTGTTTGTGTTCCTGAGTTCGTGATTCGGTGAAGCGCGAAGAACTAATATTCAAGATCAAGAGAAATGAATTAACGCATCAAGGGTTAGTATTCTTGTATTCATTATAGATGTATTTGAATTGATCATATGAATGGATCTATAGGCTTTGGATTTCATAAAATTTTAAATGCTATATTCCGCTGCGCATGTTACTAAGAAACCCTACATTTCACAATTGACTCCACCCAGAACACCATAATGGAATGGTTTGTGCGAGAGGAGGAATCAAACTTTGTTAGACATGGTTCGATCAATGATGAGTCAACTTGATCTTCCAATATCTTTTTGGGGTTATGCACTAGAAACCACCGCTTTCACACTAAATCGAGTTCCAAGTAAATCGGTTCAAAAGACTCCATATGAGATATGAAGCAGAAAGAAACCTAGTTTTTGTTTCATGAAGATTTGGGGTTGTGAAGTTTTTGTCAAAAGACTTATCTCCGACAAACTTGCACACAAATATGATAAATGTATTTTCATGGGATATCCTAAGAAAACTAAAGGATATTACTTTTACAACCGAGTGGACAAAAAAGTGTTTGTTGCCCGGACTGGTGTCTTTCTAGAGAAAGAGTTTCTCTTCAAAGAAATCAGTGGGAGTAAAGTAAATCTCAAAGTGGTTCGAGAACCCGAAAATAACATTGAACCGATAGTGGAACAAGAACGAGTCCCACAAGGTGTTTTGGAACTCGTTCAAAATACACAAGTAACTCGCAGATCTGGTAGGTTACGATCCGAACCCCAGAGATATGGATTTCTCGTAATGGATAGTAATGAAGTGGATATCATTGAGAATGATGAACCGAACACCTACCAAGAAGCGATGTCATCTCCTGATTCGGATAAGTGGCTTGGAGCCATGGAATCCGAATTACAATCCATGCATGATAATCAAGTTTGGAACTTGATTAATGCACCTAAAGGTGTAAAAACCATAGGATGCAAATGGGTCTTCAAGAAGAAGACTGACATGGATGGGAAGGTGCATACTTACAAAGCTAGGCTTGTAGTGAAAGGTTATAGGAAGATTTATGGTATTGACTATGATGAAACCTTTTCACACGTAGCAATGATCAAGTCTATAAGAATTTTGATTGCCATAGACGGATATTATGACTATGAGATATGGCAAATGGATGTCAAAACCGATTTCCTTAATGGAAACTTACAAGAGGATGTGTATATGACACAACCCGAGGGTTTTGCACAAAATTCTAAAGTATGCAGGTTGTAGAAATCCATCTATGGATTGAAGCAAGCTTCTAGGAGTTGGAATCTCCGTTTTGATGAATCAGTCAAAGAGTTTGGCTTCATCAAGAACAAAGATGAACCTTGTGTATACAAGAAGATTTGTGGGACCATAGTGTTGTTTCTTATTTTATATGTGGATGACATATTGCTCATTGGAAATGACATTCCTACACTTCAATCTGTAAAGATTTTGTTAGGAAAATGTTTCGCAATGAAAGATATGGGTGAAGCCGCATATATCCTTGGCATTAAGATCTATAGAGATAGATCAAAGAAGCTAATTGGTTTAAGCCAAAGTACATATATTGACAAGGTCCTTAGAAGATTCCTCATGGAAGATTCTAAGAGAGGACACTTGCCAGTGTTATATGGAGGATCATTCCTCGCTTGGCACCGTAGTTTATCAAAATTCTGCGAGCTTGAGGATCATTCCTCGATTGGCACCGTAGTTTATCAAAATTCTGCGAGCTTGAGGATCATTCCTCGCTTGGCACCGTGGTGTACTAAATTTGTGCGAATCCTGAGGATCATTACTCGCTTAGTACTGTGGTTTGTCGAAGAAGTTATGCGATTACGCGCGCTCCAATAGGAAGTTAGAATTCATCCCTAATTCTTTTCTCGATTCTTAAACTTCTTATCATACCGTGCGTATGGCTGATATCTCGTTTCTTTTTTCCTTTTCCCCAGTAGAATCCACGACTTTATTTCTTACAGATATTCATCTATCCTCAGCGAAATATGATGTCTTGTTTCTTTCTTCCCAGTTCCTGAACTACGACCGGCTTGATTCCACTTTGATACATAGGTAGCATGACATAGGTTCAGCCGCCCGACCAACCTGGTCACCTTCTCTCTCACTCCTCTCTCGATTTGGAACTCACGTTTTAGATCAGTTCCTTTCTTAATCGACGACCCTTCATGCCTTGCAAGAAACGTCGCCAAGGGGCTACTGTTAGTACCCAACCTGAAAATGAGTTATTAGGCATTCGAGAACTCACAGGGACCTCCCAGGTATTTACGAGCTACGCAGGACTTATCCGGAATTTCCCAAAAAGCCCAGATAAGAAGATGTTCTCGATTGATCGGATGAGGGATCGAAGATAGACGTTTTCTAGGAGTTCTCAGGAGTCCAGATTGATCAAAACCTTGGGAATCGAGCTAATCCAATTGGACCGGCCGGGCGGCCACTTCTTCCAGGTGAGATTTTCCTATAAATAGGTGACCTCAGTTCATAATAAAAAAGACAACACAATTCTCTCCCCCGAGTTCCACAGCCAAAACTGACGGCAGAACTCTCTCTCTAAGCCTTTCTAGCAATCCCGAAGGTCCGGCGAATCCGCGCTAGAGATTCGACTTCGTTCTTGTCAATATTGGTGAGAATTTGTCATGTTTTCTTAGTTTAGATCTGATTTATGCTAGTTTCATTATGTTTATACACCTATATTCATATGATTCATAATGTGTTCTTCATGTTCTTGCTAGAATTCATAATATGCTCTATGACTAGGGTAGCGATCTTCATGCTTATGTGTTTACTTCATATATGTTCATGATGTTCTTATTACTATGTTAGATTGAACATGCTAGATATATTGTTTTAATCCCTACTTATAATGCATAACCGATGATGATCCCTGAGATCTAGGAACTACTTCTAAACCCTAAATTGTAGGTAATTACTTCCATGATCAATAACTCTCCAAGGATGAATATGATACGTTGATCTTATCAATGGTATAATCATTATTCTAGGATGTGATCATCTTGCATGGTTCTTTCTGCTCCCCCTTCATTATACATGATCCCGCTTCTTCTCTCTATTCCGATTATGTGCGAACTACGTCGACCTGAGCTTCTCACCACGAGAGGAACGTAGGCAATCTTCAGATTCGGTCTCAGTCACTAACACACTACTAACACCTCAATCATGATAGAAAGTCCGACTGCTCGGGCAATAGGAGTGATAACTTGATATTCTTCTCTTGTCGTAATTTGACCCCGAACCCTCTCTGTTAGCTGTTTCTCAATGTTTTAGCTCAATAAAAACAACGTGGCGACTCTTAATAAAGTTAAATGCCAACTTGAATATCCTAATCCCATAGAAAAGATAAATAAAGATAAATAAAAGAAAGACTTCCCGTGCGTCGCCCGCATTTACGGAAAGAGGTATTCGTAGTGGCGACTCTGCTGGGGACTAGCTTTGAATGTCTTCAAACATAGAGGGTCAAACTTTCGTCAATATCATGATTGTACTTACTTGTTCTTTTCCCCCTTGTACTTTATTTCTTGTACATACTTGTTTCCCTTGTACTTTAGTGCGTTAATATCTTAACTGTTTCCTATTGTACCCTTTCTAACTGTTTTGCATTGCATACATCTACATACAAAAAAAAAAACTCTCTGTTTTCTCCCTAAAAAATAACTAGTTGTTGTCCGCAAACTACCAATAGGTCCGTGTCACACTGCACACCCTACTGGATACTCCGCTGAGTGCACAGATTTTGGTGATCCTGTCGCCTCTATCTTTGTGGTACCCGGGCTATCTAACTCACTGTTTTCACTTGTGAAGCAGTCGAGGTTAATCCTTTGTTCATTTTGCAACCATGCACTCACAGAGTCTAGGACACTCCAAAGTTGACCGGTTGGTTTGACTAGCTTTTCTTTATAGACAATTAACGTGTCGTTCATGTCGTCATCCGTTAAGTCTTTAATGAGTCGAGATCCTTCGAGAGAAAAAAGCACAAAAAATGAAATTCCCTACAAGGGTGTGCATATAGTAAGCCGAGTGATACTTTGTACAAGGATCTCAATTCGTTAAAAACTTAACGGAAGTAACATAAACATTACGTTAAATGCCTTTAAACAAGGGTTAGTCGCTAGGATCCGTTAGGTCGGTGGAAGTTGCTTGCCATATAGGACCCTCGCCCAAATTGTCCATTTTGGAGGTGAAAAACAAGGGGTCTATAGACATAGTGATGACCTCCACTGATCCAGGTTTTGTAGATAGTAACCCAAAAAGGGGTACCCCTTCCAACCATTAGGACTAATAATACATTGTTTTGTAAATAACAAAATACATTGCATGAGCCTTCTCCCGTCCTAAACCTCTCGTCCACTACCTCTACAGAGAAGCAAGGTTGGGTCCGTTCCGGTGGTCGTCTTCAACGGTCAAGCCTTCCGCAAGTTCAGTCTTCTATCTCTGCATCAACAATGTCTCCATCATCAGAGCCTACTACTCCTAGTGTCTCCACTCCACCAGTCTCTACTGCCTCTGCCGATCCAGATATCGCCGCCAGTATCAAACCCTCGGACATTCCGCCACCTCTCCATGCTTTCTTTACCAACCTCATGCTACAGATCTCCAAGCTTGAGCATCGAATCAAGTCTCTAGAAAGGGTCAATCAAGAGCTCAAAGATCATCTTCATAATGAGATGAAGAAGAAAGGTGTGGCAACTAGTTTCCACAATGGGGAAGCTATTTTGATCGAAGACGAAACAGTGCCTGTGACCTACCCTCCAATGATGATGCTATCCCTCTCAAGGTTCCCAACTACCAAAGGGTCCCTCCTTCTGATTTTGGTACTAAAGCAACCTCTAGCAAGGGTCCGTATGAGCCGTCGCCCGAATTGATGGGTAGTTACTTGTCCTCCACCAAGTTGCCGCCTCCCTCACTACCACTGAGCATCGGTGCCGCTGTGCCTACAGTCTCCACTACTCATCTCGCTACTCAAGCCTATGGTAGCACAGACTTTTCCAATCGCCCTCTACTGGTTGCCATGCAAGAACAGATCCGCAAGATATCCGACATGGTCTCCAAGAAATCCGCTCCAATAGTCAAAATCATTGACCCAAGCAATGTGGGTGCTGTACCTAGAGACTTCAAGATGCCGAAGGTCTCTACATTCCACGGTATCACATGGGAACAAATCACCACTACTTTGGATGGAATCGCTCTCCGTTGGTTCTTAAGCTTGGATCCCTCCGAACGAGAAACATGGGAACAAATCACCATTACTTTCTGTAAGAAGTATCAGTTAAACCTAGATTGGCACGTCAACCGTACTGATTTTGAGAACACAATATTGAGGCCCGGAGAGCCTATCTATGACTTCTACAAGAGTTGGAATCATAAGCTAGCAGAAGTACAATACCCTCTTAAGGCAAAGGAACAAAAGCAAATCTTCTTCAAGTGCTTGTTGCCCGAGCTTAGGGTGGCAATTGGTAATGGTTACATTCCCGATTTGCGGGAAATGATATATGAGGGGGTTAGACATGAAGTCGGCATTAGTGGTGTTGTTAAAGAAACTGCCAAAAGTGGAAATACCTCATTCTGCAACAAATCTCCACCAAATGCCGCTCCTAAAGCTAAAGAAGTGGCCGGTCAAGTGAGTATGGTCCAAGACAACTCCGCCTTCGATGTCCAAGCAGTTACAAGCAGCTTTCCCCGAAAAGAAGATGACTTCGACGACTTCAGCATGCCTACTAGCAAAGTCTTCGAAGTATTGATAAAGAAGGGTTTAATCAAGCCAATTTAGAACTTTGAACCATTCAACAAAAAAGCCAATCTTGATGCGACCAAGTTCTGCAAGTATCACAACTACATCGGCCACACCACCGACGACTATTTGCAACTCAGCGGGTCATCCAACAGCTCATAGCCAATGGAAAGATTGAGAAGCCTAAAGGTCCGAACACCATAGCAAACCCGCTCCCTAACAATGGTGGCGTCAACATGGTCGAGCTCATTGGAGGTGACATTGGTATGCTAGAAATGGTAGATGCCTTTGCCGAATTGGGGCTAGACATGAATGCTCTATTTAGAGGACTAGTCAAGATTGGGTTGATAACTCCTATGGAACGTAGATTCCAGTGGCCCAAGAATGGGTGTGACATGTCCAAGTTTTGCTACTACCATGGAGTGTCCGGACACACCAACAACGAGTGCTTTACCATCAAAAGAGTCGTATAGAAGCTTATCAAAGACAGTGTCATTACCGACCCAAGAAAGATTATCGCCATGGATGTCAATATGGTGAAAATAACTGGAGATGATACTAGCATCTTAGAAATGGTCGAAGCCTTCAAGCAACTAAAGTTGGATATAAACTCCTTGTTCCATGGTTTATCAAGAATGGGGCTGCTCAAACTGTTAAAAGGCTATGAGTCTCATCCGAACAGTGATCCGACAAGGTTCTGCAACTTCCACAACATCACCGGGCATACCACCGATGAATGCTCACATCTAAAGCGTGCATTACAGAAGTTGATCAATAACCAAGTGCTAACCGATCCGAAGGAGATTATAGCCAAGATTGAAGAAGAGAAACGAATGGACGTCTCAAATTTGGCTGACACCTTTGGAAGGCTAGGGATCACCATGACCGGCATGCTCGAATGACTATTAGCAAGGGGCTTACTCAAGAGACCCGAAAACTACTACATACCATTCTCCGATGATCCGGAGAAGTCCTATGACTACCATCAGATTACCGGTCACGCCACCGAAGAGTGCACTGCATTAAATAAGTCAATTCAAAGGTTGATCAACAAGGGTTTCATAGAAGACCCTAGACTTTATTTAGATATAGATAATGTAGCTTCTAAGCTCGGTGATCTGACCAAACCTATTGTGGCAGACTCCGAGACTTATAGTGATGATGCTTGTATCTCCAAATTCATTAATGATATTAATTCTTCTTGTTATATGCTGTCTGTAGATACCCTGATCTCGCACCTCTCATCAAACCCTTTTTATCGGTCTAAACCCTAAAATTGACCTAAGCCCTCGATTTGGGTATGCGGGAGTGCCGTGAGCCTTATCGGTGTATCGAATGGATGAACGGACTTTACATTCATGATAAGAGCGAAAAAATGAGTGAACAGGCATGTACTTCAAAATTTTGAGGTGCGGGACCCAAGACGGGGCCCGCACCCTTAGAACTGCTCATTATCGTCCATTTTATGCATTTAAAAATATATATTTGTCATCCCTTGCTCATAAAAATATTCCAGATAAACGGGCGCGACCACAAAATTATGTCAAACGACTTTCATATTGGACTCGAGGACAACTGGGACACCGAAGCGCGCACGACGGAGCAGTTGCAGAGCTAATGTCAGAACGGGAAAGATGGTTATCCACATTGCAAAATATCTCAAAATATCTCATAAAGTGGTCAAGAAGGGAAAAACAAAATATATTATTGTCGTTCCTAGCTTATGAAAATATTTCAGATATACCGGCCTGACCAGAAAAATATTCCGAGCAACTTTCATGTTGGACCCGCGGACAACCGGGACACCGATGCGCGCACGACGGAGCAGTTGCGGAGCTAATGCCGGAACGGGGATAAGGAAGATGACTTGAAGCCTTAGTGACTCAAGGATAGTTAATGATAAAAAAAACCACCTCCCTCCTCCATATTACCACCTCCCTCATCCATTATCCAAAAGGAGAACTCATACACAACTCACACACACCCTCACCATATATTCAACCCTCTCTTCTTGCTCTCTCTAGCAACCCTAAACACACTCAATCTCCCTCATAAGACCACCACCACACCACCACCGCACCACCATAGCACCACCACAACACAAACACTAAACAAAACCAAAACGAAACTCTTTCAAACACAAAGCAAAAGCCTTAAGAAAAACACCAAAAAAGCCTTCCCTTGGAAGCAAAGGGAGCACAACTTAGGTAATATTCTCATCTTGTAATCCTCATAAGTGTAAGTTGTAGTGGTTCATGTAATTTCTTGAGAGATCTAGCCACCTAGTTAGGCTAGGTCTCCATTTGATGTTTAAAATCAAGCAATATTGGTACTCTTGTTGTTCTTCTCTTTAAATGATGATATATAATGGTATTTTGAGCTCTTGAGCATGCTATGCTATTGATCTTTTGTGTATATATCATTCATATCAAGTCTAAGTTTGTCGTGGATTCAAGAGGTTTTCCAAAGAATAAACTTGTTTTCCCTCATAAACCTTGAATCTGCCACCTTTTGTCTCATCTTAGTATAGAACCTCATGAAATCATGTCTAAATGCTTTAACGGTTGCTATTTCATGTAAATAACATGTATATCTATGTTCACCCAAAGTTTCATGTTCATATCTTTCCATTTGAGTGAGTTTTGATAAGTGTGTTCATGCCATGTGTGGATTTCCAGTAGACTGTCCAAGGTGTACCTTTCTGACTTGTGCTTTATTTATGCATAGAAAACGTGGCTTTTGGTCTTAGACCAAAAAATATATTTTGTTCTACACAGAACAAGGAAGATGTGAATGTAAATATAATATTTTTACCCTGAGTGGAAGAGGTTTTTTCCATTTTTTGTTTCAACTCTCTATTCTCAGATTAGCATGCTTCCTGTTTTGACCAAAAAATGTCAGAGGTGTTTTTAGAGACTTAAACTTGTTTATTGGCCTTTAAACTCTCCATATCTAAACTTTGAGATGTTAGGAACAACTTTCATGTTAAGTTTTTTCCATGATTCCCTTGTTTTCATGATGCAAAAAATGGATCTTTTATGGATGTATGAAAATCTGTCAGACTGGGCTGTGGAAAGTATCATCTTGCATGCCTTATTTGGACACCATAAATTACTCCTAAAATCATAGGAAAATCATGGTAGATGTTTAATGTGTTAGGAAGTTTTTTTGACCTTTACTTTCCAGATTAAGTGAGTACAAGAACAAGTACACAAAGAGGAATGACGCAGCAGTCCCTAAAATATTTGGGGGCAGAATTTTGGACATTTATTTGTTTTGGGATTTGTTTCCCTTTTGTACACCAATGTAAATATTAATCCCCCACCCCTTTATGTGTTTGATTTTCTGTATATAAATGATAAAACCATTTTCAAAACCGAGTGGGAGTCCACCCAAACCGACTCTCATTTGTGAAATAAAAGCAAACATTCCTAGAATAGGAAGACTCCCATATATTAAATCACCATTTTGTTAGGGCATAAAAGCAAGGCATAAAAGGCATAAAATGAATCTAAGTGACATGCATAATAGAGACCATCACGGGCGAGGAGAGTGCTTAATCCCTTCTCTTCTCGTAACTTAGCCCCCGAACCCACTCTAAACAAAAGGTTTTGTCTTCATTTTTCCTAAAATAAAGTGAGGTGGCGACTCTTGCAATTAAATTAAAGCTTCAAGAGGAAACCATTGTGTGGGAACCGAGCGCATTTCCAAAAGCGCATTTGCACGAGGCACTCACCCGAACCGCTTTCATTGAGCGATCACATATCATTTCGCATATGTTCGGCGTGTGCGGCTTTCGAGCGCGGGCTCTCACAGTGGCGACTCCGCTGGGGAATATTTTAAAAGTGGGCTAAATTCTAATCTTTATGTGTTCCATGCTTTACTTGCCTTGCTTGGTTTGTATGCCCTAACCTTTGTTTTGTAGGGGCATTCTTTTTCTTTCACCCTCTTATTTGTATATATATGCATGCGTGGTGGGTGGTTCCCTTAAAAAGCAAAAACGAAAATGGATAAAATAAAAAAAGAAAAAGAAAAAGAAAAGGATTTTCTTGTTTTCTTTACTTGCTTTCAAAATCATTTTTCAAAATTCATAGATACCTCACACACATGCACGTTTTTCAAAATAAATGTCTCGTAGAACCGTACAAACCGAAAAGGTAACCCGAGGGTATAAGGGAGCTCACTGGACTTCCCTATTGGGCCCGTGGTGTACATTCTCACCCCAAAGAACGCCTATTAGTCGTTGCGATGGGTGTAAGCCAATCTCACCCGTTACCAAGACACGATGTCCATATTTTCAAAAAATGACACGTCCCAGACTGCATGCCGGTTTTTGTCTAGCAAATTCACCTCAATCATATGAGTTTCCAAAAGGGTTATAAACGACCTCAATTGTGGATATCACGTGGAATTCTTGGATTGACTTGAAATTGTAAAGACCCTCACATAGACCGTAACCGAATGGTGGATCCCCGAAAGAGTATAGGCCCTTCGCTAGGGGCTCGGACGGCCAATAGTACAGGTGCAAAACATTGGTCCTATACTTTGGAGACGGTATCCACTATTCCAAGATCTCATGCTAAAACGTGTCAAAGCAAAGCAAGGTGCTTGTCCGGATTTCATAAGTTTGTGCGTTGCTTGCGCTTCAAATTTTGAAAAAAAAAGAAATCCAAAAACAAAAAAAAAATTAGCTTCTTTTGTACATAAAGCTTCATTTCCCGAGAATCTAAGATAGGTTTCCTTTTTTCATCCATCTTGTAGAGGGAGAATTTCTTCTTGTTCTCTAGCACGACATTCGAGGTCCGTTTCAAGCACCATGTTGATCAAAGCTCTACTCCGATCTTCATCATCAATCATGGCCAACAAAGGACAGACATCATCAAACTCGACTAAGGGTTTGCCGGACTTCGAGCTAGGGTATGCAATGGAACAGTGGTTGGAAAGGCGTTTGAATGATCACACCAATCGCATGATTAGCCTATTCCAGGGGCATCAGGAAGAAATGTTGGACCTTGTGGCTACCCTTTTGAAGAAATTGGAGCTCAAAGATCTCCAAGCACTCCAGTCCCAGAATGTCAACCCCAACCCGAACTTTCACTCTACCCGAGATATGGGATTTGTGACTCGTAATGATATTTGAGGGGAAGCTAGCCGCGACATCAAACAATTTGAACCCTACTGCTCCGCTAAAGATACATGAAACTCTAGTGAAACCCACAGAAATTTGGTCACCAAGCGGTTCACAAAATAAGATCGTTCAGACTTTGGAAAGGCCCGACATCACCGAGCAGACTCACATTTTCCTCAAGCACCTCCAACCGGTTTATGCTGAAAAGATAAAGTACCTCCTTCCCCTGACTTCGCTTCCCTCGTAGGTGTGGGTTCTCGCATTGATGAAGATATTCGAACTAGAATGCTCAAGACATATCCTTCTCCTAGATCCAACAATTACCAAACATCTGCTGAAGCTCCCACACTGAATGTGAATCATGTTTCTACCAATCCTGCACCGTCTTGGGTCCACACAGTTGGCCCTAATCAGAGATACTACAACAGAGCTTCCCCATGCCACAATCGAGATGGGTCAATTAACTCTATCAACAATCAGCAAAGGAATGGTAGAAACCGGAGAGAGAGGCAGTTTGATAAATTCAACGCTCCGTTGTCCACTATTTTCCAGGGATTGGTTGCCCAAGGGGTATTGAAGCCGATAGAAGGATACCGCCCGCCTAATCTGCCTCCAAAGAATTGGGATGCCAACAAATATTGTGCATACCACGTATCGCCTGGTCATGCGACGGATGATTGCTGGAATTTGAGGCCTACTTTGCAAGATATGATCAAGGATGGGACGATCCAGAAGCCGCTTCAGCTGAATGTTGTGGCCGACCCCTACTGAATGTTTGACTCCTGCAAGGTATCCTAGGGGCTCACCGAATCCCAAAGAAGGTCTTCCCTTTTGTTTGGTGGCCGAACATTGTTATGACCGAGGAGCGGTTACTTTTATTAAATGTTAGAAGTGTGTTGACCCGTAAGGTCGTGCCTCCAGTATCTAGATCTCTTTTTGCTTATGACTGGGCTCACCGCCCCAACTCCTATTCCTGTCCCTTTTTGCGTATTACTTAGTAATGTGCTCACACATCTTCCTTGTCTTCTAATTCTAGAGTGTGTCTTTGTCTTCATGCTTTTATTTTCTTGCATGTCATGTAATATATGTTTTCAGTCAATGAACTTGCCTTATAACCAGGTGCTTTCTTAATCTGGACCCGCAAACAATTAATCTCACTTAATTAAAAGCAATCAATGAAATCTGAACAAATTTTAGACTGTGATTAATTGAGATGGGAATTAGGACCGAAGGCAATCAATGAAGTTCACAAAGGCGATCGACAAAGTCATCCGACGAACGAAGGTTTCAGGGTGCAATCAAGGGCATGATCAGAGAGGCCAATCAAATAGCAAAGGCTGAAGACTGTCAGTGATGCAAGTGCAAGTGTCGGCGATTTTCCTTTAATGTATGATGCATTGTAAATTCTCGCATATTATATGTTTATGTTTTTGTAAATTTGTTGTATTCCGCACACTATGATGTTTCTTCATGAGTGCAAAAAAAAAAAAAAAAGGGGCGCAAAAAAAAAAGAAAGCAAAAAAAAAAAAAAAAAAAAAAAGAAGAAGAAGAAGCATTATTCATTTATTTTGGTACATATTCCATTTGCTTTATTGTTTAATTCAATTGTTTCGAAAAGGATATCCCGACACTTCAAGTTTATGTGTGTGCCTTCAACGACGGCAGTTGGCAATTAATACCGAAGACTTCATCGCTCGTATCAAAAAGGCGAGACGTAGACCGAGGGTCAGACAATCTCATGTGACACAGTTTCAAGGAGCACCGCGCATGCGAGGCCAATCTGCACTAAAGAAGATCTCGATCTTTCAACTTTGGGCAAAGCACCATCAACGACGACAACTGGTGGCTTTTGTTGGAGACCAACGTGCTCTACCAACCCCTTACACTGAGGGAGCCCAAGAACCAAAATCCAAACGACCTCTAATGACGTATCCAATCTTGGAAAGCGAGACAACGACGAAGGCCTCTCATTAAATAAGGTTAACCTGTGGCGCGAATCATATCACTTGCCCAACGATGTTCTCATGTCGATTTGTCACGGTCTAACTTGTGTTCAAATGATTTGTCAAGCTTATTTAATTTGAATTAAAATGCTAATCCAATTTTAGAAGGGTCCATTTGATTTTGAGGCACTTGACCATTAACGCTTGTTTAAGTCTTGAGTCTTTGATTTCAATGTGTGAGCATACTTTTCTCGAGTCTAGGGGCTTCCCCGTACTCTCGTCCTTCTGTCATCTCATTTCTGCGTAAACACGATGTCGGAGATCCCACTGGGATTTCCATTTGCTTCCACAAAACACTGGCCTCGTGCCTTCCCCTGCCAAATCCTGCAAGTTGTCACAGCAAAAGAGACAAAGGAATGCTATTCTTTATATCTCATAATCTCAAATGCCGGCAAGAGATGTCGAAGGAATGAGCACCAAACTGGGGCTGCATGTCAGAGTCTTGGGTTTTGTTTCAAGAGCAATGATATGGCTGCATGACAATATGATTTGTAGAGAATGGTTGCTCCGGGTAACATGGAAATTCATATGGCAAAATGCTAGAGTACAAAGCAACTCTCATTGACAGTTGATCCTTTGAAAGGACTCAGAAATGCAAAGATTAACTTTTGAGAATCATCATCAGTTTCAATAACTCTCGAGATCGAGGATATCAAGGATGTGGGACAACTCTCATAGATAGTTAGGTCCCTTATGGGTGGATCATCAGAACACAGCGCCATCTCGGATTGATAGTATGGCCCGCAAAGCTCAAAGCTCGTTTCTTCGGCAACATCAGGATTGTGTCCCGCCGAACAACTCTCAAAGACAGTTGATTCCTCAAAGAAGGATTGAATGTCAGAAAACGTGAATTATGATCAGCAGCAAAGCATCAAATATGGGATTACTCTCATAGACAGTCGGTCCCTTAATGTGGGAATCAATAGAAACAAAGTGCCATCTCGGATTGTCAGTATGGCCCGCGAAGCTCAAAGCTCTTTCTTCAGAAACATCGGGATTGTGTCCCGCCGAACAACTCTCAAAGACAGTTGACTCCCTACCGATTGGGTATCACATGTCAGGAATTATGAATTTCCTCAAACAGCGAGACATCACACATTTGAATAACTCTTAATGACAGTTAAGACCCCAGAGGTTGAAATGCCAAAACGTGAAGTTGTCTCGAAGCAACAAATTGGATCAACATGAGATTCACTCTTCAAGTGCGACAAGAACTGCACATGCCAAATTCAGAGGCTGTAGACACCCCGCCTCGGACCGCTCACCCCGATTGCACACTTGGTTTTGTGTTTCTCCCTCTTCTAAGTGTTTTCTGTTAGTTTCTGTTCCTTTGGTTAAGTTCCAGACGGACTCCGTTAAGTCCCGGGACTAAACTGAATAACAGTTCTAACTTTCTTGTCCATTCTGTCAAAAATTGCTTCTCAGAGTCGCGCGCCTCCGCCCCTTGAGGCCAGACGCGCGCGCCTTCCGCCGCCTAGGTGGGATGCGCGCGCTTCTGGGGCGTGTCAGTTACAGATTCTGCCCAAGAATCTCTCCCTTGCTCATTATACATGATTTTGCCCGGGAAAGATTTCTTGGAGACTCCGTTTGGCTCCAAAAACAGTCACTTTTCAACTATAAAAACCCCTCCAATCCATCATTGGAAGGAGACCTTGAAAAATAATGACTTTAGACTTTTTACTCACTCTTTGCCTAGACCTTTCCCTTGGATTTCTTCAACAAAAGTACTCAACCTCTTCTTCAAGGCTTTACAAGAGGTTCTCTTTTGAAGGATACTATAGGTAAATGTCTTAAGCACTTATCTTCTTCTTCTTCTGCAATCAAATGTGCAATCACCCAAAACCATTTGGGACATGACACCAATGGTCCTTTCATTACATTGAATTGGCCTAGGAGTCATCTCCCTACATTTTAACTCTAAAACCCCCTTTTTATCATCATCTTAATAGGAAGAACGCATTTATCTTTAAAAGTGAATTATGAACAAAAAAGAACGACTTTGCTCGGGTGAAATGGGTGTTTAAGTACTTCCCATTTCGTAACCTAACCCCCGAACCCTTCTCTCCCGAATCTCTGGTTTTCGTACAAAAATTGGCTTTCTTTAGGTTTTCTCGCGTTCCTCCAAAAACGTGGGTGGCGACTCTAAAATCAATTAGACATCCTAGGTAACTCACGCGCTCTAGCCAAGCCGTGGTGTCCCCCCGGGGTATCTACAGTGGCGACTCCGCTGGGGACGCTTGAGGGTTAAACTTGTGTTTCTGTTCATAATTCACTTTTCTGGGCATTCTGGAAATTGACATAGGAAGCGCGCGCCTCGGACCTTCATGGTCCAAAGCGCGCGCGTCCCGCGTCAAATTCCAGAATCGCCCACCTTCCATGTGTTCTTCCTATTCTTCCTACTATTTCATGCTGACAAACATTCTAGGGGTTTCATCACACAATCAGGACCAGGGCAATCCCCTGAATCCATAAGTTTCTGATAATCTGACAGGTGAGCCCAGAAGCGGGTGCCTCCCAGGTAAAATGCGCCAGGCGCGCGCTTCCCACAACATTAGCCCGAGGCGCGCGCTTCTGGGTCAATTTCCAGGGCAAGAACAGGTTTCAGTGACTGGAAAGAACAGTGGGGTGTGGGCACAGTTGCCTGCATCAGGACAGAATTGAACCCTTGGACTGTTTAATTTTATGTTTTATTTACCGGTCACACGGGTGATTCGGGAGTTGTAATTTACGTGCATACGTGTTTTTTTTACCTTTTCTTTTCAAAAAAAAAATAAATAAATTTTTTGTCCCGTGATGGACCTCACACTACGTGCACAATTCTTATCAACTGCTCACTATCGAGTCGCACAAGTCCAACCCCAAACCCGTCGAGACCCGTCGTAGAAAGTTTCAAGCTCCACTCGACCTTGGCTCTTTCGAAGCGGTAAACCTCAGCCCTGGCGTAGTTCATGACTACATGCTGGGGGTGACCTTTAAGCCTCATATTCAAGCCGAGCACAAACCACACAATTCTAGTCTAGGCTCTAACACTCCGTGACTCTAGTCGGTTTCCATGTACCGAGATTTCCCTAAACTAATGTTTTCAAATCATACATGCCAACTTGTTGAAACGGACGCAATAAAAATCCGTCCCCAAAAGTGGTTATCTTGGACGAAAATAAAAAAATTCGTCCCCGCATGTATGCTTTACTACATTAATTTAGTTTAATCCCGACACATGTAGGATTCACAAGCGCGATGGAATCCGATGGGTATATGGGACCGCGAGATGGTCTATATACTAGTGTGACGATTCCATTATCTTCTTAGAAACCCCAAAAGGGACCCATTCCCTCCGACTTATAAAAAAAAAAAAAAGAGTCTTTTTTCTTATGTGGTTCGAGTCGTGTGCCCAACTGTGTGTTCTCAACCTCTTCATGGACCGAAAGTGTGAACAGAGACTGACAAGGGCTACTTCTCCAATTACAGGTCCGATTGGTACTCTCCGCATCGACAGGGATTCATCCAACAGGCTTGTCCGTGAACCTATCACTCCAACAGCTTCCACATCATCAATGGCCGGCGACTCCAGCACCAACAACGCCATGACTCTCGAACAGCTTTCTGCCATGGTTCAAACACTCCAACAACAAGTCTCTACCCTTAACCAAGAGGCTCAAACCAAAGAAGCCTTGTGGCAAGCTCATGTCGACAGTCAAAGGGAGGCCCACGAGGCCGAGGTTGACCAACTGAAAGCCAAATTCCTCAAGCTCTCCAAGAAAAAGGGGGTTAATGACAATGAGGAATCTGAGTGGACCGAGGGTTTGTTTGAATGCCCATATGTCAGCACCCGCACCAAAAAAGTGGGGAAACCAAGCACCGACAACAGCGACCCCAAAATGGCCGATTCCATCATGGCCTACATTGATCAGAAATTCGACGGCCTCAACATGGGAAAAGGCTCTAACACAAGCCTTTATCAGTCATCCATCCTCATGAGCACGATGGCCGCTCTCCCCGACAAATTCAAGATGCCCGACATTAGCAAGTTTAAGGGCAACTCATGCCCGATGGCTCACATCGAGACTTACATTTGGGCTATGGTTCCAAAGAAGGTCTCCACAAAAGTTATGGCTCAATGCTTTCCTCTCACTCTCGAGGGGGCGGCAAAGGATTGGTATGCAACTCTCCCGCTCACTGTCCGTCTTGATTGGGATGCCGCTATGCTTCCCTTCAAAAATCAATATCAAGGCAACACCACTCACCGGCCCACAAGGAAAGAGCTCAAGAACACCACTAAAAAAGATAACAAGTCCTTCATTGACTTCACAAGGAGATGGAATGACAAGCTCTCTGAAATTGTTGAGAGGCCAAACACAAAAGAGCAAATGGACATCTTTCTCAAGTGTCTCAAGATTGATCTCCACACCCACCTAAGTGGGGCTTGCTACTCTGACTTCTCCCAAATGTATGAGGCGGGGGTACGCATGGATGACTTGCTCAAGGAGATTAAAAAGGCCACTCCTACTTACCGATACAAGGCCGCCTCTAGTTCAAACAAAGAGGCTTCTGTCAATGGCGTTACTACTGACAAGGGGAATTACAAGAAGGTTCCCCCACCACAAGGGAAACGGTTCCAAAACGACCGCGTCTACACTCCTCTCAATGGCATGACCATCACCGAGGCCTATGAAGCTCTAAAGGCCAAGGGACAAATCACCCCTCTTCAAGGGTACAAGCAACCACAACCGCTCCGTGCCAATCATGCTCACCACAAATGGTGTGACTACCATCAATGCACCGGCCACCTCACCGAGGATTGCTTCTCCATCCACAACACCATCCAAGACCTCATAGACAAGAAGGAATTCATAATCCCTAATGAGGGTGGTGTCAATGTAATAGAGGTAGGAGAATTTGAAGGAACCACTCATTAGATCCCAATTGTGAATGAGGGCTCCGATGATATGAATAAACTTGATAATTCTTGTTATGTAGTGACTTATGATGAGATTATGAGGGAAGTCTTAGAGAATAGGAAGAAGAAGCTACAAGGAACCGTGAACGTGCTCACTCGCAATGGCTGAGTAACAACGAGCACAATCCCTCCTAATACCGCAGCAACCAACACCTCTTCTCAAAGATCGCAAACACGCGACATACCCGAAGATCCTTTGTTAACACAACTCAAGAAGACGTAAGCCAACATATCCATCTGGGACCTTATTGCATCATCAAAGAAACACCGAGACCTCATCATCAAGAACTTGGATGACACACCAGTCTCTCCTGACACGACTCCTGAGGACCTCACAGTAATGATAGGTCACATTCACTTCGGCAATGTCATCACTTTTGCCGACATGGACCTCCCGCCATTTGGGTCCAAACACAATGAAGCCATCTACCTCAAAGTAAGGGCAAGGGGGAGACCCATCTCAAGAGTTCTAGTAGACGGTGGTTCTGCACTCAACTTAATGCCTAGCTGAGTCATGGGCATACTGGGGCTCAAAAGCTCCGATTTACAACCCTCCGCACAAGTCATTAGAGGATACGACAGCACTGCCCGTACAGTCATGGGAATGATAGAAGTTGATATCGAATTTGGAATCATGATCATGTCCGTCCCATTCCAAGTACTTGATGTCCCTGCATCATTCAACTTACTTCTGGGCCGACCTTGGATCCACAGTTCCAATGCGGTACCTTCCACTCTCCATCAGTGTGTCAAGATCAGAAATGGGGACGAGATAGTCACCATCATGGCCGAGAATGTCACCATCCACAGAAGTGGGAGGCAACCCGTTCACCAAGTCCAACACGGGATAGAAGATGACACTCTCTCCGGCGTCAACACCATCGACAAAGAAGGGGGAAACAGACAATGGACACTCAGCAATCCTAAAATCCTCCGCATGATGAGGAACATGAATCACTTTCCCGGTCTAGGCCTAGGTGTAGACACCCCGCCTTGGACCGCTCACCCCGATTGCACATTTGATTTTGTGTTTCTCCCCATTTTAAGTGTTTCTCGTTAGTTTCTGTCACTTCCGTTAAATTCCTGACTGACTTCGTTAAGTCCAGGGACTAAACAGAATGACAGGGCTGACTTTCTAGTCCATTCTGTCAAAATTGCCTTCTATGAGTCGCGCGCCTCCTACAGGAGGAGCCAGGGGCGCGTGCCTCCCGCCCCCAAGGCAGGAAGCGCTCGCCTCTGGGCGTCAGTTACAGATTTCTGGCCAGGATTCCCTCCCTTGCTCAATTTACAAGATTTTGCCCGGGAAGGATTTTTGGTGACTGAGTTTTGGCACCAAAAACACCACTCTTTCACCTATAAAAACCTCCCTTTACCTCCATTTTCAAGGATCGAAAAATCATCGAAAAAGGATCGAAAACTAGACAAAAAATCACTTTCTAAAGGTTCTCCAAGGATCTCATTAAGCAACATTTGAAGTTCTTCAAATTGTAGGTAAAAGTCCATCTTTTCCTTTCTTTTCTACTTCATCTCCTCTCTCTCTCTTTTTACTTTAATCAAATGTGCAATCACCCAAATCATTTTGGGACATGACTCTAATGATCACCTCATCTCATTGAGGTTGGTTAAGGAGTCATCTCCTACATTCCAAATCCTATTTTAAATCCCCCCTTTTCATGACTTAAAGAAGAAGAAGAAGAACATTTCATTCATGTAGATTTTGATCAAGCAAGACCAACTTTAGTTGGGCGAGATGGGTGTTTCGGTACTTCCCATCTCGTAATCTAACCCCCGAACCTCAAAACAAAGAATCTCTGTTTTCGTAATCAAACTTAGGCTACATTGAATAGGTTTTTTTTATGTTCCTCAAAACATAGGTGGCGGCTCTAAAAACAAGTTAGACATCCTAGGATAATTCACCGCTCTAGCCGAGCCGTGGTTCCCCGGGGTATCTACAGTGGCGACTCTGCTGGGGATGTATTTGAGGGTTAAACTTGCATTCTGATAGAAATCTACATCTTTTCTGGGCATTCTGTTTCCTGATGAGGGAGGCGCGCGCGTCTGGCCTTTTAAGCCTAAGGCGCGCGCATCCCGCATCAAGAACCAGAATCGCCCACTTCTTCATGTTCTTCATCTTCTTCTTCTGTTATTCTGCACTAATCACTTCTGCAGGGGTTACAATATGAACATGGGACCAGGGCAATCCCCTGAGTCCAAAGTCTGACATTCTGACAGGTGTGCCCCAGAAGCGCGCGCCTCCCATAAGCATTGCGCCATGCGCGCGCGTCCCACATCAGCACTCAGAGGCGCACGCTTCTGGGTTGGTTTCCAGAACAGAAACAGGTTTCAGTGACTGAGAAGAACAGTGGGGTGTGGGCACAGTTGCCTGCATCAGAACAGAATTGAACCCTCGGACTGTTTTAATTTTGTGTTTTATATACCGGTCACACGGGTGATTCGGGAGTTGTAATTTTATGTGCTTATGTGTTTTGTGTGTTTTTCTTTCTTTTCAAAAAAATAAAAATAAAAAAATTTGTCACTTGTTAGACCTCACACTACATGCACATATTCCTATGAACTGCTCACTATCGAGTCGCACAAGTCCAACCCCAAACCCGTCGAGGCCCGTCCTAGAAAGTTTCAAGCTCCACCAGACCTTGGCTCTTTCGAAGCGGTAAACCTCAGCCCGTGGCGTAGTTCAAGACTACATGCCGGGGGTGACCTTTGAGCCTCATATTCAAGCCGAGCACAAACCACACAATTCTAGTTAGGGTCTAACACTCCGTGACTCAATTCGGTTTCCATGTACCGAGATTTCCCTAAACTAATGTCTTCAAATCATACATGCCAACTTGTTGAAATGGACGCAATAAAAATCCGTCCCCAAAAAGTGGTTATTTTGACGAAAATAAAAATCCGTCCCCGCATGTATGCTTTACTACATTAATTTAGTTTAATCCCGATACATGTAGGATTCACAAGCGCGATGGAATCCGATGAGTATATGGGACCGCGAGATAGTCTATATACTAGTGTGACGATTCCATTATTTTCTTAGAAACCCCAAAAGGGATTCATTCCCTCCGACTTATAAAAAAAAAAAAAAGAGTCTTTTCTTATGTGGTTCGAGTCGTGTGCCCAACTGTGTGTTCTAAGCCTCTTCATGGACCGCAAGTGTTACTCAAGACTGACAAGGGCCTCTTCTGCAATATAGGTTCAATTGGTACTTACAAAGTCTACCGGGATTCAGCAAATCGGTTAGTCCGTGAAGAGATCACTCCAACAGCTCCAACATCAACCATGACCAGCAGCAGCAACACCATGTCCCTCGAACAGCTCTCAACCATGGTCCAACTCCTCCAAGAGCAAGTCTCCACCCTTAACAAGGAGGCACAAAGCAAAGACGACATTTGGCAATCCCACCTCAACAGCCAAAGGGAGGCCCACGAGGCCGAAATGGAACTAATGAAAGAAAAGCTCACCAACCTTGCCAAGGGAAAGAACAAGAACAATGATGATGAATCCGAATGGACCGAGGGTTTGTTCAAGAGTCCTTATGTCAACACCCGCACCAAGAAAATGGGGGAACCAAGTTCCGAGAACAATGAGCCCAAAATGGTGGATTCTATCATGGCCTACATCGACCAAAAATTCAATGGGCTCAACATGGGGAAAGGCTCCGACACAAGCCTTTATCAATCATCCATCCTCATGAGTACTATGGCCGCTCTTCCCGATAAGTTCAAGATGCCAGACATAAGCAAATTCAAGGGCAACTCTTGTCCTATGGCTCACATTGAGACTTATATTTGGGCAATGGTTCCAAAGAAGGTCTCCACCAAGGTGATGGCTCAATGCTTTCCTCTCACTCTCGAGGGGGCGGCAAAAGATTGGTATGCTACTCTCCCGCTCACTGTCCGTCTTGATTGGGACTCCGCCATGCTTGCCTTCAAGAACCAATACCAAGGCAACACCACTCACCGGCCCACAAGGAAAGAGCTAGAGAACACTACTCAACGAGACAATGAGTCCTTCATCGACTTCACAAGGAGATGGAATGACAAACTCTCTGAAATTGTTGAGAGGCCGAACACAAAAGAGCAAATGGACATATTTCTCAAGTGTCTCAAGATTGATCTCCGCACTCACATAAGTGGGGCTTGCTACTCCGACTTCTCCGAAATGTATGAGGCGGGGGTACGCATGGATGACTTGCTCAAGGAGATTAAGAAGACCACTCCTACTTACCGCTACAAGGCCGCTTCCAACTCCACAAAAGAGGCCTCGGTCAACGCCGTCACTATTGACAAGGGGAATTACAAGAAGGTTCCTCCGCCTCAAGGCAAGAAGTCCCGAAGTGACCGTGTCTACACGCCTCTCCAAGGCATGACTCAAACCGAAGTGTTCGAGGTCCTTAAGGCGAAGGGTCAAGTCACACCCGTGCAAGGGTACCAACCCAAGATGATCCAATCCAATCATGCTCACCACAAATATTGTGGCTACCACCAATATAGTGGCCACACCACCGAGGAATGCTTCGTTCTCCGCAATGTCATTCAAGACCTCATAGATAAGAAAGAATTTGTAGTGACTAATGACGAGCATGTAAATGTAATAGAGATAGGAGAACTCGAGGGGACCACCCATTCAATCCCAATTGTGAATGGGGGCCCCAATGTTATGAATAAACTTGACAATTCTTGTTATGTAGTGACTTACGATGAGGTAATGAGGGAAGTACTAGAGAATAGGAAAAAGAAGCAAGATGGGAACGTCAACATGCTAACTCGATCCGGTTGAGTCATAGCAAGCAACCCTTCCACTTCCGTACCGAGCTCCTATTCTCAAAGCCGCAAGCTCACAACACTCCCGAAGATCCTCTACTTGTCCAACTCAAGAAAACTCAAGCCAACATCTCTATTTGGGACCTCATTGCATCCTCAAAGAAACACCGAGATCTTGTCATCCGCAATCTCGATGATACATCAGTCTCTCCGATACTACTCCCGAGGACCTCACGGCAATGATTGGTCACATTCATTTTAGCAACGTCATCACCTTTGCCGATATGGACCTTCCACCGTTTGGTTCCAACCACAACGAAGCTATTTACCTCAAGGTACGAGCAAGGGGAGGCCCGTCTCAAGAGTCTTAGTGGACGGTGGTTCGCACTCAATCTCATGCCTAGTAGAATCTTAAGGATTCTGATTTGAAGCCTTCTACTCAAGTAATCCGAGGTTATGACAGCACCGCCGTACAGTCATGGTATGATCGAAATAGACATTGAGTTTGGGAGCATGGTCATGTCCGTTCCATTCCAAGTGCTTGATATCCCGCCTCGTTCAACTTACGGTTGGGTCGACCATGGATTCACAGGGCTAATGCCGTACCGTCAACTCTCCACCAATGTGTCAGATCCGAAATGGTGATGAAATAGTGACCGTAATGGCTGAAAACATCACTATCCACAGAAAAGGTGAGCCCGTCACCAAGTTCAGCATGGTCTACCAGACTCCACTCTCTCCGGCGTCTCAATCAACGCCATTGACAAAGAAGGGGGAAACGGATCATGGACCCCAGCAATCACAAAGTCCTCCGCATGATGAGGAATTGGACTACTTACCTGGTTTAGGCTTAGGGAAATATCAGCAAGGAATCCTACATCCCGTGCAAGTCCCATTTGTCAAGAACACCTTCGGTTTGGGGTATGAGCCTTCCAAAGAAGACTTGAAACAAGAGCAAGCGGTCAAGAACGAAAAGGCCCCGAGCTCATAAAGAAGGCCGTCGGTATGAGGTCCCTAATCTAAGGCCTTACCGCAAGACGTTGAATGGTTATTTTGTCCGCCAAGGGGAAGAGTTCCATACATGATCTTTCCCGAGCCGTGGGTAACAATAAAGGTGTCCAAAAAGCCGGCCTCGAAATCTTCTTCCGACTATGAGATCCAGATATCCGAAAAGAACCAACTCCAATGTCGCCCCGTGAATGGTGGGGAAGGAAGATGACTATAGAATCCGAGACAGAAATCACCGTGGGAGAGGAACTGACAGATTTTAGCCTCCATGTTCGATGAGCTCGCCATGATGAATAAATGCCAAGTTAACGCCATCCATGACACCGTATCATGAACTAGACTCTCAGTGAGATCCCGCCAAGCTCCGAGGCGCCGATCAACAATTGGTATTCAACAAAAGGGCCCGTGGTATCCGAGGAATTCTTAGTCCAAGAAACTGGTTGCATACCCGCACAGCAACAAAGGAAGAGCAGCTCACACTTACTTTCGAGTCCGAGAATGTCTCTAATACCCTCACACCGGAGGATTTGGAGGCCATAGCAGAGCGTGTGTTTCCTTTCTTTGCTAATGAAAAATTTGATATTTCTGAGTACCTGAGATTGCAAACATCATAAATGATGAATTAACTAATAATGAACTAACGAACAAGTTAATAACGATTCAAATTTATGATGAAATAGACCACGAAAACACAACATACTTAAATGAACTTGCTCAACAAGTCCGTAGTCGTGCGAGAAGAATGGTCCAAAGGCTGACGAAGAGTTGCATGTTGTTAATCTGGGTACCGAAGAAGAGCCAAAAGAAACCAAGATTGGAAGCTTCTTCAAGGGAGACGACAGAGACAGATTGACTGCACAACTACGGGAGTTCGTGGATGTGTTCGCATGGTCATACAAAGACATGCCGGGTTTAGACAGAAAGGTAGCGGAGCACAGGATTCCGATCAGAGAAGATGCTAGGCCAGTAAAGCAGAAGCTCAGAAAGATCAAGCCAGAATGGTCTCTGCAGGTCAAAGAAGAGATTGAGAAGCTCCTCAGTGTGGGGTTCATCAAGGTTATCGAGTATCCGACATGGTTAGCCACATTGTGACAGTCA